>JBBPBP010000001.1:17631698-17689344 GCA_037974735.1 Cicer chorassanicum
GAATACCAATATCGATTATTGTTTCCTTAACATGACTTGTTCCTTCATGATGCGTTTGCAATGTGTCCCAAACTTTTTTGGCCATATCGCATTCATCTACTCTTTCACTTTCTTCCCTGCTTAAAGCACATGATAAAAATAATTGAGCTTTTGAGTTTAGGAGTACCTTAGATTTTTCATCTGCTGTCTATTCGACTTATTTCTTTTCAACCGATGTTGGATCGTTTTGATCCACTCTTGGTATGAAGTCTCCATCTGTGATGATTCTCCACATACCAGTGTCTTGTGACTTTAGGAACAATTGCATTTTGCCTTTCCAGAAGTAATAATCTGATCCATCAAAATATGGTGGTCTGTTTGAAGACCCTCCTTCAGCAATATATTTAGCTTTTGACATTGTCTTCCTGAATCTTTTGCTCTAACACTTTTTGAGTGTTTTAATTTTTTAGAGACTGGCTCTGATGCCAATTGAAGCAACAATATCAATTATAAGAAAGGAGGGTATGAATTAGAATTGCCCCTTTTAAAAATTTCCTGTTTGAAACTAAAAAATTTACTCAAGATTGATCTTGGTAATACGAAGAACGATATTGGTTAGTGTAAAACAGCAATATTGATTTTATCAATGAAAAAATTGATTTTAAAGCATGTAGTAAATAAAGATAGAGATAAAGAGATTACTCAAGCATATATCCTGGTTTACCCAACTTGGGCTACGTCCAATCCTCACAAAATGTGAGATTTTCCACTAAGTGCTCAAAGCAAGATTGTTCTTGGTTGTTACACAACTTTCGTAAATCAATCTTGATCTTTACACAACTTTCACCTTTCTACCTTAGAAAGGATTTCCAGATTTACATTAGCCTATTCCAGTAAGGACTTCACAAATTACCTTTTACAACATAAAAGGATTTCCACACACTTCTCAAGCTATGATGATACACTAGCTTTGAGTTACAAAGTAATGATGATGAAGATGTTTAGAATATGAATATTATTCTACTCTTGTTTGAGAAATAGCTTCTGAAACTTAAGACTAGATTGTTACTGATTGCACCACAACACAAAGAAAAAGTTTTGCAAGCTAAAGAATGATATTTTGAGAGAGCTCGAATATGAATGTAAGATTGATGTTTTGCTTGGCACTTTTTGTTGTGTTTCATTCTTCATCTTGATGTTGCATTTATAAGCTCCAATAGAGGTTAGGACAACTCACATAGCCGTTGAGATGAAGCCAGCTGTCATAGGACAGTAAGTGAACTGAAGCAGTGTTCAATGATTTTTTTTATGGGTCATGCTAAATATATTTTTTTTTTTATCAATGACAAATATTTGTTCAATGATTTTTTATATGGGTCATGCTAACAAGTGCCATAAAGACACTTGTTAATGAAACAAAAAAGGAAATAAAAAAATAAGTTTTAAGTGAAAGGTCTAACTTTTTACAATTCTAAAGTTTGAATAACGAATACAAATATTTTTATTTTACATTTGTTTTCATAACAAGTGTCAAGAATGCACTTGTTGACATTTTTCTTTTTTATATTTATCTCTAAAAAATATTTATTTCGAATTTTTTATGCATTAGTTTCAAATATTTATTCCACATTTTTTATTTATTATTAATCAATGTAAAATATGCGTCTATTCGACCAACGATTGAAATTTAAGAGGACAATTTCATTTTTTTTCTTCCAATTGTTCTCTACTCTAACATTATAGTAGTTGTTTTCATTTTTTGTCTTTACAAAATCAAACTAAATAAACTCATTCTCCTTCGTCAATTAAAATTATTCAATAATTTTAATCGTTTAATTAATTATCTTTCTAAAATATATTAATGAGAAAAGATGTACACAATTTCTATTTCTTTTATAAGAGAGAAGAAAAATTAAAAAGTGTATGGAAAATAATTTTTTTTTAGTAACCTCAATTTGCGTGTAATTAAAAAGTATATAAAAAGTTGTTTAAAAAAGGGAATTTATTGCATTTGACTTTTAGAAAATTGTTCAAAATTTAAATTAAATAAATTGTCATTTTTATCGGTATATTTTAATAATGGTTAAAAATGAGGAAAACAATGTTAATATTTACTTGTGTTTTCATTTTTTATTGATAAAAAAATAATAGATTGATATATAATTTTAAAAAACATGGTAATTTAGATATTTTTTATTTTAAAAAAATTCCAAAATTCTAATGCAACACCATTTATGTGTGTATGCACCTCCGTGCCACGTTTTATTAACGAAAATTTTACGTGTAAGAAAACCAAAATAGAGAATTCAACACTGGGATTGTTCTTGTGTTGGACAATTATAATTTTGATATTGAAATGGAGTATACTAATGTCAGTGAAGATCTAGATAGTAGTGAACTTGATTCCGATTCAGACAAAGAAAATGGACCAAAATATGACCAGTTTAGGGTGGAGGAGCTAAACAAGAATTACAAGTTCAAATTGAGACTAGAGTTTAAATCACTTTTTGAGTTTCAGGATGCAATCATAGAATGGTCTATATTAAATGGGAAGGAAATCAAGCTTGTAAAGAATGATAGAGCAAGAGTAAGGGTCATATGCAGGTTAAATCTGGGTTCTTAGAGCTTGTAAGTAAAGTGGGGGAAAGTCACTTTCAGAATGAGGAAATGGTGTGGTGATCATGAAGCAACAATATCAATTATAAGAAGGGGGGGGTTTGAATTATAATTGCCCCTTTTAAAAAATTCCTGGAGGTTGACGAACATAAACTTGTTCATTTAAAAAACCATTTAAAAATGCTCTTTTAACATCCATTTGAAAAAGTTTGATGTTTTTATGTGATGCATATGCAAGAAGAATTCGAATGGCTTCTAACCTTGCAATTGGAGCATAGGTTTCATCATAATCTATTCCTTCTTGTTGATTATAACCTTGAGCAACCAACCTTGCTTTGTTTCTTACCACTTTTCCTTCCTCATCAAGCTTGTTTCTGAAGACCCATCGTGTTCCAATGATGGATTGATCTTGTGGATCAGAGACAAGAGTCCAGACTTCGTTCTTCTCAAACTGAAGAAGTTATTCTTTCATCGCATCAATCCAAGATTGATCCATTATTGCTTCTTTGATTGATTTTGGCTCAACTTGAGAAATCATTGCCATGTTGGTGTTTGCATCGTCTTTGAATGATCTCCTAGTTCTAATGCCATCAGTTGTATCCCCAATTACTTGATTTGGAGGATGATCATCTACAAGTCTCTAGCTTTTGGGAGGAGTTTGAAATGGAGACTGTTTATCAATCTCGTTTTCCTGAAGATCAATCTTCTGCGTTGGCCCAGATTCATCTTCCTAATCCTCATATTTATTTTCCAGCTCAAGATCATCAAACTCATCAAATAAAACATGCATACTGATTTCAACAATTTTAGTTCTCAAATTAAAGACACGATATCCTTTTGATTCCGTTGAATATCCTAAAAATATGGCTTTGTCTGATTTCGCATCAAATTTTCCCAAGTTGTCTTTATTATTTAAAATGTAGCAATAACAACCAAAGATATGAAAATATGAAATATTTGGTTTTCTATTTTTCCAGATTTCATATGGTGTTTTATTTATAATTTTTCTAATAGAAACACGATTCAAAATGTAACAAGAGGTGTTTATGGCTTCTGCCCAAAAATATTTTTCCACATTGGATTCTTCCAAGATCGTTCTTGCTCTCTCTTTTAATGTTCTATTTTTTCTTTCAAAAACCCCATTTTGTTGAGGGGTTCTTGCACAAGATAGATTGTGAGAGATGCCAAGTTCTTCAAAAAATGTTTTGAAAGATGCATTTATAAATTCACCTCCATGATCACTTCTCACAGTGATTATATTTGATTCTTTTTCATTTTGAACCTTTTTACAAAAAATTTTGAAGGCATCAAATGCATCATCTTTTTGTTTTAAAAATAACACCCATGTGCATCATTTTTTTGTTTTCCTTTTGCACATGCTTCGCATACTTTATCTTTTTCAAAACTGATTTTAGGAAGTCCTCTAACAAGATCTAATTTTGACAAATTTGAAATTGTTTTCATACTTATATGTTCAGTTCTTTTATGCCATATCCATTTGTCTTTATTCATGGACATGAGGCAAGATTCAACTGGTAATTCTTCAATGTATAAAATGTAAAGATTTTTCTTTCTGGATGCAGAAAAAATGATTTCTCCAGAAGTTGCCATTCTCACTTCACATATGTTGGGTTCCATTTCCTTTGATTTTGGTTTGATCATTGTTTCTAAAGGTTACGGATCCTCCATCTTTCTTGATAAAGGACATGAAGCAGTTTTTATCACCCGTCATATGCCTTGAACAACCACTGTCCAAAAACCATGGCCTTTTCTTGACATTTTGAGATCCATCTTGCATAATGTTTTGTATCATTTTTAGGTACCCACTTGATTTTGGGTCCTGAGGAGTTAGTTTTAAAATCAGATTCTTTCTTGGTGATTAGTTACTTGTTTTTGAAAGGATTTTGAAAAACGAGTTTCAGCAGGTTTTGATAAAGCTCCAGATTGATCTTAGTTTTTAACATTTGTTGAAGATTGATCTTGTTTTTTCATATTTTAAGAAAATTTTGCCTTTGCTTTAAACTGTTCCTCTTTTTTAAAATTCTTTTTGTTCCTGATTTTTTCATCCCTTTTTTTAAAATAGCATGCAAATTCCAAGTGTCCAATTTTGTTACAGTATGAACATTTGATTTTGCAATTTCCCTATTTTCTTTCAGGAACAAATAAATTTTTATACATTTTTTATTTTTGAGTTTTATCAAAACCAATCCCAGCTTTATCAAATATCCCTACTTGAGATCCCATGATTTTCTAAAATGTCTCAGCCTTGAGATCCCTACTTAAGAATTTTAATTTCAGCCTTGAGAAGATCGTTCTTTATTTGAGATGAAGATTGATCCTGGTTTTTAGAACCTTCAGATTCAGAATTTTTGAATTGAGATTTTTTCAAGTTTTGAATGATTTCCTTGAGTTCATCATTCATAACCTGTACTTTCTCTTTTTCTTCTTTTTCTTTATGAAATTTTTCTTTAAAGGAACTACATTTTTGAATGAGAAAGTTTGAATCATTTAGCAAATTATCAAATTCGATTTCCATTTGTTTGCAAACAAGACATGGTTCAGAATCTGTTACCTCAATATCTTCATTGTTGGCCATTAAACACAAGTTTGCTTCTTCTGGTTCATCCATATCTGATTCATCAGAATCATCCCAGGTTGCCATCATTGATTTTTTTCTTGAAAGGGAATTTCTCTGGCACCTTCTTGTTTAATGGACATTCAGTTTTGTAATGTCCTTGCTTGTTGCATCCATAGTGTCGCGGCCTAAAATTTCGAGTGTTTCTTGAATTCAATGGAGTCGCCACCAAAGTTTATTTTAAAATAGGGAAAATATTGGAAAAAACCCTTAAAAATAAAAAAGTAAAAAAAAAAGGTATTTGAAACCAAATTTCGAGTTCGGGAGTCGATTATGCGTAGGGAAGGTATCAGCACCCTACGTCATCCGTTAAAAAACACGGTTACCTATAATTAATTGTGCAAAATTAATATTAACTTAAATATATTTATTTCTCCTTTTTAAAATGCAAATATGATATTTTTTTGAAAATAATCTAATGATAAATATACATTTAAAATATAGAGAGGAAAAAAAAAGTTTTTGTTATTATGCTTGACAAGAGTGCGATCTTGCTCCTACGTATCTCCCGGTGCGATGGAGAAATCAAAGCTACGTAGTTCTTGGATAGAAAATGCGGATGTGTTGATTGTTTTTAAAGAAATTGTGTTCGGTTGTTGATACAAAAAATTGTTTTGAAAAAGAAATTGTTTGATTTAAATAATAATTTAAAATGCAAGTTTTAAGACTATCTAGTCGTACGACTCGTGTCTCAAAAAAATTAAGGAGTAAAAAGATGTCACATCTAATTTAATCCTTAAGAATATTTTTATCATTTTTGATTTTAAATATTAAGTTTTAAAAATATCAAGTAATACAACTTGTGTATAAAAAATTTAAGGAGTAAAAAGATGTCCCATCTAATTTAATCCTTTTAAGAATATTTTTTCATTTTTTGATTTTAAATATTAAGTTTTAAAAATGTCAAGTAATATAACTGGTATCTCGAAAAATTTAAGGTGTAAAAAGATGTCACATCTAATTTAATCCTTTTAAGAATAATTTATCGTTTTTGGATTTTAAATATTAAGTTTTAAATATATCACATCTAATTAATTATTTTGAAATAACTTTATAACTATTAAAATAAAAAAAATAAAATACAGCCAAGTTATTATAACATGATTGGGAGCAACATTCTACTTATTTGTTTATTTATTTAGGAAAAGGAATTAAATAAATAATAATTTTATAAAGAAAAGAAAATTGATATATGAATTAATATTAATGGCTATGATTGTACTACATCTGCTGCCAATTGTAGAACAGCTAAAAAAATTAAACCAAGGCAACGCGTGCTTGCACAGAAACACTTTAGCATCTTCAGCTTTCAATCAAAATCAAAGCAAAGCAAAGCAAAGTCATCTCGTGAAGCAATTAAAGCAAAGGCAGAGTCACTTTATAAACCAAACAAATCACCATTTAACAAAAACTCTAAGTTTCAGCCTAGCAACAAAAACCCATTTTTAAATCTAACATCAGTTTCATACAACTCAACATAAATCAAAGACAAGCAAACCAATGAAAATGATGTAATAAAGAGATAGAGAGCATAATAACAAACATGAGAGTGATGCATATCTGAGTATGCCGCGAAGAAGAAACAGCCGCGGTGACGGTGGTTGGCGGTGGTGATCGGTAGAGGTTGAAGTAACAGGTAATCACCTATGTTTCTCATTTTCTATTTTTTTTAGTTTTGAAATATATGATTTTGAGGATGTAACTAAGTTGTTGTTTCTTCTACACTCACTATTTTTGTTTCAGAATCTCTCTTTTAAAAATTTTCTCTTTTCGTTTCTTCTCTTTTTCAAAAAATAAAATAAAACTCTCTGCTTTAGATGTGTTTTTAACAGCCTCTCCTTCCTAAAAAATCCTCCCTTTCTGATTTTCGAAATCAAAATTTATAGGCTAAAGTGGTAAATCGTTTTATTCATTAGATAAAATTATGTTATGGATTTTACATTGTTTTACAAATTTTAACTGGATTTTCAATTTGTAGCATGTTTATATTTTATGATTTTGCTGATATATTGAGATGTGTGTTATTATTCTGCAGGAAATGACTTGATGTGTGTTGGCGTGATGTGTGTTGTGTGTTGAGTGTAACGAGGAAACGTGAATAGGTTACTCTTTTGGCAGTGTTGAAGTGTGCCTCAGTCTCACATCATGCCTCAGATTATGCTCAGTTGGCATTAGTTGGATTTGAAAGAAATTTGGCTATTTGGATTTGAAAGAAATTTGGCAGACCACACAAATAAAAAATGAAATAAAATTTGGTTGATAAAATAAAATAAAATTGGCATACCAAATGTGGCTAAAATAAAATTTATGATCATTATCTTTAGATTTTTGATAATTATTGTAAAATAATTATTACCTATATTATTATATGCATATTTTAGAGTTATTTTAGTTAATAGGACAAAATTGAGGTACTACAGCTGCCCCTATTTAATTATTTTTTGCTAGTAAAACATAATTAAATATAGGTACCTGAATTTTGTATAAATTAAAAAAAAATTGATTGACAAAATAAAAAGCTTAGATAAAATAAAATATCGTCTTCGGGTTGGTTACCGATGCGTAGATAAAATAATTAAAATGATCATCTTCGGTTGGTTACCGATGCGTAGATCGATAAAAATAAAATGACCGATGTAAATAAAATGATCGTCTTCGGATTAGTTACCGATGCGTAGATCGATAAGAATAAAATGACAATGATCGTCTTCGGATTGGTTACCGATGCGTAGATCGATAAAAATAAAATGACCGATGCAAATAAAATGATCGTCTTCGGATTGGTTACCGATGCTTAGATCGACATAAATAAAATGATCGTCTTCGGATTGATTACCGATGCGTAGATCTACATAAATAAAATGATCGTCTTCGGATTGGTTACCGATGCGTAGATCGACATATATAAAATGGATGTAAATAAAATGATCAAAGAGAGAGAAGTTTGTTTTTTTGTTATATATATATATAAATAAATAAATTAAATAAAAATAAATAATTAAATAAAAGAGAAACATGTTATGGTAATTGCTACGCAAACGTATAATGAACAATGTGACACAAAAGTTGTTGAGTATAAATATAAGATATGCATGACTCATTCATTATGCATTGCACAGGATTCTTGAGTATATTTAAAATATGAATGAAAATGCATAGATCATGTGTGACTACATGGAAAATGTAAGATGCATGCAATGTAAGTAAATTCTTTTATTTTTTATTTTTTCGGTTCCCCGATCCTTACGCGACTTTATACACTTATAAGATTCAATGGATCAATGAAGATAACAATTATTCTTTGCATGATGACTCTAGTATATCTCGTATCACTTCCCCTTTCTTCGAGGTGAATGCATTGTTTAAAATAATTACCCTTTTTTTTTTGATACCCCATATACTTTGAGAATCCATTGAGTTCCCGTATCTATTTTCTAGTGTCAAAATAATTAAAAAATATATATATATTTTTTTTATATATTTACACATATTTCAGATTTCAGAAATTTATTATCATAAAATAACATTATTTTAAAAAAAATACTAGAACCACAAAAAAACATGAGGCAGAATCAACTTAGAAAGAGGGTAATGTATAACATCGAATGACAAGATTGAAAAATGTACATTCATTAATTTGAGAATAATACAATTGAACTAAAGGTTACAATGTAGGGATGAATGTGTTTAGCTTTAGTTGGAGAGATAACAACGCTAATCATTCTTGTAATTTAGGACTAAAATGCCCCATTTTGAACCGCTTGATCTGTTTGTTATCCCTAACTTTTGCATGGACCGCTCTTTCAAGTTTTCAATCTATCGGGATGCTCTAATTTTTGCCTAGGTCGCCTTTTCAGGTTTTCAACCTAGCGAGCCCATTTTTCATTATTTTTTTTTTCAAGCATAATACTTTTTGACTGCATATGAGTTTACTGGAAGTGGAAGCTCATCTCCATCCATTTCTGCAAGTATTTGAGCTCCCCCAGAGAAAGCTTTTTTCACAACATATGGCCCCTCATAGTTCGGGGTCCATTTTCCACGAGAATCTCTTTTGATGGGCAATATTTTCTTTAACACTAAGTCTCCTTCTTGAAACTCTCAAGGACGAACTTTTTTGTCATATGCTTTTTTAAGTCTTCTTTGATATAGCTGGCCATGACACAAAGCTATCATCCTCTTCTCTTCTATGAGATTCAATTGGTCATATCGTGATTGAACCCACTCAGCCTCTTCTAGTTTTGTTTCCATCAAGACTCTGATCGAGGGAATTTCAACTTCAATGGGAAGTACCGCTTCCATTCCGTACACCAATGAGAAAGGGGTTGCCCCTGTTGAGGTTCGGACAGAAGTTCTGTAGCCATGTAATGCAAAGGGAAGCATTTCGTGCCAATCCTTATATGTCTCCACCATCTTTTGTACGATCTTCTTGATATTCTTATTTGCTGCTTCTACAACCCCATTCATTTTTGGACGATATGGAGAAGAATTATGGTGCTGAATTTTAAAATTATCACACAACTCCTTCATCATTTTATTATTCAGATTGGTCGCATTGTCGGTGATGATCTTATTTGGCAAGCCATATCGACAAATCAATTCTCTTTTGATGAATTTGACAACCACACTTCTCGTCACATTGGCATAAGAAGCGGCTTCAACCCATTTTGTGAAGTAATCAATAGCTACTAGGATAAATCGGTGCCCATTTGAAGCTTTAGGCTCGATGAGTCCAATAACATCCATCCCCCACATTGAAAATGGCCATGGTGATGTTAAAACGTTCAGAGAGGTGGGCGGTACATGTACTTTGTCAGCATAGATTTGACATTTATGACATTTCTTTACGTAACGACATCAATCGTACTCCATGGTCAACCAATAGTAGCCAGCCCTTAAGATTTTTTTCGCCATAGCGTGCCCATTTGCATGAGTTCCGAAAGAACCTTCGTGAACCTCTTGAAAGTATTTCACTGCTTGCGCTTGGTCCACGCATCTGAGGAGAACCATATCATGATTTTTCTTGTAAAGCACCTCACCATTTAAGAAAAAGTTCATTGACAACCTCCTTAAAACCCTTTTGTCGTTCTCTGAAATACCCAATGGATATTCCTTATTCTTGACATAGGATTTGATATCATCAAACCATGGCTTGCCGTCGGACTCTTGTTCTATTGATAAACAATATGCAGGTTTATCCCTTTGTTGAATTTTTATGACTGACATGTCCTGGCTGGTGCTTATTTTGAACATTGACGATAATGTGGCCAGGGCATCAGCTAATTGGTTTTCTTCTCGAGGGATATGGTGAAAAGTAATCTTCTCGAATTGTTCTGTCAATTCTTTGATATGGGTTTGATACGGAATCAATTTGGAGTCTCGCGTTTCCCATTCTCCTTTCGTTTGATGGATGACCAACAATGAGTCTCCGTACACCTCGAGAATTTTTGCTTTTGATTAAATAGCAGCTTTAATGCCTATAACACATGCCTCGTATTCTGCAATATTGTTTGTGCAGTCAAAACACAACCTAGCAGTAAATGGAGTTAACTGGTTCTCTGGGGAAATCAAAATGGCTCCAATTCCATGTCCTAACGCGTTAGAAGCACCATCAAACACCAATTTCCATTTTTCTCTATCAGATGATTCAGTCTCTTCAAATAAAGACATTATGCCTTCATCGGGGAATTCACACTACATTGATTGATAATTTTCTACAGGTTGTTGGGCCAAGTACTCTGCCAGGGCGCTTCCTTTGATAACATTTTGTGTAACGTATACCAAATCATATTCTGATAACAACATCTGCCAACGGGCAATCCTTCCAGTAAGAGCAGGTTTCTCAAAGATGTACTTAATTGGGTCCATTTTGGATACCAACCAAGTTGTATGACATAACATGTATTGCCTCAATCGACGAGCAGCCCATGCTAAGGCGCAACATGTTCGTTAAAGGAGTGAATACCTTGTTTCACAGCTGGTGAACTTTTTGCTCAAATAATAGATATCATGTTCTTTCTTACCGGATCCGTCATGCTGCCCCAATACACAACCCATTGACTCGTCAAGTACAATTAAGTACATAATAAGTGGTTTCCCAGGAACAGGAGGCACTAAGATTTAAGGTTTTGACAAGTACTGTTTAATCTTTTCAAAAGCTCTTTGACAATTGTCATTCCATTCAACCTTTTGGTCTTTGCGCAACAACTTGAAAATTGGCTCGCATGTAGCAGTGAGATGAGATATGAACCTAACAATGTAATTCAATCTACCCAAAAAGCCACGAACTTCTTTTTCCGTGCGTGGAGCGGGCATTTCTTGTATTGCTCTTACTTTATCTGGGTCCACTTCTATCCCTTTTTGACTAACGATAAAACCAAGTAACTTGCCTGATCTTACACCAAAAGTGCATTTAGCAGGGTTTAAACGGAGTCTGAACTTTCTTAGTCGTACAAATAACTTTTGAAGGTTAACAACATGGTCTTCTTCGGTTTGAGATTTGACAATCATATCGTCCACGTAAACCTCTATTTCCTTATGCATCATGTCATGAAACAAAGTTACCATTGCTCTTTGATAGGTTGCCTTAACATTCTTCAATCCAAATGGCATCACTTTATAACAGAAAGTTCCCCATTGTGTGATGAATGTAGTTTTTTCCATATCCTCGGTAGCCATTTTAATTTGATTGTAACCTGAGAAACCATCCATGAAGGAGAAAAGAGAATATTGAGCAGTGCTATCCACTAGGACATCAATATGAGGCAAAGGAAAATCGTCTTTAGGACTAGCTTTATTTAAATCCCGATAATCAACGCACATTCGAACCTTTCCGTCCTTTTTTGGAACTGGGACAATATTAGCAACCCATTGAGGATATTTGGCTACTGCTAAGAAACCAACATCAAATTGTTTCTTGACCTCTTCTCTAATTTTAAGTGACATATCAGGCCTCATCCTCCTCAATTTTTGTTTAATTGGAGCACATTCAGGCTTGAGTGGTAGCTTGTGTTCAACTATGTTAGTATCTAGCCCATGCATATCTTGGTATGACCATGCAAAGACATCCACATAATCAAATAAAAGTTTAACTAACTTTTCTCGTTCAGTTTCTTTCATAGACATTCGAATTTTAATTTCTTTCTTATCATGCTCAGTCCCTAGATTGATCACCTCAACAGGTTCTTGATAGGGTTGGATTATCTTGGCTTCTTGTTCAACTAAACTTTCTAGTTCTGGGGGAGGCTCATAATCGTCTTTAAAATCCTCATCAGTGTGATTGATTGGGCGTTCAAAATTACAAGAATGGGTTCTAGCGCTGTTATTTTCAACATATTCGTTTTCGACTCTGCATTGTTTGAATTAAGAAGAAAAAGAAAAAAGAAAATATGAATAAAGATTGCCAAAAAGAGAAAAGAGAAAAACAAAAGCAGTTGAAGAATTCAAAAATGCATTGTTTAAATTCAGAAGAAAAAGGAAAGAGAAATATGGATAAAGATTGCCAAAAAAAGAAAAGAGAAAAACAAAATCAGTTGAAGAATTCAAAAATGCATTTATTGATAATAAGTACGGAATTGAAATACATGCGCCCTAATTAGTTATCCTTATAGCCTTGGGCAGAGCAAAAGGAGTTTAAGTACATAATTACTTTGAACATGAATTAACAAACACGGGAAACTCGATGATCTTCCAATTGTTGAGACTGGTGTTAGGAGGACAAGGGTACACCAATTTGAGGGTATCATCATCAACATGGTCATCTTCTTCCGCAGCAGCCACATGGTCAACATATACTATTCCTGCGCTCTGAAATGTTTGGCGAATGTCACAAATAGAAATCTTCTGTGAATTCAGTGTCCGATTTTCCAAATGAGCCATCCTGCTTTCCCTTTTTTCTTTTACAGCCTTATCTTTGTCAGCTTTAGTAGGTACATATCCCAAACCGTACCTATTGTTCTTTTCAGGTATATCTAACAATTTTCCCAATTTAGCAAAAACTCCTCCTTCCAACATCGATTTGGTAGACTTTAAGGATGTGGTAGGCAAATTTGGTTCTTTTAAAGGAGATCCTTCACCCATGAAGACAACATTGGCAATTTCTAATGCTTGAAAGGAAGCCTCTATGGCTTCCTCCGTGTCCTCAATGTTGCCCGTAGAAGACAGATGACTAACTATCATATCTTCTTCCCCAGATATTATCACCAGCTTATTGTTCACTATAAACTTTAGCTTTTGATGGAGAGTGGATGTTACTGCTCCAACAGCGTGAATCCACGGTCTCTCTAAAAGGCAACTGTACGCTGGTTTAATATCCATCACTTGGAAGGTTATTCCAAAGTTATGGGGTCCGATTTGAATTGGCAGGTCAATCTCACCAACAACTTTTCTTCTGGATCCATCAAACGCTTTCACCACCAAAGCACTCGGCTTCAAACAAGCTCCATCAACAAATAGTTTTGATAGTGTTGATTTCGGCATGAAATTCAACGATGAACCATTATCAACAAGCACTCGTGCAAGAATATAATCATGACACTTCACAGAGATGTGTAGTGCTTTATTATGCTCTGTCCCTTCAGTTGGTAATTCAACATCGCTAAAACTCAGACAACTACTAGCGGTGATGTTACCGACAACCCCATCAAATTGGTCGACAGTAATATCATGAGTAACATGGGCCTCATTTAAAACCTTCATCAGTGCCCTTCTACGTGCTTCATAATTCAATAACAAAGAGAGAACAAATATCTTGGAAGGAGTTTGATTTAATTGATCCACTACTTTATATTCACTTTGCTTGATGAATTTCAAAAATTCATTAGCTTCTTCTTCAGGCACCGTCCTTTTGCATGTCTCTGGCCCTTTTACAGCATGATTCGTTACTTCTTTGCCTTTTCCTCCATGGCCCTCCTTTTCTTTAGGTTGACCGGGGGCATATACTCGACCACTTCAAGTCATCCCGCCAATCCCTGAAATGTTTGTGACATCAGTACCTTTAGGTTCACATCTATCACTCGATTGATGATCGGCTAAATGGGACGTGGCTTCATAATTCCATGGTACTGCCTTGGTATTTTTATAAGGAAAAGGAGTTGGTGCTTGGACAATTATTGCATTGGGCTTGTGAAGAGTTGGTTTGAGATTCTCTTTTCTATAGAGGATTTCCAATGGTCTTGGGAAAGATCTACTATTTTCCATGCACGACTTTATGGTCAACACACGATCATCTTTTGCACACTCTTCAATGGCGTTGACAGAGGTATCCGCATGGCCTGGCAAAGGGTTACTCCCTACGTTGGGGCCGTCTTCCTTGAAGGTAAGCAATTTTGCATTGATCAGTTCTTGCACTTTAGATTTTAGGGCTTGACAATCTTCGATGGAATGCCCTACGGCTCTTGCATGGTATTCACATTTGGCATTTGGGTTGTACCATTTTGGGAATGGTGGTTCCAGAGGTTTCATTGGTCTTAAAACTACAATTGAATTCTGGAGTAGGTGAGGCAACAATTGGCTATATGTGATGGGAATTGGGTCGAAACGGGTTATCTTTTTCTCTCGATTAACTGGTGGTCTGTAGTGATTCGGGGTTGGATTTGGGTTCCATTGGTTTTGTTGCAAAAACGCAGCAGGTGGTGGTTGGACCAACGGTGGTTGATAAAAAGGTGGCCTTGAAGGGTGATATTGCGGGTATGGAGTTTGTGAGGTTGCAGCCACATATGGATAAGGAATGTAGGGAATTTGGGGTATCGGAGGCTGAAAATTGGGAGGTCGATAAGAATTCATGGCTGGAGAATAAGAGACCCTTGGGTTTGCCATTACAGCGTTATCATCCCCCTCTTTCTTCTTTGTGAATCCCATCCGGGGTTTCTTCGCACCACTCGTTGCACATGCGATCTTACCACTTCTCATGCCACTTTCAACTCTTTCTCCTATCATGACCATGTCAGAAAAGTTTGATGACATACTCCCAATCATCTTATCATAAAAGGGAGACTGAAGAGTATCCATAAACATACCAACCATTTCCCTTTCAGATAAAGGAGGATCTACTTGCGATGCCAATTCTCTCCACCGTTGTGCATATTCTTTGAATGTTTCATTGTCCTTTTTCGACGAATTTTGCAATTGCATCCTGTCAGGGGCTATATCAATGTTATACCTGTATTGTTTCAGGAATGCATCAGCCAAATCTTTCCATGAACGGATTCGATTTCGCTCGAGATGCATATACCAATTTAATGATGCCCCACTTAAACTGTCTTGAAAGAAATGGATGAGAAGTTTGTCATTATGAGCATGAGAAGCCATTTTTCTACAATACATGGTCACATGGTTTTTAGGGCAGGTGACACCTCTGTATTTTTCAAACTCAGGTGTCTTGAATTTTGAAGGGATCACCACATCGGGAACCAAACACATATCAAAGGCTTCGAGACCATAAACATTACTTCCTTCAATTGCTTTTATTCGTTCTTCTAAAACATGGAATTTTTCTTTCGAATGTGTATCGTCACCAACCTGAGGTTGTTGCCAATTTCCATTAGCATCAAAATGGGGTACTTGGGGTGCACTAAATGGAATATTTTCTGAATGTATAGTGTTTTGGGGTGGCACGTAGCCCTGAGGAGATGGGATTTGCGGTTGGTTTAGGCTTTGAGAGTTGATATTTGAATGGTTTGGATTATTGTCCATGGGATTGATGACTAAGGGTGGAGTATAACCGTGTGGGAGACCATACATAGGAAATTGCATGGCTGGCGCGCGAAATTGTTGGGTAGTTGGGGTAAAGCCTGGTGGGTGAGACGGGGTAGCTTGCTGTTCTTCATTTGTAGTTGGAAGATTCCCATCTGTATTATCCTTCTTAGTTAAAGCTTGTATAGCCTCTAAGATTCTATCAACCTTGTCCTTCAATTGGCTAACATCTGCTCTCATCACTTCTTGGTTTTGCTCAAGTTCGTCCATGATCTTGGAGTTTGCACGAGTCCGATAAGGGTGTCGGGGAAACAACTTTATTGATTTTTTCTGAAAGATCATATGATGCTAGTTAAAAAATGAAGATTTATATGCATGCATGTGGGTATTAGAGAACCATTGATTTCGCAACCTAGACACAAACATCTTTTTAGAAAACATTAAACAAGCTCGTTCATTGATAATTAAAAAGGGTACAAGTGCAACATTTCTCTCTGTATCTGAAATACATTGTTTCTATCGCTCTCGGCGAATTAAACTATTCATTGCTTCTATCAAACTATTACAATGTTGAATGAAAGTAATAATCTCAGCAGGTGTGACAGATGGAACTATGCTTGCTTCTGCTTTCCTTAAAAGTACGGGAACCCTTTCGATGGCTTGGTTGGCTATGGAAGTGAGTTTTTCACAACGATCCATCCACATTACCCCTTCTTGCCCCAACATCTCTATTGCTTCTACTTGTTCCATCATTCGGTTTCTTAACATATTTGCTTCCTCTTGTTCTTTCAACCACGCATCTCGGTACATAGTAACAACTTCTTGTTTCTCAATTTTTTCTTCATCTATCCTTGTCTTATATTCTACTAACACTCTCTCCAACTGTTGTTTCAAATCTTCCAATTGTCTCTTCGCATTTCTTTCACTGCTTTCTAAGTCTTTCAACCATTTTCTCAACTTTTCAACCTCTTCCCGCGCCTGGTCTCTTTCTTGTCTTCTCAAACATAAAGACTCGTCTGAAGCCCTTAAATTGCATTGAAGCTTGAGCTTATAATCCTCCTCTACCTTTGCCCTCTTATTTGATCTTTCAAGAGAAATCGTCTTCTGCTCATTTTCCAACAGGGCGAACTCATATGCTCGACGAACTGCCATCAACTCTTCTCGCATATTCTTCTTTTCCTCTTCCGCCTCTAGAATTGATGCTTGCAACTTCTGAACTTCTTCACTAACGATAATGGGTTGCATTGGTGTTTCATCGACCACCTCAGATGTACGACGAAAAGGCAGCTTGATCTTTTGGACCCTATTCTTGACCCACTGTCGGTAGCAATCATCTGCACCACAACTTCTACTTCCAAGTTCCTTCCCTTTTCTGATTATCGTCTTCCAAGATTGACGTACTCTCCTCAAATCTTCAATGTTTTCTAAACCCATGTCATAAAGAATAAAAGGGGTTATTAATTTTTGCATTGGTTCTCCTATGATAGGATACCCAAGTTGCCTCAAGACCAATACTGGATTATAATTCACACAACCTCTAGTCCCCATAAGTGGCACATTAGGGAATGTTCCACATTGGTATATTACTTCTTTTACCTCTCGCCATCTCGCATACCATCGAACTGTTTTTTCATTAAGATCTACCAACCTCTGAGCCCATTCTCGATCATCCTTTATGTTAACACAACAGTTCTTGAAATCATTGATAGGGCAACACTTTTGGCACCCACTATCAAACATGTGATTCACCAACCAGACGTACAAAACTGGTAAACAACACAAAATTCGTTTGCCTTTTTTTCATGACAGTAGTTAAGTGTATAGTACACGTCAACGAGGACGGCTGTTGTAGGATTTTCTCCTCTATTCTTCAAGGCTAGGAAGACATCGATTGCTGGTAAATCTATAATTTCTTCATCACTCGGGAATAGAACAACTCCATAGATGGTGAGAGCTAGCACTTCCATAAAAGCACTCCAATCTTGGGCTTTAGCTAAATGATGTGCTCTTTTCTCAAAAAAACTTCTTAGGAAACCAGAAGTCCCTTTCTTCTTTTGGCTAATCAATATTTCCTCTTCAACCCTTAGTATCTCAGCTATTTTGGTTGTGGATGGATAATTCCCCATGTAACGATAAGGTTTTCCTTTTTCTAGGGAGTAGCCTAAAATTGGTCCAAACTCTTCCAAAGTAGGCGCAAGCTGGAAGTCTTGAAAAGTGAAGCATCTCAAAGGAGAGTCGTAGAATTGAGACAAAGCGGTAATAGCCCCTATTTGTACATCCACATCCAATAAATCAAGAATCTTTCCATATTTCTTAGTAAATGTTGACCGGTGATTAAGTTCCAACAAGCTACGAAGTTCTTTTAAACTGTCAACCTGAGGCTTTTTGGCTTTCACATTCATAGTTTTCCTTAGCATTGGGGTTGCAGTTTCATTATTGGATCCCATTTTTAATCAAAGATATCCACACCCTAGCTTTGAATTCAATGGTTCTCTAATGGACCTACATAAAAATGAATGATTATGAATAATGTATGGTATGGTGTTGAAAATAATTTTTAATGCATGAAAGGAATGCATGGTACTTGAAAAAAAATTAACTTTAACATTAACGATGAAAGCTAATTGCATTGATGTAATAAAAAAAAATTTGAGAGGTATACTAACGTCGGATGGTGGACCAAAAAAAATAAAAATAAAAATAAAAATAAAATTAAAAAAATAAAATTAAAAAAAAATCTGTCATTAAAAAGCAAGAAAGCTAGGATATGACTTATATGCATTCTAACCAAAATTAGAGAAATTTTAAAGTCTATAAGCTTCTAAATTCGTGAATTCTTTCCTGGGCGGGTTCTATAGTCCTAAAATTCATTGGTCTCTAGAGCCAAGTACTCGTATTGAAACATCACTACAAATAGGAAGTACATCCAAAATGTAGGTATTTTCAATAGAGTCACACTCTAGACGGGATTTTCGCAATAACCAAATAGGATGTACATCCAATATGATTACCACTAAACCCCTAACTAAACTTAAGCTTCACTCAGGCCCGGGTATAGGGTCTCACTCATAAGTGTGTGTGTAAGTGAATGTGTAGTGTGTGACGAGAATCACAATCCAATAAAAGATGTAAAATACTCAACACACATATATAAATATATATATAAAGATAATGACTACAAGAAAATAACTAATAAAAAATAAAGACATAAAGTAAAGAAAATGAAAGGAGAAATAAATATAAAGGAAGTCAAAAAAAAAAAAATTTGCACAATTAATTATGTTAGGTTTGACTCTCTAATAGTCCCCAGCGGAGTCGCCAGCTGTCGCGGCCTAAAATTTCGAGTGTTTCTCGAATTCAATGGAGTCGCCACCAAAGTTTATTTTAAAATAGGGAAAATATTGGAAAAAACCCTTAAAAATAAAAAAGTAAAAAAAAATGGTCTTTGAAACCAAATTTCGAGTTCAGGAGTCGATTATGCGTAGGGAAGGTATTAGCACCCTACGACATCCGTTAAAAAAAACGGTTACCTATAATTAATTGTGCAAAATTAATATTAACTTAAATATATTTATTTCTCCTTTTTAAAATGCAAATATGATATTTTTGTTATTATGCTTGACAAGAGTGCGATCTTGCTCCTACGTATCTCCCGGTGCGATGGAGAAATCAAAGCTACGTAGTTCTTGGATAGAAAATGTGGATGTGTTGATTGTTTTTAAAGAAATTGTGTTTGGTTGTTGATACAAAAAATTGTTTTGAAAAAGAAATTGTTTGATTTAAATAATAATTTAAAATGCAAGTTTTAAGACTATCTAGTCGTACGACTCGTGTCTCAAAAAAATTAAGGAGTAAAAAGATGTCACATCTAATTTAATCCTTAAGAATGTTTTTATCATTTTTGATTTTAAATATTAAGGTTTAAAAATATCAAGTAATACAACTTTTTTATAAAAAATTTAAGGAGTAAAAAGATGTCCCATCTAATTTAATCCTTTTAAGAATATTTTTTCATTTTTTGATTTTAAATATTAAGTTTTAAAAATGTCAAGTAATATAACTGGTATCTCGAAAAATTTAAGGAGTAAAAAGATGTCACATCTAATTTAATTCTTTTAAGAATAATTTATCGTTTTTTGATTTTAAATATTAAGTTTTAAATATATCACATCTAATTAATTATTTTGAAATAACTTTATAACTATTAAAATAAAAATAAAAAATACAGCCAAGTTATTATAACATGATTGGGAGCAACATTCTACTTATTTTTTTATTTATTTAGGAAAAGGAATTAAATAAATAATAATTTAATAAAGAAAAGAAAATTGATATATGAATTAATATTAATGGCTATGATTGTACTACATCTGCTGCCAATTGTAGAACAGCTAAAAAAATTAAACCAAGGCAACGCGTGCTTGCACAGAAACACTTTAGCATCTTCAGCTTTCAATCAAAATCAAAGCAAAGCAAAGCAAAGTCATCTCGTGAAGCAATTAAAGCAAAGGCAGAGTCACTTTATAAACCAAACAAATCACCATTTAACAAAAACTCTAAGTTTCAGCCTAGCAACAAAAACCCATTTTTAAATCTAACATCAGTTTCAAACAACTCAACATAAATCAAAGACAAGCAAACCAATGAAAATGATGTAGTAAAGAGATAGAGAGCAGAATAACAAACATGAGAGTGACGCAGATCTGAGTATGCCGCGAAGAAGAAACAGCCGTGGTGACGGTGGTTGGCGGTGGTGATCGGTAGAGGTTGAAGTAATAGGTAATCACCTATGTTTCTCGTTTTCTATTTTTTTAGTTTTGAAATATATGATTTTGAGGATGTAACTAAGTTGTTGTTTCTTCTACACTCACTATTTTTGTTTCAGAATCTCTCTTTTAAAAATTTTCTCTTTTCGTTTCTTCTCTTTTTCAAAAAATAAAATAAAACTCTCTGCTTTAGATGTGTTTTTAACAGCCTCTCCTTCCTAAAAAATCCTCCCTTTCTGATTTTCGAAATCAAAATTTATAGGCTAAAGTGGTAAATCGTTTTGTTCATTAGATAAAATTAAGTTCTAGACTTTACATTGTTTTACAAATTTTAACTGGATTTTCAATTGTTTTTGAAACAAATTTGAAGCAATGTACAATTAAGGAAAAAGTATTTTTAACCTTTTCAAGGAGTACACAGATTTTACTAGTTTGTAGCATGTTTGTATTTTGTGATTTTGCTGATATACTGAGATGTGTGTTATTATTCTGCAGGAAATGGCTTGATGTGTGTTGGCTTGATGTGTGTTGTGTGTAATGAGGAAACGTGAATAGGTTACTCTTTTGGCAGTGTTGAAGTGTGCCTCAGTCTCACATCATGCCTCAGATTATGCTCAGTTGGCATTAGTTGGATTTGAAAGAAATTTGGCTATTTGGATTTGAAAGAAATTTGGCAGACCACACAAATAAAAAATGAAATAAAATTTGGCTGATAAAATAAAATAAAATTGGCATACCAAATGTGGCTAAAATAAAATTTATGATCATTATCTTTAGATTTTTGATAATTATTGTAAAATAATTATTACCTATATTATTATATGCATATTTTAGAGTTATTTTAGTTAATAGGACAAAATTGAGGTACTACACAAAGCAAGTGATTTTGCTTTTATCTATTTCAGCTTTGAAATCCTTTTTGTCTAGAGATCCTCTTTTGATCTGATCTCTTCTCCTCATCATTCTTTGTATCTTTCTTGGCTTATGGCTGTCACCATTGGTCTCCACATGATTGGAAGACATCTCATGATTTTTTGTACCCTGTCTTGTACTGAATAAGCTTTGCCAAGTGAACGCATTTCATTTAATATGTTTGTGAATCTTGAATACATTTTATCAATTGTTTCTCCATCATTCATTTCAAACAATTCAAATTTTCGAATACCAATATCGATTCTTGTTTCCTTAACATGACTTGTTCCTTCATGATGAGTTTGCAATGTGTCCCAAACTTTTTTGGCCGTATCGCATTCATCCACTCTTTCACTTTCTTCCCTGCTTAAAGCACATGATAAAAATAATTGAGCTTTTGAGTTTAGGAGTACCTTAGATTTTTCATCTGTTGTCCATTCGGCTTCTTTCTTTTCAGCCGATGTTGGTTCGTTTTGATCCACTCTTGGTATGAAGTCTCCATCTGTGATGATTCTCTACATACCCGTGTCTTGTGACTTTAGGAACAATTGCATTTTGTCTTTCCAGAAGTAATAATCTGATCCATCAAAATATGGTGGTTTGTTTGAAGACCCTCCTTCAGCAATATATTTAGCTTTTGACATTGTCTTCCTGAATCTTTTGCTCTAACACTTTTTGAGTGTTTTAATTTTTTAGAGACTGTCTCTGATGCCAATTGAAGCAACAATATCAATTATAAGAAAGGAGGGTTTGAATTAGAATTGCCCCTTTTAAAAATTTCCTGTTTGAAACTAAAATTTTTACTCAAGATTGATCTTGGTAATACGAAGAACGACTTTGGTTAGTGTAAAACAGCAATATTGATTTTATCAATGAAAAAACTGATTTTAAAGCATGTAGTAAATAAAGATAGAGATAGAGAGATTACTCAAGCATATATCCTGGTTCACCCAACTTGGGCTACGTCCAGTCCTCACAAAATGTGAGATTTTCCACTAAGTGCTCAAAGCAAGATTGTTCTAGGTTGTTACACAACTTTCGTAGATCAATCTTGATCTTTACACAACTTCCACCTTTCTACCTTTGAAAGGATTTCCAGATTTACCTTAGCCTATTCCAGTAAGGACTTCACAAATTACCTTTTACAACATAAAAGGATTTCCACACACTTCTCAAGCTATGATGATACACTAGCTTTGAGTTACAAAGTAATGATGATGAAGATGTTTAGAATCTGAATATTACTCAACTCTTGTTTGAGAAATAGATTCTGAAACTTAAGACTAGATTGTTACTGATTGCACCACAACACAAAGAAAAAGTTTTGCAAGCTAAAGAAAAATATTTTAAGAGAGCTCGAATATGAATGTAAGATTGATGTTTTGCTTGACACTTTTTGTTGTGTTTCATTCTTCATCTTGATGCTGCATTTATAAGCTCCAATAGAGGTTAGGACAGCTCACATAGCCGTTGAGATGAAGCCAGCTGTCATAGGACAGTAAGTGAATTGAAGCAGTGTTCAATGATTTTTTTTTTATGGGTCATGCTAAATATTTTTTTTTATCAATGACAAATATTGGTTCAATGATTTTTTATATGGGTCATGCTAACAAGTACCATAAAGACACTTGTTAATGAAACAAAAAAGGAAATAAAAAATAAGTTTTAAGTGAAAGGTCTAACTTTTTACAATTCTAAAGTTTGAATAACGAATACAAATATTTTTATTTTACATTTGTTTTCACAACAAGTGTCAAGAATGCACTTGTTGACATTTTCCTTTTTTATATTTATCTCTAAAAAAATATTTATTTCGAATTTTTTATGCATTAGTTTCAAATATTTATTCCACATTTTTTATTTATTATTCATCAATGTAAAATATGCGTCTATTCGACCGACGATTGAAATTTAATTGAAATTTAAGAGGACAATTTCATTTTTTTTTCTTCCAATTGTTCTCTACTCTAACACTATAGTAGTTGTTTTCATTTTTTGTCTTTACAAAATCAAACTAAATAAACTCATTCTCCTTCATCAATTAAAATTATTCAATAATTTTAATCGTTTAATTAATTATCTTTCTAAAATATATTAATAAGAAAAGATGTACACAATTTCTGTTTCTTTTATAAGAGAGAAGAAAAATTAAAAAGTGTATGGAAAATAAATTTTTTTAGTAACCTCAATTTGCGTGTAATTAAAGAGTATATAAAAAGTTGTTTAAAAAAGTGAATTTATTGCATTTGACTTTTAGAAAGTTGTTCAAAATTTAAATTAAATAAATTGTCATTTTTATCGGTATATTTTAATAATGGTTAAAAATGAGGAAAACAATGTTAATATTTACTTGTGTTTTCATTTTTTATTGATAAAAAAATAATAGATTGATATATAATTTAAAAAACATGGTAATTTAGATATTTTTTATTTTAAAAAAATTCCAAAATTCTAATGCAACACCATTTATGTGTGTATGCACATCCGTGCCACGTTTTATTAACGAAAATTTTATGTGTAAGAAAACCAAAATAGAGAATTCAACACCAATAAAATTAAGATGATAATACTATCGTAAAGATTATCTGTTGTCTTATTTAATTTATAATAAAAGTTACAAAATTAAAGTACAATAACATTTTAATTCCAAGGTTGCCTTTTTTCCCAGTTAACGTTATCCCAGCTATGATATATAGCATCGTTCCTCACTGACCAAAAAACCTTTTGATGGCTTAATCCTCCTTCCTTGTCAAAATTATATAGATACAAACCTATATTACGTGGCCCATCATCTCGGTTCCATGTCAAAAGACAACCTTTAGAATCAAAGTTTGTTGCAAAAGACCAAGGTTTTCTTGGTGCTAATATGCGAACATTAGGAGAAAAGCTGCATGTGATTGTTAATTGTGGTGAGCCAGGTGGCAAATCATTGACTATTGAAAGAGCTAATATGTTGATTTTGGACTCATTTAGGGGAGGTTCAGAAAGTGATACACTCACTGGATTTCTAGCACTTGAACTTGTTGAAATATTCAAACACACAACAAGTAGTACTAGCATCGATACAAACAATGAATTCGACATTTTAATTTATTGGGTTATTTTCAGTTTACAATATGTTGTTATATTATGGGTGGGACTATATATAATGGAGGACACATCTATCATGTTACAATCATTTATGTTAAATGATAAATACAAAATTAAATGTATTTGACCAACAAAGTAAATTTATCTTACCAAAATATGTTTAAGATATTGTTTATCTTTATTTATGATTTAAATATGTCTTTGATCGTTGCAATTATAATTTATTTTATTTTATTTTGGTCCTCGTTAGTTTTTTTGTTTAGTTAACATTTTAGAAATATAGTTTCATATATTTTAAAATAGTTGTTCAATCCAATTTCTGTTATAAAAACCGTAACACTGTTAAATCATAACAAGTTGTTAACAAAAAATCTCAAATATAATTAAATTATATCATTTTTGAACCTAAAATTAACCTTAAATGTTTCTGTCTTCCCTAAAATAATCTAAATAACGACTTCTTATTCATCGTTTCTCATCAACGGCGACTAAGTCGGTCACGAACTCGTGTATGCGAACGGCGACACTTGGGTTATAGGATGAACTTTTCTGTCAGTTTTCCCCATTAGGGGAAGTTTGTGAGGGATTTGGTTTTGTATTACATAGGGGCAATGAGCACGTGGTTCATGTGATTGATGTCGTCAAATGGAGTTGTTTTGAAGGACTTAAGTTATGATAACTCCAAGTTTAGGTTATGGTGGAAAAAGGATGAAGATGAAAACTTTAAAAGAATAGTGGACGATAAAGATGCAGCTGAGGTTGGCGAACATGCTCTGAAAACAAATTGCAAAGCTCAGTTATATGTTGAGCACTCTGGAAAAGGGTTGGTTGGGTCATAACCAAGATTAGAGTTGGGGTAGTCTTCTGGGGGTTAAATGGTGCTGACGAAATTGATGTTGATGATGATGGAAGTGTTAGTGATAGTGAAAACAGTGAAGATGAAGTTGATGGAGTTAAATTTGATGATTGTGAGGATGGGAAAGCGCTTGGCTTGTATGATGGTTTTGGAGTTGATAATACAATACATGGAAATTCTATTGGATCATATAATGTTGAAATCCATGCTTCAAACCATGGTGAACCATATAGAGTGAAGACTATTGTAAATAGGTGCATTCCAAAAAAAAAAAAAAAACTAAGAACACTGGGATTGTTCTTGTGTTGGACAATTATAATTCTGATATTGAAATGGAGTATACTAATGTCAGTGAAGATCTAGATAGTAGTGAATTTGATTCCGATTCAGACAAAAAAATGGACCAAAATATGACCAGTTTAGGGTGGAGGAGCTAAACAAGAATTACAAGTTCAAATTGAGACTAGAGTTTAAATCACTTTTTGAGTTTCAGGATGCAATCATAGAATGGTCTATATTAAATGGGAAGGAAATCAAGCTTGTAAAGAATGATAGAGCAAGAGTAAGGGTCATATGCAGGTTAAATCTGGGTTCTTAGAGCTTGTAAGTAAAGTGGGGGAAAGTCACTTTCAGAATGAGGAAATGGTGTGGTGATCATGAAGCAACAATATCAATTATAAGAAAGGGGGGGTTTGAATTATAATTGCTCCTTTTAAAAATTTCCTGGAGGTTGACGAACATAAACTTGTTCATTTAAAAAACCATTTAAAAATGCACTTTTAACATCCATTTGAAAAAGTTTGATGTTTTTATGTGATGCATATGCAAGAAGAATTCGAATGGCTTCTAACCTTGCAACTGGAGCATAGGTTTCATCATAATCTATTCGTTTTTAGGTACCCACTTGATTTTGGGTCCTGAGGAGTTAGTTTTAAAATCTGATTCTTTCTTGGTGTTTAAGGTAGTCTTGAAGTGACTTATCTTGGACCAGGATGCATGATTAGTTGCTTGTTTTTGAAAGGATTTTGAAAAACGAGTTTCAGCAGGTTTTGATAAAGCTCCATATTGATCTTCGTTTTTAACATTTGTTGAAGATTGATCCTGTTTTTTCAGATTTTGAGAAAATTTTGCCTTTGCTTTAAACTGTTCCTTTTTTTTAAAATTCTTTTTGTTCCTGATTTTTTCATCCCTTTTTTTTAAAATAGCATGCAAATTCCAAGTGTCCAATTTTGTTACAGTATGAACATTTGATTTTGCAATTTCCCTATTTTCTTTCAGGAACAAAGAAATTTTCATACATTTTTTTTTTTGAGTTTTATCAAAACCAATCCCAGCTTTATCAAATATCCCTACTTGAGATCCCATGATTTTCTAAAATGTCTTAGTAGCTTGAATGCAATTCATTAAATCATTTTTAAGAATTTCAATTTTAGCCTTGAGAAGATCGTTCTTCGTTTGAGATGAAGATTGATCCTGGTTTTCAGAACCTTCAGATTCAGAATTTTTGAATTGAGATTTTTTCAAGTTTTGAATGATTTCCTTGAGTTCATCATTCATAACCTGTACTTTCTCTGTTTCTTCTTTTTCTTTATGAAATTTTTCTTTAAAGGAACTACATTTTTGAATGAGAAAGTTTGAATCATTTAGCAAATTATCAAATTCGATTTCTATTTGTTTGCAAACAAGACACGGTTCAGAATCTGTTTACCTCAGTATCTTCTGTTGGCCATTAAACATAGGTTTGCTTCTTCTGGTTCATCCATATCTGATTCATCAAAATCATCCCAGGTTGCCATCATTGTTTTTTTCTTGAAAGGAAATTTCTTTGGCACCTTCTTGTTTAATGGACATTCAGTTTTGTAATGTCCTTACTTGTTGCATCCAAAGAAAGTGATTTTGCTTTTATCTATTTCAACTTTGAAATCCTTTTTGTCTGGGGATCCTCTTTTGATCTGATCTCTTCTCCTCATCATTCGTTGTATCTTTCTTGTGAAAAGAGCAATCTCTTCATCGACATCTTCTTGACCATCTTCTGAATCACTTTTCTCAATTGTTTGTTGAACACTTGGTAAGCTTTTAGATGGTTTTAAGGCTATTACCTTGCCTTTCTTTATTGGTTTATCTTCCAGCAACAGTACCTCATGCGCCCTTAGTGTACCAATCAGTTCTTCCAGTCCCAGAACTTCAAGATTCTTTGCTTGGCTAATGACTGTCACCATTGGTTTCCACATGATTAGAAGACATCTCATGATTTTTGTACCCTGTCTTGTACTGAATAAGCGTTGCCAAGTGAACGCATTTCATTTACTATGGTTGTGAATCTTGAATACATTTCATCAATTGTTTCTCCATCATTCATTTCAAATAATTCAAATTTTTGAATACCAATATCGATTATTGTTTCCTTAACATGACTTGTTCCTTCATGATGCGTTTGCAATGTGTCCCAAACTTTTTTGGCCATATCGCATTCATATACTCTTTCACTTTCTTCCCTGCTTAAAGCACATGATAAAAATCATTGAGCTTTTGAGTTTAGGAGTACCTTAGATTTTTCATCTGCTGTCCATTCGGCTTATTTCTTTTCAACCGATGTTGGATAGTTTTGATCCACTCTTGGTATGAAGTCTCCATCTGTGATAATTCTCCACATACCAGTGTCTTGTGACTTTAGGAACAATTGCATTTTGCCTTTCCAGAAGTAATAATCTGATCCATCAAAATATGGTGGTCTGTTTGAAGACCCTCATTCAGCAATATATTTAGCTTTTGACATTGTCTTCCTGAATCTTTTGCTCTAACACTTTTTGAGTGTTTTAATTTTTTAGAGACTGGCTCTGATGCCAATTGAAGCAACAATGTCAATTATAAGAAAGGAGGGTATGAATTAGAATTGCCCCTTTTAAAAATTTTCTGTTTGAAACTAAAAAATTTACTCAATATTGATCTTGGTAATACGAAGAACGATATTGGTTAGTGTAAAACAGCAATATTGATTTTATCAATGAAAAAACTGATTTTAAAGCATGTAGTAAATAAAGATAGAGATAAAGAGATTACTCAAGCATATATCCTGGTTTAACCAACTTGGGCTACGTCCAATCCTCACAAAATGTGAGATTTTCCACTAAGTGCTCAAAGCAAGATTGTTCTTGGTTGTTACACAACTTTCGTAAATCAATCTTGATCTTTACACAACTTCCACCTTTCTACCTTAGAAAGGATTTCCAGATTTACCTTAGCCTATTACAGTAAGGACTTCACAAATTACCTTTTACAACATAAAAGGATTTCCACACACTTCTCAAGCTATGATGATACACTAGCTTTGAGTTACAAAGTAATGATGATGAAGATGTTTAGAATATGAATATTATTCAACTCTTGTTTGAGAAATAGCTTCTGAAACTTAAGACTAGATTGTTACTGATTGCACCACAACACAAAGAAAAAGTTTTGCAAGCTAAAGAATGATATTTTGAGAGAGCTCGAATATGAATGTAAGATTGATGTTTTGCTTGGCACTTTTTGTTGTGTTTCATTCTTCATCTTGATGTTTCATTTATAAGCTCCAATAGAGGTTAGGACAGCTCACATAGCCGTCGAGATGAAGCCAGCTGTCATAGGACAGTAAGTGAACTGAAGCAGTGTTCAATGATTTTTTTTTTATGGGTCATGCTAAATATTTTTTTTTTATCAGTGACAAATATTTGTTCAATGATTTTTTATATGGGTCATGCTAACAAGTGCCATAAAGACACTTGTTAATGAAATACAAAAGGAAATAAAAAAAATAAGTTTTAAGTGAAAGGTCTAACTTTTTACAATTCTAAAGTTTGAATAACGAATACAAATATTTTTATTTTACATTTGTTTTCATAACAAGTGTCAAGAATGCACTTGTTGACATTTTTCTTTTTTATATTTATCTCTAAAAAATATTTATTTCGAATTTTTTATGCATTAGTTTCAAATATTTATTCCACATTTTTTATTTATTATTCATCAATGTAAAATATGTGTCTATTCGACCAACAATTGAAATTTAATTGAAATTTAAGAGGACAATTTCATTTTTTTTCTTCCAATTGTTCTCTACTCTAACATTATAGTAGTTGTTTTCATTTTTTGTCTTTACAAAATCAAACTAAATAAACTCATTCTCCTTCGTCAATTAAAATTATTCAATAAATTTAATCGTTTAATTAATTATCTTTCTAAAATATATTAATGAGAAAAGATGTACACAATTTCTATTTCTTTTATAAGAGAGAAGAAAAATTAAAAAGTGTATGGAAAATAATTTTTTTTTAGTAACCTCAATTTGCGTGTAATTAAAAAGTATATAAAAAGTTGTTTAAAAAAGTGAATTTATTGCATTTGACTTTTAGAAAATTGTTCAAAATTTAAATTAAATAAATTGTCATTTTTATCGGTATATTTTAATAATGGTTAAAAATGAGGAAAACAATGTTAATATTTACTTGTGTTTTCATTTTTTATTGATAAAAAAATAATAGATTGATATATAATTTTAAAAAACATGGTAATTTAGATATTTTTTATTTTAAAAAAATTCCAAAATTCTAATGCAACATCATTTATGTGTGTATGCACCTCCGTGCCACGTTTTATTAACGAAAATTTTATGTGTAAGAAAACCAAAATAGAGAATTCAACACTGGGATTGTTCTTGTGTTGGACAATTATAATTTTGATATTGAAATGGAGTATACTAATGTAGTGAAGATCTAGATAGTAGTGAACTTGATTCCGATTCAGACAAAGAAAATGGACCAAAATATGACCAGTTTAGGGTGGAGGAGCTAAACAAGAATTACAAGTTCAAATTGAGACTAGAGTTTAAATCACTTTTTGAGTTTCAGGATGCAATCATAGAATGGTCTATATTAAATGGGAAGGAAATCAAGCTTGTAAAGAATGATAGAGCAAGAGTAAGGGTTATATGCAGGTTAAATCTGGGTTCTTAGAGCTTGTAAGTAAAGTGGGGGAAAGTCACTTTCAGAATGAGGAAATGGTGTGGTGATCATGAAGCAACAATATCAATTATAAGAAAGGGGGGTTTGAATTATAATTGCCCCTTTTAAAAATTTCCTGGAGGTTGACGAACATAAACTTGTTCATTTAAAAAACCATTTAAAAATGCACTTTTAACATCCATTTGAAAAAGTTTGATGTTTTTATGTGATGCATATGCAAGAAGAATTCGAATGGCTTCTAACCTTGCAACTGGAGCATAGATTTCATCATAATCTATTCCTTCTTGTTGATTATAACCTTGAGCAACCAACCTTGCTTTGTTTCTTACCGCTTTTCCTTCCTCATCAAGCTTGTTTCTGAAGACCCATCGTGTTCCAATGATGGATTGATCTTGTGGATCAGAGACAAAAGTCCAGACTTCGTTCTTCTCAAACTGAAGAAGTTATTCTTTCATCGCATCAATCCAAGATTGATCCATTATTGCTTCTTTGATTGATTTTGGCTCAACTTGAGAAATCATTGCCATGTTGGTGTTTGCATCGTCTTTGAATGATCTCCTAGTTCTAATGCCACCAGCTGTATCCCCAATTACTTGATTTGGAGGATGATCATCTACAAGTCTCTAGCTTTTGGGAGGAGTTTGAAATGGAGATTGTTTATCAATCTCGTTTTCCTGAAGATCAATCTTCTGCGTTGGCCCAGATTCATCTTCTTCATCCTCATATTTATTTTCCAGCTCAAGATCATCAAACTCATCAAATAAAACATGCATACTGATTTCAACAATTTTAGTTCTCAAATTAAAGACACGATATCCTTTAGATTCCGTTGGATATCCTAAAAATATGGCTTTGTCTGATTTCGCATCAAATTTTCCCAAGTTGTCTTTATTGTTTAAAATGTAGCAATAACAACCAAAGATATGAAAATATGAAATATTTGGCTTTCTATTTTTCCAGATTTCATATGGTGTTTTATTTATAATTTTTCTAATAGAAACACGATTCAAAATGTAACAAGAGGTGTTTATGGCTTCTGCCCAAAAATATTTTTCCACATTGGATTCTTCCAAGATCGTTCTTGCTCTCTCTTGTAATGTTCTATTTTTTCTTTCAAAAACCCCATTTTGTTGAGGGGTTCTTGCACAAGATAGATTGTGAGAGATGCCAAGTTCTTCAAAAAATGTTTTGAAAGATGCATTTATAAATTCACCTCCATGATCACTTCTCACAGTGATTATATTTGATTCTTTTTCATTTTGAACCTTTTTACAAAAAATTTTGAAGGCATCAAATGCATCATCTTTTTGTTTTAAAAATAACACCCATGTGCATCATCTTTTTGTTTTCCTTTTGCACATGCTTCGCATACTTTATCTTTTTCAAAACTGATTTTAGGAAGTCCTCTAACAAGATCTAATTTTGACAAATTTGAAATTGTTTTCATACTTATATGTTCAGTTCTTTTATGCCATATCCATTTGTCTTTATTCATGGACATGAGGCAAGATTCAATTGGTAATTCTTCAATGTATAAAATGTAAAGATTTTTCTTTCTGGATGCAGAAAAAATGATTTCTGTAAAATACATGTTTTTGATGAAGACAAAAGACCAACAATGACGATGATGATCAAGACAACAAGCTCAAAAAGAAGAAGTCCAACATATCTCATTGATTAAACTTTAGACTTCAAACATATTAAATGTTTAAATATAAAGGTAAATGATACAATCATAAGATCAAGTACATGAGAACCTTTCATCTTTACATATGCATAAAAAGCATTTTCAAAAGTCAAAATTATATTTACAAAGTGTTACAATTAATATTTTTGACAAAATACAAAGGTGTATTCGAATACAACCTAAGTGTATTCGAATACAGATGCAATGGCTAAGTCAGAGAGTTGGCCATCTCATCTGTATTCGACTACACAGTGAAAATTTTGAATGATTTTTTAACGTTGCAGCAAGTCGTATTCGAATACAGAAATCTTGTAGTCGAATACAAGACAAACACATGGCTAAGTCAGAGAGTTGGCCATCTAATCTGTATTCGACTACACAGTGAAATGTTTGAATAATTTTTAACGTTGCAGCAAGCTGTATTCGAATACAGAAATCTTGTAGTCGAATACAACTGGAAGCAATGCAATTTTTCAGCTTTGAATTCAATTTAAAACATTACAATTCTTTCTCAAACCTCTTGGATCAAAGGCCACGAATCTGAAGAGATGTTTATGGACTATAAATATGTCATAACTTCAGATTCAAAGTGCACAATCCAATGACTAAACCTTGAACGACTTTGAACAACTTTTCTATTTTTCTCAAAGTCATTTTTCATAATTCAAGTACTTGCATTTCATTTTCATATCCTTGACAAAGGTTCTCAAAGTACTTGAAGCAATATTGGATTGTTATCATTATATCTCTCTTTTATATTCCTACATCCTTATCAAATCACATTATTTGTAAAAAGAAAGTAGTACTTTCTTTAAGCAGTTTTATCTAAGATAGTGGGGTGCTATCTTGTACATTATCTAAGATAGTGGGGTGCTATCTTAGAGGTTTTGTTAGAAGTTTGTAGCACAGATCCTAGGGTGGGACTTGTACATATTCTAACAATAGTGGAGAAATCTCTTGTGGTGTGCAAGAGGACTGGATGTACCCTTGGGGATAAGGGGAACCAGGATAATTCGCAGTGTTCATTTACTTACTGTTGTTTATTTCTTCATCTATCAACATTGAATGCAAAAATCAATTGCTAACTCGCTGAAAACAAGAAATACTCTTAAACACCTAATTCACCCCCTTTCTTAGGTGCACATCTGATCTTACAATTTCTCCAGAAGTTGTCATTCTCACTTCACATATGTTGGGTTCCATTTCCTTTGATTTTGGTTTGATCATTGTTTCCAAAGGTTACGGATCCTCCATCTTTCTTGATAAAGGACATGAAGCAGTTTTTATCACCCGTCATATGCCTTGAACAACCACTGTCCAAAAACCATGGCCTTTTCTTGACATTTTGAGATCCATCCTGCATAATGTTTTGTATCATTTTTAGGTACCCACTTGATTTTGGGTCCTGAGGAGTTAGTTTTAAAATCAGATTCTTTCTTGGTATTTGAGATAGCCTTGGAGTGACTTATCTTGGACCAGGATGAATGATTAGTTGCTTGTTTTTGAAAGGATTTTGAAAAACGAGTTTCAGCAGGTTTTGATAAAGCTCCAGATTGATCTTAGTTTTTAACATTTGTTGAAGATTGATCCTGTTTTTTCATATTTTAAGAAAATTTTGCCTTTGCTTTAAACTGTTCCTCTTTTTTAAAATTCTTTTTGTTCCTGATTTTTTCATCCCTTTTTTTAAAATAGCATGCAAATTCCAAGTGTCCAATTTTGTTACAGTATGAACATTTGATTTTGCAATTTCCCTATTTTCTTTCAGGAACAAATAAATTTTTATACATTTTTTATTTTTGAGTTTTATCAAAACCAATCACAGCTTTATCAAATATCCCTACTTGAGATCCCATGATTTTTTAAAATGTCTCAGCCTTGAGATCCCTACTTAAGAATTTTAATTTCAGCCTTGAGAAGATCGTTCTTCATTTGAGATGAAGATTGATCCTGGTTTTCAGAACCTTCAGATTCAGAATTTTTGAATTGAGATTTTTTCAAGTTTTGAATGATTTCCTTGAGTTCATCATTCATAACCTGTACTTTCTCTTTTTCTTTAGGAAATTTTTCTTTAAAGGAACTACATTTTTGAATGAGAAAGTTTGAATCATTTAGCAAATTATCAAATTCGATTTCCATTTGTTTGCAAACAAGACATGGTTCAGAATCTGTTACCTCAGTATCTTCATTGTTGGCCATTAAACACAGGTTTGCTTCTTCTGGTTCATCCATATCTGATTCATCAGAATCATCCCAGGTTGCCATCATTGATTTTTTCTTGAAAGGGAATTTCTCTGGTACCTTCTTGTTTAATGGACATTTAGTTTTGTAATGTCCTTGCTTGTTGCATCCAAAGTGTCGCGGCCTAAAATTTCGAGTGTTTCTTGAATTCAATGGAGTCGCCACCAAAGTTTATTTTAAAATAGGGAAAATATTGGAAAAAACCCTTAAAAATAAAAAAGTAAAAAAAAAAGGTATTTGAAACCAAATTTCGAGTTCGGGAGTCGATTACGCGTAGGGAAGGTATCAACACCCTACGACATCCGTTAAAAAACACGGTTACCTATAATTAATTGTGCAAAATTAATATTAACTTAAATATATTTATTTCTCCTTTTTAAAATGCAAATATGATATTTTTTTGAAAATAATCTAAAGATAAATATACATTTAAAATATAGAGAGGAAAAAAAAAAGTTTTTGTTATTATGCTTGACAAGAGTGCGATCTTGCTCCTACGTATCTCCCGGTGCGATGGAGAAATCAAAGCTACGTAGTTCTTGGATAGAAAATGCGGATGTGTTGATTGTTTTTAAAGAAATTGTGTTTGGTTGTTGATACAAAAAATTGTTTTGAAAAAGAAATTGTTTGATTTAAATAATAATTTAAAATGCAAGTTTTAAGACTATCTAGTCGTACGACTCGTGTCTCAAAAAAATTAAGGAGTAAAAAGATGTCACATCTAATTTAATCCTTAAGAATATTTTTATCATTTTTGATTTTAAATATTAAGTTTTAAAAATATCAAGTAATACAACTTGTGTATCAAAAATTTAAGGAGTAAAAAGATGTCCCATCTAATTTAATCCTTTTAAGAATATTTTTTCATTTTTTGATTTTAAATATTAAGTTTTAAAAATGTCAAGTAATATAACTGGTATCTCGAAATATATAAGGTGTAAAAAGATGTCACATCTAATTTAATCCTTTTAAGAATAATTTATCGTTTTTCGATTTTAAATATTAAGTTTTAAATATATCACATCTAATTAATTATTTTGAAATAACTTTATAACTATTAAAATAAAAAAAATAAAATACAGCCAAGTTATTATAACATGATTGGGAGCAACATTCTACTTATTTGTTTATTTATTTAGGAAAAGGAATTAAATAAATAATAATTTAATAAAGAAAAGAAAATTGATATATGAATTAATATTAATGGCTATGATTGTACTACATCTGCTGCCAATTGTAGAACAGCTAAAAAAATTAAACCAAGGCAACGCGTGCTTGCACAGAAACACTTTAGCATCTTCTGCTTTCAATCAAAATCAAAGCAAAGCAAAGCAAAGTCATCTCGTGAAGCAATTAAAGCAAAGGCAGAGTCACTTTATAAACCAAACAAATCACCATTTAACAAAAACTCTAAGTTTCAGCCTAGCAACAAAAACCCATTTTTAAATCTAACATCAGTTTAATACAACTCAACATAAATCAAAGACAAGCAAACCAATGAAAATGATGTAGTAAAGAGATAGAGAGCAGAATAACAAACATGAGAGTGAAGCAGATCTGAGTATGCCGCGAAGAAGAAACAGCCGTGGTGACGGTGGTTGGCGGTGGTGATCGGTAGAGGTTGAAGTAACAGGTAATCACCTATGTTTCTCGTTTTCTATTTTTTTTAGTTTTGAAATATATGATTTTGAGGATGTAATTAAGTTGTTGTTTCGTCTACACTCACTATTTTTGTTTCAGAATCTCTCTTTTAAAAATTTTCTCTTTTCGTTTCTTCTCTTTTTCAAAAAATAAAATAAAACTCTCTGCTTTAGATGTGTTTTTAACAGCCTCTCCTTCCTAAAAAATCCTCCCTTTCTGATTTTCGAAATCAAAATTTATAGGCTAAAATGGTAAATCGTTTTATTCATTAGATAAAATTAAGTTTTGGACTTTACATTGTTTTACAAATTTTAACTGGATTTTCAATTTGTAGCATGTTTGTATTTTATGATTTTGCTGATATATTGATATGTGTGTTATTATTCTGCAGGAAATGACTTGATGTGTGTTGGCTTGATGTGTGTTGTGTGTTGAGTGTAATGAGGAAACGTGAATAGGTTACTCTTTTGGCAGTGTTGAAGTGTGCCTCAGTCTCACATCATGCCCCAGATTATGCTCAGTTGGCATTAGTTGGATTTGAAAGAAATTTGGCTATTTGGATTTGAAAGAAATTTGGCAGACCACACAAATAAAAAATGAAATAAAATTTGGCTGATAAAATAAAATAAAATTGGCATACCAAATGTGGCTAAAATAAAATTTATGATCATTATCTTTAGATTTTTGATAATTATTGTAAAATAATTATTACCTATATTATTATATGCATATTTTAGAGTTATTTTAGTTAATAGGACAAAATTGAGGTACTACAGCTGCCCCTAATTGATTGACAAAATAAAAAGCGTAGATAAAATAAAATATCGTCTTCGAGTTGGTTACCGATGCGTAGATAAAATAATTAAAATGATCATCTTCGGGTTGGTTACCGATGCGTAGATCGATAAAAATAAAATGACCGATATAAAATAATCGTCTTCGGATTAGTTACCGATGGGTAGATCGATAATAATAAAATGACAATGATCGTCTTCGGATTGGTTACCGATGCGTAGATCGATAAAAATAAAATGACCGATGCAAATAAAATGATCGTCTTCGGATTGGTTACCGATGCTTAGATCGGCATAAATAAAATGATCGTCTTCGGATTGATTACCGATGCGTAGATCTACATAAATAAAATGATCGTCTTCGGATTGGTTACCGATGCGTAGATCGACATAAATAAAATGGATGTAAATAAAATGATCAAAGAGAGAGAAGTTTGTTTTTTTTGTTATATATATATATATATATATATATAAATAAATTAAATAAAAATAAATAATTAAATAAAAGAGAAACATGTTATGGTAATTGCTACGCAAACGTATAATGAACAATGTGACACAAAAGTTGTTGAGTATAAATATAAGATATGCATGACTCATTCATTATGCATTGCACAGGATTCTTGAGTATATTTAAAATATGAATGAAAATGCATAGATCATGTGTGACTACATGGAAAATGTAAGATGCATGCAATGTAAGTAAATTCTTTTATTTTTTATTTTTTCGGTTCCCCGATCCTTACGCGACTTTATACACTTATAAGATTCAATGGATCAATGAAGATAACAATTATTCTTTGCATGATGACTCTAGTATATCTCGTATCACTTCCCCTTTCTTCGAGGTGAATGCATTGTTTAAAATAATTACCCTTTTTTTTTTATACCCCATATACTTTGAGAATCCATTGAGTTCCCGTATCTATTTTCTAGTGTCAAAATAATTAAAAAATATTTGAGAATAATACAATTGAACTAAAGGTTACAATGTAGGGATGAATGTGTTTAGCTTTAGTTGGAGAGATAACAACGCTAATCATTCTTGTAATTTAGGACTAAAATGCCCCATTTTGAACCGCTTGATCTGTTTGTTATCCCTAACTTTTGCATGGACCGCTCTTTCAAGTTTTCAATCTATCGGGATGCTCTAATTTTTGCCTAGGTCGCCTTTTCAGGTTTTCAACCTAGCGAGCCCATTTTTCATTATTTTTTTTTCAAGCATAATACTTTTTGACTGCATCTGAGTTTACTGGAAGTTGAAGCTCATCTCCATCCATTTCTGCAAGTATTTGAGCTCCCCCAGAGAAAGCTTTTTTCACAACATATGGCCCCTCATAGTTCGGGGTCCATTTTCCACGAGAATCTCTTTTGATGGGCAATATTTTCTTTAACACTAAGTCTCCTTCTTGAAACTCTCGAGGACGAACTTTTTTGTCATATGCTTTTTTAAGTCTTCTTTGATATAGCTGGCCATGACACAAAGCTATCATCCTCTTCTCTTCTATGAGATTCAATTGGTCATATCGTGATTGAACCCACTCAGCCTCTTCTAGTTTTGTTTCCATCAAGAATCTGATCGAGGGAATTTCAACTTCAATGGGAAGTACCGCTTCCATTCCGTACACCAATGAGAAAGGGGTTGCCCCTGTTGAGGTTCGGACAGAAGTTCTGTAGCCATGTAATGCAAAGGGAAGCATTTCGTGCCAATCCTTATATGTCTCCACCATCTTTTGTACGATCTTCTTGATATTCTTATTTGCTGCTTCTACAGCCTCATTCATTTTTGGACGATATGGAGAAGAATTATGGTGCTGAATTTTAAAATTATCACACAACTCCTTCATTATTTTATTATTCAGATTGGTCGCATTGTCAGTGATGATCTTATTTGGCAAGCCATATCGACAAATCAATTCTCTTTTGATGAATTTGACAACCACACTTCTCGTCACATTGGCATAAGAAGCAGCTTCAACCCATTTTGTGAAGTAATCAATAGCTACTAGGATAAATCGGTGCCCATTTGAAGCTTTAGGCTCGATGAGTCCAATAACATCCATCCCCCACATTGAAAATGGCCATGGTGATGTTAAAACGTTCAGAGAGGTGGGCGGTACATGTACTTTGTCAGCATAGATTTGACATTTATGACATTTCTTTACGTAACGACAGCAATCGGACTCCATGGTCAACAAATAGTAGCCAGCCCTTAAGATTTTTTTCGCCATAGCGTGCCCATTTGCATGAGTTCCGAAAGAACCTTCGTGAACCTCTTGAATGATTTTCTCTGCTTCCGCTTGGTCCACGCATCTGAGGAGAACCATATCATGATTTCTCTTGTAAAGTACCTCACCATTTAAGAAGAAGTTCATTGACAACCTCCTTAAAACCCTTTTGTCGTTCTCTGAAATACCCAATGGATATTCCTTATTCTTGACATAGGATTTGATATCATCAAACCATGGCTTGCCGTCGGACTCTTGTTCTATTGATAAACAATATGCAGGTTTATCCATTTGTTGAATTTTTATGACTGGCATGTCCTGGCTGGTGCTTATTTTGAACATTGACGATAATGTGGCCAGGGCATCAGCTAATTGGTTTTCTTCTCGAGGGATATGGTGAAAAGTAATCTTCTCGAATTGTTCTGTCAATTCTTTGATATGGGTTTGATATGGAATCAATTTGGAGTCTCGCGTTTCCCATTCTCCTTTCGTTTGATGGATGACCAACAATGAGTCTCCGTACACCTCGAGAATTTTTGCTTTTGATTAAATAGCAGCTTTAATGCCTATAACACATGCCTCGTATTCTGCAATATTGTTTGTGCAGTCAAAACACAACCTAGCAGTAAATGGAGTTAACTGGTTCTCTGGGGAAATCAAAATGGCTCCAATTCCATGTCCTAACGCGTTAGAAGCACCATCAAACACCAATGTCCATTTTTCTCTATCAGATGATTCAGTCTCTTCAAATAAAGTCATTATGCCTTCATCGGGGAATTCACACTACATTGATTGATAATTTTCTACAGGTTGTTGGGCCAAGTACTCTGCCAGGGCGCTTCCTTTGATAACTTTTTGTGTAACGTATACCAAATCATATTCTGATAACAACATCTGCCAACGGGCAATCCTTCCAGTAAGAGCAGGTTTCTCAAAGATGTACTTAATTGGGTCCATTTTGGATACCAACCAAGTTGTATGACATAACATGTATTGCCTCAATCGACGAGCAGCCCATGCTAATGCGCAACATGTTCGTTCAAGGAGTGAATACCTTGTTTCACAGCTGGTGAACTTTTTGCTCAAATTATAGATAGCATGTTCTTTCTTACCAGATTCGTCATGCTGCCCCAATACACAACCCATTGACTCGTCAAGTACAGTTAAGTACATAATAAGTGGTTTCCCAGGAACAGGAGGCACTATGATTGGAGGTTTTGACAAGTACTGTTTAATCTTTTCAAAAGCTCTTTGACAATTCTCATTCCATTCAACCTTTTGGTCTTTGCGCAACAACTTGAAAATTGGCTCGCATGTAGCAGTGAGATGAGATATGAACCTAGCAATGTAATTCAATCTACCCAAAAAGCCACGAACTTCTTTTTCCGTGCGTGGAGCGGGCATTTCTTGTATTGCTCTTACTTTATCTGGGTCCACTTCTATCCCTTTTTGACTAACGATAAAACCAAGTAACTTGCCTGATCTTACACCAAAAGTGCATTTAGCAGGGTTTAAACGGAGTCTGAACTTTCTTAGTCGTACAAATAACTTTTGAAGGTTAACAACATGGTCTTCTTCGGTTTGAGATTTGACAATCATATCGTCCACGTAAACCTCTATTTCCTTATGCATCATGTCATGAAACAAAGTTACCATTGCTCTTTGATAGGTTGCCTTAACATTCTTCAATCCAAATGGCATCACTTTATAACAGAAAGTTCCCCATTGTGTGATGAATGTAGTTTTTTCCATATCCTCGGTAGCCATTTTAATTTGATTGTAACCTGAGAAACCATCCATGAAGGAGAAAAGAGAATATTGAGCAGTGCTATCCACTAGGACATCAATATGAGGCAAAGGAAAATCGTCTTTAGGACTAGCTTTATTTAAATCCCGATAATCAACGCACATTCGAACCTTTCCGTCCTTTTTTGGAACTGGGACAATATTAGCAACCCATTGAGGATATTTGGCTACTGCTAAGAAACCAACATCAAATTGTTTCTTGACCTCTTCTCTAATTTTAAGTGACATATCAGACCTCATCCTCCTCAATTTTTGTTTAATTGGAGCACATTCAGGCTTGAGTGGTAGCTTGTGTTCAACTATGTTAGTATCTAGCCCATGCATATCTTGGTATGACCATGCAAAGACATCCACATAATCAAATAAAAGTTTAACCAACTTTTCTCGTTCAGTTTCTTTCATAGACATTCCAATTTTAATTTCTTTCTTATCATGCTCAGTCCCTAGATTAATCACCTCAACAGGTTCTTGATAGGGTTGGATTATCTTGGCTTCTTGTTCAACTAAACTTTCTAGTTCTGGGGGAGGCTCATAATCGTCTTTAAAATCCTCATCAGTGTGATTGATTGGGCGTTCAAAATTACAAGAATGAGTTCTAGCGCTGTTATTTTCAACATATTCGTTTTCGACTCTGCATTGTTTGAATTAAGAAGAAAAAGAAAAAAGAAAATATGAATAAAGATTGCCAAAAAGAGAAAAGAGAAAAACAAAAGCAGTTGAAGAATTCAAAAATGCATTGTTTAAATTCAGAAGAAAAAGGAAAAAGAAATATGGATAAAGATTGCCAAAAAAAGAAAAGAGAAAAACAAAAAAGCAGTTGAAGAATTCAAAAATGCATTTATTGATAATAAGTACGGAATTGAAATACATGCGCCCTAATTAGTTATCCTTATAGCCTTGGGCAGAGCAAAAGGAGTTTAAGTACATAATTACTTTGAACATGAATTAACAAACACGGGAAACTCGATGATCTTCCAATTGTTGAGACTGGTGTTTGGAGGACAAGGGTACACCAATTTGAGGGTATCATCATCAACATGGTCATCTTCTTCCGCAGCAGCCACATGGTCAACATATACTATTCCCGCGCTCTGAAATGTTTGGCGAATGTCACAAATAGAAATCTTCTATGAATTCAGTGTCCGATTTTCCAAATGAGCCATCCTGCTTTCCCTTTTTTCTTTTACAGCCTTATCTTTGTCAGCTTTAGTAGGTACATATCCCAAACCGTACCTATTGTTCTTTTCAGGTATATCTAACAATTTTCCCAATTTAGCAAAAACTCCTCCTTCCAACATCGATTTGGTAGACTTTAAGGATGTGGTAGGCAAATTTGGTTCTTTTAAAGGAGATCCTTCACCCATGAAGACAACATTGGCAATTTCTAATGCTTGAAAGGAAGCCTCTATGGCTTCCTCCGTGTCCTCAATGTTGCCCGTAGAAGACAGATGACTAACTATCATATCTTCTTCCCAGATATTATCACCAGCTTATTGTTCACTATAAACTTTAGCTTTTGATGGAGAGTGGATGTTACTGCTCCAGCAGCGTGAATCCACGGTCTCTCTAAAAGGCAACTGTACGCTGGTTTAATATCCATCACTTGGAAGGTTATTCCAAAGTTATGGGGTCCGATTTGAATTGGCAGGTCAATCTCACCAACAACTTTTCTTCTGGATCCATCAAACGCTTTCACCACCAAAGCACTCGGCTTCAAATAAGCTCCATCAACAAATAGTTTTGATAGTGTTGATTTCGGCATGACATTCAACGATGAACCATTATCAACAAGCACTCGTGCAAGAATATAATCATGACACTTCACAGAGATGTGTAGTGCTTTATTATGCTCTGTCCCTTCAGCTGGTAATTCAACATCGCTAAAACTCAGACAGCTACTAGCGGTGATGTTACCGACAACCCCATCAAATTGGTCGACAGTAATATCATGAGTAACATGGGCCTCATTTAAAACCTTCATCAGTGCCCTTCTACGTGCTTCAAAATTCAATAACAAAGAGAGAACAGATATCTTGGAAGGAGTTTGATTTAATTGATCCACTACTTTATATTCACTTTGCTTGATGAATTTCAAAAATTCATTAGCTTCTTCTTCAGGCACCGTCCTTTTGCATGTCTCTGGTCCTTTTACAGCATGATTCGTTACTTCTTTGCCTTTTCCTCCATGGCCCTCCTTTTCTTTAGGTTGACCGGGGGCATATACTCGACCACTTCAAGTCATCCCACCAATCCCTGAAATGTTTGTGACATCAGTACCTTTAGGTTCACATCTATCACTCGATTGATGATCGGCTAAATGGGACGTGGCTTCATAATTCCATGGTACTGCCTTGGTATTTTTATAAGGAAAAGGAGTTGGTGCTTGGACAATTATTGCATTGGGCTTGTGAAGAGTTGGTTTGAGATTCTCTTTTCTATAGAGGATTTCCAATGGTCTTGGGAAAGATCTACTATTTTCCATGCACGACTTTATGGTCAACACACGATCATCTTTTGCACACTCTTCAATGGCGTTGACAGAGGTATCCGCATGGCCTGGCAAAGGGTTACTCCCTACGTTGGGACCGTCTTCCTTGAAGGTAAGCCATTTTGCATTGATCAGTTCTTGCACTTTAGATTTTAGGGCTTGACAATCTTCGATGGAATGCCCTACAGCTCTTGCATGGTATTCACATTTGGCATTTGGGTTGTACCATTTTGGGAATGGTGGTTCCAGAGGTTTCATTGGTCTTAAAACTACCATTGAATTCTGGAGTAGGTGAGGCAACAATTGGCTATATGTGATGGGAATTGGGTCGAAACGGGTTATCTTTTTCTCTCGATTAACTGGTGGTCTGTAGTGATTCGGGGTTGGATTTGGGTTCCATTGGTTTTGTTGCAAAAACGCAGCAGGTGGTGGTTGGACCAACGGTGGTTGATAATAAGGTGGCCTTGAAGGGTGATATTGCGGGTATGGAGTTTGTGAGGTTGCAGCCACATATGGATAAGGAATGTAGGGAATTTGGGGTATCGGAGGCTGAAAATTGGGAGGTCGATAAGAATTCATGGCTGGAGAATAAGAGACCCTGGGGTTTGCCATTACAGCGTTAGCATCCCCCTCTTTCTTCTTTGTGAATCCCATCTGGGGTTTCTTCGCACCACTCGTTGCACATGCGATCTTACCACTTCTCATGCCACTTTCAACTCTTTCTCCTATCATGACCATGTCAGAAAAGTTTGATGACATACTCCCAATCATCTTATCATAAAAGGGAGACTGAAGAGTATCTCTAAACATACCAACCATTTCCCTTTCAGATAAAGGAGGATCTACTTGCGATGCCAATTCTCTCCACCGTTGTGCATATTCTTTGAATGTTTCATTGTCCTTTTTCGACGAATTTTGCAATTGCATCCTGTTAGGGGCTATATCAATGTTATACCTGTATTGTTTCAGGAATGCATCAGCCAAATCTTTCCATGAACGGATTCGATTTCGCTCGCGATGCATATACCAATTTAATGATGCCCCACTTAAACTGTCTTGAAAGAAATGGATGAGAAGTTTGTCATTATGAGCATGAGAAGCCATTTTTCTACAATACATGGTCAGATGGTTTTTAGGGCAGGTGACACCTCTGTATTTTTCAAACTCAGGTGTCTTGAATTTTGAAGGGATCACCACATCGGGAACCAAACACATATCAAAGGCTTCGAGACCATAAACATTACTTCCTTCAATTGCTTTTATTCGTTCTTCTAAAACATGGAATTTTTCTTTCGAATGTGTATCGTCACCAACCTGAGGTTGTTGCCAACTTCCATTAGCATCAAAATGGGGTACTTGGGGTGCACTAAATGGAATATTTTCTGAAGGTATAGTGTTTTGGGGTTGCACGTAGCCCTGAGGAGATGGGATTTGCGGTTGGTTTAGGCTTTGAGAGTTGATATTTGAATGGTTTGGATTATTGTCCATGGGATTGATGACTAAGGGTGGAGTATAACCGTGTGGGAGACCATACATAGGAAATTGCATGGCTGGCGCGCGAAATTGTTGGGTAGTTGGGGTAAAGCCTGGTGGGTGAGACGGGGTAGCTTGCTGTTCTTCATTTGTAGTTGGAAGATTCCCATCTGTATTATCCTTCGTTGTTAAAGCTTGTATAGCCTCTAAGATTCTATCAACCTTGTCCTTCAATTGGCTAACATCTGCTCTCATCACTTCTTGGTTTTGCTCAAGTTCGTCCATGATCTTGGAGTTTGCACGAGTCCAATAAGGGTGTCGGGGAAACAGCTTTATTGATTTTTTCTGAAAGATCATATGATGCTAGTTAAAAAATGAAGATTTATATGCATGCATGTGGGTATTAGAGAACCATTGATTTCGCAACCTAGACACAAACATCTTTTTAGAAAATATAAAACAAGCTCATTCATTGATAATTAAAAAGGGTACAAGTGCAACATTTCTCTCTGTATCTGAAATACATTGTTTCTATCGCTCTCGGCGAATTAAACTATTCATTGCTTCTATCAAACTATTACAATGTTGAATGAAAGTAATAATCTCAGCAGGTGTGACAGATGGAACTATGCTTGCTTCTGCTTTCCTTAAAAGTACGGGAACCCTTTCGATGGCTTGGTTGGCTATGGAAGTGAGTTTTTCACAACGATCCATCCACATTACCCCTTCTTGCCCCAACATCTCTATTGCTTCTACTTGTTCCATCATTCGGTTTCTTAACATATTTGCTTCCTCTTGTTCCTTCAACCACGCATCTCGGTACATAGTAACAACTTCTTGTTTCTCAATTTTTTCTTCATCTATCCTTGTCTTATATTCTACTAACACTCTCTCCAACTGTTGTTTCAAATCTTCCAATTGTCTCTTCGCATTTCTTTCACTGCTTTCTGAGTCTTTCAACCATTTTCTCAACTTTTCAACCTCTTCCCGCGCCTGGTCTCTTTCTTGTCTTCTCAAACATAAAGACTCGTCTGAATCCCTTAAATTGCATTGAAGCTTGAGCTTATAATCCTCCTCTACCTTTTCCCTCTTATTTGATCTTTCAAGAGAAATCGTCTTCTGCTCATTTTCCAACAGGACGAACTCATATGCTCGACGAACTGCCATCAACTCTTCTCGCATATTCTTCTTTTCCTCTTCCGCCTCTAGAATTGATGCTTGCAACTTCTGAACTTCTTCACTAACGATAATGGGTTGCATTGGTGTTTCATCGACCACCTCAGATGTACGACGAAAAGGCAGCTTGATCTTTTGGACCCTATTCTTGACCCACTGTCGGTAGCAATCATCTGCACCACAACTTCTACTTCCAAGTTCCTTCCCTTTTCTGATTATCGTCTTCCAAGATTGACGTACTCTCCTTAAATCTTCAATGTTTTCTAAACCCATGTCATAAAGAATAAAAGGGGTTATTAATTTTTGCATTGGTTCTCCTATGATAGGATACCCAAGTTGCCTCAAGACCAATACTGGATTATAATTCACACAACCTCTAGTCCCCATAAGTGGCACATTAGGGAATGTTCCACATTGGTATATTAATTCTTTTACCTCTCGCCATCTCGCATACCATCGAACTGTTTTTTCATTAAGATCTACCAACCTCTGAGCCCATTCTCGATCATCCTTTATGTTAACACAACAGTTCTTGAAATCATTGATAGGGCAACCTTTTGGCACCCACTATCAAACATGTGATTCACCAACCAGACGTACAAAACTGGTAAACAACACAAAATTCGTTTGCCTTTTTTTTCATGACAGTAGTTAAGTGTATAGTACACGTCAACGAGGACGGCTGTTGTAGGATTTTCTCCTCTATTCTTCAAGGCTAGGAAGACATCGATTGCTGGTAAATCTATAATTTCTTCATCACTCGGGAATAGAACAACTCCATAGATGGTGAGAGCTAGCACTTCCATAAAAGCACTCCAATCTTGGGCTTTAGCTAAATGATGTGCTCTTTTCTCAAAAAAACTTCTTAGGAAACCAGAAGTCCCTTTCTTCTTTTGGCTAATCAATATTTCCTCTTCAACCCTTAGTATCTCAGCTATTTTGGTTGTGGATGGATAATTCCCCATGTAACGATAAGGTTTTCCTTTTTCTATGGAGTAGCCTAAAATTGGTCCAAACTCTTCCAAAGTAGGCGCAAGCTGGAAGTCTTGAAAAGTGAAGCATCTCAAATGAGAGTCGTAGAATTGAGACAAAGCGGTAATAGCCCCTATTTGTACATCCACATCCAATAAATCAAGAATCTTTCCATATTTCTTAGTAAATGTTGACCGGTGATTAAGTTCCAACAAGCTACGAAGTTCTTTTAAACTGTCAACCTGAGGCTTTTTGGCTTTCACATTCATAGTTTTCCTTAGCATTGGGGTTGCAGTTTCATTATTGGATCCCATTTTTAATCAAAGATATCCACACCCTAGCTTTGAATTCAATGGTTCTCTAATGGACCTACATAAAAATGAATGATTATGAATAATGTATGGTATGGTGTTGAAAATAATTTTTAATGCATGAAAGGAATGCATGGTACTTGAAAAAAAAAGTTAACTTTAACATTAACGATGAAAGCTAATTGCATTGATGTAATAAAAAAAATTTGAGAGGTATACTAACGTCAGATGGTGGACAAAAAAAATAAAAATAAAAATAAAATTCAAAAAATAAAATTAAAAAAAAATCTGTCATTAAAAAGCAAGAAAGCTAGGATATGACTTATATGCATTCTAACCAAAATTAGAGAAATTTTAAAGTCTATAAGTTTCTAAATTCGTGAATTCTTTCCTGGGCGGGTTCTATAGTCCTAAAATTCATTGGTCTCTAGAGCCAAGTACTCGTATTGAAACATCACTACAAATAGGAAGTACATCCAAAATGTAGGTATTTTCAATAGAGTCACACTCTAGACGAGATTTTTGCAATAACCAAATAGGATGTACATCCAATATGATTACCACTAAACCCCTAACTAAACTTAAGCTTCACTCAGGCCCGGGTATAGGGTCTCACTCATAAGTGTGTGTGTAAGTGAATGTGTAGTGTGTGACGAGAATCACAATCCAATAAAAGATGTAAAATACTCAACACACATATATAAATATATATATAAAGATAATGACTACAAGAAAATAACTAATAAACAATAAAGACATAAAGTAAAGAAAATGAAAGGAGAAATAAATATAAAGGAAGTCAAAAAAAAAAAATTTGCACAATTAATTATGTTAGGTTTGACTCTCTAATAGTCCCCAGCAGAGACGCCAGCTGTCGCGGCCTAAAATTTCGAGTGTTTCTCGAATTCAATGGAGTCGCCACCAAAGTTTATTTTAAAATAGGGAAAATATTGGAAAAAACCCTTAAAAATAAAAAAGTAAAAAAAATTGTCTTTGAAACCAAATTTCGAGTTCAGGAGTCGATTATGCGTAGGGAAGGTATTAGCACCCTACGACATCCGTTAAAAAAAACGGTTACCTATAATTAATTGTGCAAAATTAATATTAACTTAAATATATTTATTTCTCCTTTTTAAAATGCAAATATGATATTTTTGTTATTATGCTTGACAAGAGTGCGATCTTGCTCCTACATATCTCCCGGTGCGATGGAGAAATCAAAGCTACGTAGTTCTTGGATAAAAAATGCGGATGTGTTGATTGTTTTTAAAGAAATTGTGTTTGGTTGTTGATACAAAAAATTGTTTTGAAAAAGAAATTGTTTGATTTAAATAATAATTTAAAATGCAAGTTTTAAGACTATCTAGTCGTACGACTCGTGTCTCAAAAAAATTAAGGAGTAAAAAGATGTCACATCTAATTTAATCCTTAAGAATATTTTTATCATTTTTGATTTTAAATATTAAGTTTTAAAAATATCAAGTAATACAACTTGTGTATAAAAAATTTAAGGAGTAAAAAGATGTCCCATCTAATTTAATCCTTTTAAGAATATTTTTTCATTTTTTGATTTTAAATATTAAGTTTTAAAAATGTCAAGTAATATAACTGGTATCTCGAAAAATTTAAGGAGTAAAAAGATGTCACATCTAATTTAATCCTTTTAAGAATAATTTATCGTTTTTCGATTTTAAATATTAAGTTTTAAATATATCACATCTAATTAATTATTTTGAAATAACTTTATAACTATTAAAATAAAAATAAAAAATACAGCCAAGTTATTATAACATGATTGGGAGCAACATTCTACTTATTTGTTTATTTATTTAGGAAAAGGAATTAAATAAATAATAATTTAATAAAGAAAAGAAAATTGATATATGAATTAATATTAATGGCTATGATTGTACTACATCTGCTGCCAATTGTAGAACAGCTAAAAAAATTAAACCAAGGCAACGCGTGCTTGCATAGAAACACTTTAGCATCTTCAGCTTTCAATCAAAATCAAAGCAAAGCAAAGCAAAGTCATCTCGTGAAGCAATTAAAGCAAAGACAGAGTCACTTTATAAACCAAACAAATCACCATTTAACAAAAACTCTAAGTTTCAGCCTAGCAACAAAAACCCATTTTTAAATCTAACATCAGTTTCAAACAACTCAACATAAATCAAAGACAAGCAAACCAATGAAAATGATGTAGTAAAGAGATAGAGAGCAGAATAACAAACATGAGAGTGACGCAGATCTGAGTATGCCGCGAAGAAGAAACAGCCGTGGTGACGGTGGTTGGCGGTGGTGATCGGTAGAGGTTGAAGTAACAGGTAATCACCTATGTTTCTCGTTTTCTATTTTTTTAGTTTTGAAATATATGATTTTGAGGATGTAACTAAGTTGTTGTTTCTTTTACACTCACTATTTTTGTTTTAGATTCTCTCTTTTAAAAATTTTCTCTTTTCGTTTCTTCTCTTTTTCAAAAAATAAAATAAAACTCTCTGCTTTAGATGTGTTTTTAACAGCCTCTCCTTCCTAAAAAATCCTCCCTTTCTGATTTTCGAAATCAAAATTTATAGGCTAAAGTGGTAAATCGTTTTGTTCATTAGATAAAATTAAGTTCTGGACTTTACATTGTTTTACAAATTTTAACTGGATTTTCAATTGTTTTTGAAACAAATTTGAAGCAATGTACAATTAAGGAAAAGGTATTTTTAACCTTTTCAAGGAGTACACACATTTTACTAGTTTGTAGCATGTTTGTATTTTGTGATTTTGCTGATATACTGAGATGTGTGTTATTATTCTGCAGGAAATGACTTGATGTGTGTTGGCTTGATGTGTGTTGTGTGTTGAGTGTAATGAGGAAACGTGAATAGGTTACTCTTTTGGCAGTGTTGAAGTGTGCCTCAGTCTCACATCATGCCTCAGATTATGCTCAGTTGGCATTAGTTGGATTTGAAAGAAATTTGGCTATTTGGATTTGAAAGAAATTTGGCAGACCACACAAATAAAAAATGAAATAAAATTTGGCTGATAAAATAAAATAAAATTGGCATACCAAATGTGGCTAAAATAAAATTTATGATCATTATCTTTAGATTTTTGATAATTATTGTAAAATAATTATTACCTATATTATTATATGCATATTTTCGAGTTATTTTAGTTAATAGGACAAAATTGAGGTACTACACAAAGCAAGTGATTTTGCTTTTATCTATTTCAGCTTTGAAATCCTTTTTGTCTAGAGATCCTCTTTTGATCTGATCTCTTCTCCTCATCATTCTTTGTATCTTTCTTGCCTTATGGCTCTCACCATTGGTCTCCACATGATAGGAAGACATCTCATGATTTTTTGTACCCTGTCTTGTACTGAATAAACTTTGCCAAGTGAACGCATTTCATTTACTATGGTTGTGAATCTTTAATACATTTCATCAATTGTTTCTCCATCATTCATTTCAAACAATTCAATTTTTTGAATACCAATATCGATTCTTGTTTCCTTAACATGACTTGTTCCTTCATGATGAGTTTGCAATGTGTCCCAAACTTTTTTGGCCGTATCGCATTCATCTACTCTTTCACTTTCTTCCCTGCTTAAAGCACATGATAAAAATAATTGAGCTTTTGAGTTTAGGAGTACCTTAGATTTTTCATCTGTTGTCCATTCGGCTTCTTTCTTTTCAGCCGATGTTGGTTCGTTTTGATCCACTCTTGGTATGAAGTCTCCATCTGTGATGATTCTCTACATACCCGTGTCTTGTGACTTTAGGAACAATTGCATTTTGCCTTTCCAGAAGTAATAATCTGATCCATCAAAATATGGTGGTTTGTTTGAAAACCCTCCTTCAGCAATATATTTAGCTTTTGACATTGTCTTCCTGAATCTTTTGCTCTAACACTTTTTGAGTGTTTTAATTTTTTAGAGACTGTCTCTGATGCCAATTGAAGCAACAATATCAATTATAAGAAAGGAGGGTTTGAATTAGAATTGCCCCTTTTAAAAATTTCCTGTTTGAAACTAAAATTTTTACTCAAGATTGATCTTGGTAATACGAAGAACGACTTTGGTTAGTGTAAAACAGCAATATTGATTTTATCAATGAAAAAACTGATTTTAAAGCATGTAGTAAATAAAGATAGAGATAGAGAGATTACTCAAGCATATATCCTGGTTCACCCAACTTGGGCTACGTCCAGTCCTCACAAAATGTGAGATTTTCCACTAAGTGCTCAAAGCAAGATTGTTCTAGGTTGTTACACAACTTTCGTAGATCAATCTTGATCTTTACACAACTCCCACCTTTCTACCTTTGAAAGGATTTCCAGATTTACCTTAGCCTATTCCAGTAAGGACTTCACAAATTACCTTTTACAACATAAAAGGATTTCCACACACTTCTCAAGCTATGATGATACACTAGCTTTGAGTTACAAAGTAATGATGATGAAGATGTTTAGAATCTGAATATTACTCAACTCAAGATTTTGAAACTTAAGACTAGATTGTTACTGATTGCACCACAACACAAAGAAAAAGTTTTGCAAGCTAAAGAATAATATTTTAAGAGAGCTCGAATATGAATGTAAGATTGATGTTTTGCTTGACACTTTTTGTTGTGTTTCATTCTTCATCTTGATGCTGCATTTATAAGCTCCAATAGAGGTTAGGACAGCTCACATAGCCGTTGAGATGAAGTCAGCTGTCATAGGACAGTAAGTGAACTGAAGCAGTGTTCAATGATTTTTTTTTTATGGGTCATGCTAAATATTTTTTTTTATCAATGACAAATATTTGTTCAATGATTTTTTATATGGGTCATGCTAACAAGTACCATAAAGACACTTGTTAATGAAACAAAAAAGGAAATAAAAAATAAGTTTTAAGTGAAAGGTCTAACTTTTTATAATTCTAAAGTTTGAATAACGAATACAAATATTTTTATTTTACATTTGTTTTCATAACAAGTGTCAAGAATGCACTTGTTGACATTTTCCTTTTTTATATATATCTCTAAAAAATATTTATTTCGAATTTTTTATGCATTAGTTTCAAATATTTATTCCACATTTTTTATTTATTATTCATCAATGTAAAATATGCGTCTATTCGACCGACGATTGAAATTTAATTGAAATTTAAGAGGACAATTTCATTTTTTTTCTTCCAATTGTTCTCTACTCTAACACTATAGTAGTTGTTTTCATTTTTTGTCTTTACAAAATCAAACTAAATAAACTCATTCTCCTTCGTCAATTAAAATTATTCAATAATTTTAATCGTTTAATTAATTATCTTTCTAAAATATATTAATAAGAAAAGATGTACACAATTTCTGTTTCTTTTATAAGAGAGAAGAAAAATTAAAAAGTGTATGGAAAATAAATTTTTTTAGTAACCTCAATTTGCGTGTAATTAAAGAGTATATAAAAAGTTGTTTAAAAAAGTGAATTTATTGCATTTGACTTTTAGAAAATTGTTCAAAATTTAAATTAAATAAATTGTCATTTTTATCGGTATATTTTAATAATGGTTAAAAATGAGGAAAACAATGTTAATACTTACTTGTGTTTTCATTTTTTATTGATAAAAAAATAATAGATTGATATATAATTTTAAAAAACATGGTAAATATTAACATATATAGTTTCATATATTTTAAAATAGTTGTTCAATCCAATTTCTGTTATAAAAACCGTAATACTGTTAAATCATAACAAGTTGTTAACAAAAAATCTCAAATATAATTAAATTATATCATTTTTGAACCTAAAATTAACCTTAAATGTTTCTGTCTTCCCTAAAATAATCTAAATAACGACTTCTTATTCATCGTTTCTCATCAACGGCGACTAAGTCGGTCACGAACTCGTGTATGCGAACGGCGACACTTGGGTTATAGGATGAACTTTTCTGTTAGTTTTCCCCATTAGGGGAAGTTTGTGAGGGATTTGGTTTTGTATTACATAGGGGCAATGAGCACGTGGTTCATGTGATTGATGTCGTCAAATGGAGTTGTTTTGAAGGACTTAAGTTATGATAACTCCAAGTTTAGGTTATGGTGGAAAAAGGATGAAGATGAAAACTTTAAAAGAATAGTGGACGATAAAGATGCAGCTGAGGTTGGCGAACATGCTCTGAAAACAAATTGCAAAGCTCAGTTATATGTTGAGCACTCTGGAAAAGGGTTGGTTGGGTCATAACCAAGATTAGAGTTGGGGTAGTCTTCTGGGGGTTAAATGGTGCTGACGAAATTGATGTTGATGATGATGGAAGTGTTAGTGATAGTGAAAACAGTGAAGATGAAGTTGATGGAGTTAAATTTGATGATTGTGAGGATGGGAAAGCGCTTGGCTTGTATGATGGTTTTGGAGTTGATAATACAATACATGGAAATTCTATTGGATCATATAATGTTGAAATCCATGCTTCAAACCATGGTAAACCATATACAGTGAAGACTATTGTAAATAGGTGCATTCCAAAAAAAAAAAAACAACTAAGAACACTGGGATTGTTCTTGTGTTGGACAATTATAATTCTGATATTGAAATGGAGTATACTAATGTCAGTGAAGATCTAGATAGTAGTGAATTTGATTCCGATTCAGACAAAGAAAATGGACCAAAATATGACCAGTTTAGGGTGGAGGAGCTAAACAAGAATTACAAGTTCAAATTGAGACTAGAGTTTAAATCACTTTTTGAGTTTCAGGATGCAATCATAGAATGGTCTATATTAAATGGGAAGGAAATCAAGCTTGTAAAGAATGATAGAGCAAGAGTAAGGGTCATATGCAGGTTAAATTTGGGTTCTTAGAGCTTGTAAGTAAAGTGGGGGAAAGTCACTTTCAGAATGAGGAAATGGTGTGGTGATCATGAAGCAACAATATCAATTATAAGAAAGGGGGGTTTGAATTATAATTGCTCCTTTTAAAAATTTCCTGGAGGTTGACGAACATAAACTTGTTCATTTAAAAAACCATTTAAAAATGCACTCTTAACATCCATTTGAAAAAGTTTGATGTTTTTATGTGATGCATATGCAAGAAGAATTTGAATGGCTTCTAACCTTGCAACTGGAGCATAGGTTTCATCATAATCTATTCGTTTTTAGGTACCCACTTGATTTTGGGTCCTGAGGAGTTAGTTTTAAAATCTGATTCTTTCTTGGTGTTTAAGGTAGTCTTGGAGTGACTTATCTTGGACCAGGATGCATGATTAGTTGCTTGTTTTTGAAAGGATTTTGAAAAACGAGTTTCAGCAGGTTTTGATAAAGCTCCATATTGATCTTCGTTTTTAACATTTGTTGAAGATTGATCCTGTTTTTTCAGATTTTGAGAAAATTTTGCCTTTGCTTTAAATTGTTCCTCTTTTTTAAAATTCTTTTTGTTCCTGATTTTTTCATCCCTTTTTTTTAAAATAGCATGCAAATTCCAAGTGTCCAATTTTGTTACAGTATGAACATTTGATTTTGCAATTTCCCTATTTTCTTTCAGGAACAAAGAAATTTTCATACATTTTTTTTTGAGTTTTATCAAAACCAATCCCAGCTTTATCAAATATCCCTACTTGAGATCCCATGATTTTCTAAAATGTCTTAGTAGCTTGAATGAAATTCATTAAATCATTTTTAAGAATTTCAATTTTAGCCTTGAGAAGATCGTTATTCGTTTGAGATGAAGATTGATCCTGGTTTTCAGAACCTTCAGATTCAGAATTTTTGAATTGAGATTTTTTCAAGTTTTGAATGATTTCCTTGAGTTCATCATTCATAACCTGTACTTTCTCTGTTTCTTCTTTTTCTTTATGAAATTTTTCTTTAAAGGAACTACATTTTTGAATGAGAATGTTTGAATCATTTAGCAAATTATCAAATTCGATTTCCATTTGTTTGCAAACAAGACACGGTTCAGAATCTGTTTACCTCAGTATCTTCTGTTGGCCATTAAACATAGGTTTGCTTCTTCTGGTTCATCCATATCTGATTCATCAAAATCATCCCAGGTGGCCATCATTGATTTTTTCTTGAAAGGAAATTTCTTTGGCACCTTCTTGTTTAATGGACATTCAGTTTTGTAATGTCCTTACTTGTTGCATCCAAAGAAAGTGATTTTGCTTTTATCTATTTCAGCTTTGAAATCCTTTTTGTTTGGGGATCCTCTTTTGATCTGATCTCTTCTCCTCATCATTCGTTGTATCTTTCTTGTGAAAAGAGCAATCTCTTCATCAACATCTTCTTCACCATCTTCTGAATCACTTTTCTCAATTGTTTGTTGAACACTTGGTAAGCTTTTAGATGGTTTTAAGGCTATTACCTTGCCTTTCTTTATTGGTTTATCTTCCAGCAACAGTACCTCATGCGCCCTTAGTGTACCAATCAGTTCTTCCAGTCCCAGAACTTCAAGATTCTTTGCTTGGCTAATGACTGTCACCATTGGTTTCCACATGATTGGAAGACATCTCATGATTTTTGTACCCTGTCTTGTACTGAATAAGCGATGCCAAGTGAACGCATTTCATTTACTATGGTTGTGAATCTTGAATACATTTCATCAATTGTTTCTCCATCATTCATTTCAAACAATTCAAATTTTTGAATACCAATATCGATTATTGTTTCCTTAACATGACTTGTTCCTTCATGATGCGTTTGCAATGTGTCCCAAACTTTTTTGGCCATATCGCATTCATCTACTCTTTCACTTTCTTCCCTGCTTAAAGCACATGATAAAAATAATTGAGCTTTTGAGTTTAGGAGTACCTTAGATTTTTCATCTGCTGTCCATTTGGCTTATTTCTTTTCAACCGATGTTGGATCGTTTTGATCCACTCTTGGTATGAAGTCTCCATCTGTGATGATTCTCCACATACCAGTGTCTTGTGACTTTAGGAACAATTGCATTTTGCCTTTCCAGAAGTAATAATCTGATCCATCAAAATATGGTGGTCTGTTTGAAGACCCTCATTCAGCAATATATTTAGCTTTTGACATTGTCTTCCTGAATCTTTTGCTCTAACACTTTTTGAGTGTTTTAATTTTTTAGAGACTGGCTCTGATGCCAATTGAAGCAACAATATCAATTATAAGAAAGGAGGGTATGAATTAGAATTGCCCCTTTTAAAAATTTCCTGTTTGAAACTAAAAAATTTACTCAATATTGATCTTGGTAATACGAAGAACGATATTGGTTAGTGTAAAACAGCAATATTGATTTTATCAATGAAAAAACTGATTTTAAAGCATTTAGTAAATAAAGATAGAGATAAAGAGATTACTCAAGCATATATCCTGGTTTAACCAACTTGGGCTACGTCCAATCCTCACAAAATGTGAGATTTTCCACTAAGTGCTCAAAGCAAGATTGTTCTTGGTTGTTACACAACTTTCGTAAATCAATCTTGATCTTTACACAACTTCCACCTTTCTACCTTAGAAAGGATTTCCAGATTTACCTTAGCCTATTACAGTAAGGACTTCACAAATTACCTTTTACAACATAAAAGGATTTCCACACACTTCTCAAGCTATGATGATACACTAGCTTTGAGTTACAAAGTAATGATGATGAAGATGTTTAGAATATGAATATTATTCAACTCTTGTTTGAGAAATAGCTTCTGAAACTTAAGACTAGATTGTTACTGATTGCACCACAACACAAAGAAAAAGTTTTGCAAGCTAAAGAATGATATTTTGAGAGAGCTCGAATATGAATGTAAGATTGATGTTTTGCTTGGCACTTTTTGTTGTGTTTCATTCTTCATCTTGATGTTGCATTTATAAGCTCCAATAGAGGTTAGGACAGCTCACATAGCCGTTGAGATGAAGCCAGCTGTCATAGGACAGTAAGTGAACTGAAGCAGTGTTCAATGATTTTTTTTTTATGGGTCATGCTAAATACTTTTTTTTTATCAATGACAAATATTTGTTCAATGATTTTTTATATGGGTCATGCTAACAAGTGCCATAAAGACACTTGTTAATGAAACAAAAAAGGAAATAAAAAAATAAGTTTTAAGTGAAAGGTCTAACTTTTTACAATTCTAAAGTTTGAATAACGAATACAAATATTTTTATTTTACATTTGTTTTCATAACAAGTGTCAAGAATGCACTTGTTGACATTTTCCTTTTTTATATTTATCTCTAAAAAATATTTATTTCGATTTTTTTATGCATTAGTTTCAAATATTTATTCCACATTTTTTATTTATTATTCATCAATGTAAAATATGCGTCTATTCGACCAACAATTGAAATTTAATTGAAATTTAATAGGACAA
>JBBPBP010000001.1:17689690-17719488 GCA_037974735.1 Cicer chorassanicum
GTTTAATTAATTATCTTTCTAAAATATATTAATGAGAAAAGATGTACACAATTTCTATTTCTTTTATAAGAGAGAAGAAAAATTAAAAAGTGTATGGAAAATAATTTTTTTTTTAGTAACCTCAATTTGCGTGTAATTAAAAAGTATATAAAAAGTTGTTTAAAAAAGTGAATTTATTGCATTTGACTTTTAGAAAATTGTTCAAAATTTAAATTAAATAAATTGTCATTTTTATCGGTATATTTTAATAATGGTTAAAAATGAGGAAAACAATGTTAATATTTACTTGTGTTTTCATTTTTTATTGATAAAAAAATAATAGATTGATATATAATTTTAAAAAACATGGTAATTTAGATATTTTTATTTTAAAAAAATTCCAAAATTCTAATGCAACACCATTTATGTGTGTATGCACCTCCGTGCCACGTTTTATTAACGAAAATTTTATGTGTAAGAAAACCAAAATAGAGAATTCAACACTGGGATTGTTCTTGTGTTGGACAATTATAATTTTGATATTGAAATGGAGTATACTAATGTAGTGAAGATCTAGATAGTAGTGAACTTGATTCCAATTCAGACAAAGAAAATGGACCAAAATATGACCAGTTTAGGGTGGAGGAGCTAAACAAGAATTACAAGTTCAAATTGAGACTAGAGTTTAAATCACTTTTTGAGTTTCAGGATGCAATCATAGAATGGTCTATATTAAATGGGAAGGAAATCAAGCTTGTAAAGAATGATAGAGCAAGAGTAAGGGTCATATGCAGGTTAAATCTGGGTTCTTAGAGCTTGTAAGTAAAGTGGGGGAAAGTAACTTTCAGAATGAGGAAATGGTGTGGTGATCATGAAGCAACAATATCAATTATAAGAAAGGGGGTTTTGAATTATAATTGCCCCTTTTAAAAATTTCCTGGAAGTTGACGAACATAAACTTGTTCATTTAAAAAACCATTTAAAAATGCACTTTTAACATCCATTTGAAAAAGTTTGATGTTTTTATGTGATGCATATGCAAGAAGAATTCGAATGGCTTCTAACCTTGCAACTGGAGCATAGGTTTCATCATAATCTATTCCTTCTTGTTGATTATAACCTTGAGCAACCAACCTTGCTTTGTTTCTTACCGCTTTTCCTTCCTCATCAAGCTTGTTTCTGAAGACCCATCGTGTTCCAATGATGGATTGATCTTGTGGATCAGAGACAAGAGTCCAGACTTCGTTCTTCTCAAACTGAAGAAGTTATTCTTTCATCGCATCAATCCAAGATTGATCCATTATTGCTTCTTTGATTGATTTTGGCTCAACTTGAGAAATCATTGCCATGTTGGTGTTTGCATCGTCTTTGAATGATCTCCTAGTTCTAATGCCATCAGCTGTATCCCCAATTACTTGATTTGGAGGATGATCATCTACAAGTCTCTAGCTTTTGGGAGGAGTTTGAAATGGAGATTGTTTATCAATCTCGTTTTCCTGAAGATCAATCTTCTGCGTTGGCCCAGATTCATCTTCCTCATCCTCATATTTATTTTATAGCTCAAGATCATCAAACTCATCAAATAAAACATGCATACTGATTTCAACAATTTTAGTTCTCAAATTAAAGACACGATATCCTTTAGATTCCGTTGAATATCCTAAAAATATGGCTTTGTCTGATTTCGCATCAAATTTTCCCAAGTTGTCTTTATTGTTTAAAATGTTGCAATAACAACCAAAGATATGAAAATATGAAATATTTGGTTTTCTATTTTTCCAGATTTCATATGGTGTTTTATTTATAATTTTTCTAATAGAAACACGATTCAAAATGTAACAAGAGGTGTTTATGGCTTCTGCCCAAAAATATTTTTCCACATTGGATTCTTCCAAGATCGTTCTTGCTCTCTCTTGTAATGTTCTATTTTTTCTTTCAAAAACCCCATTTTGTTGAGGGGTTCTTGCACAAGATAGATTGTGAGAGATGCCAAGTTCTTCAAAAAATGTTTTGAAAGATGCATTTATAAATTCACCTCCATGATCACTTCTCACAGTGATTATATTTGATTCTTTTTCATTTTGAACCTTTTTACAAAAAAATTTGAAGGCATCAAATGCATCATCTTTTTGTTTTAAAAATAACACCCATGTGCATCATCTTTTTGTTTTCCTTTTGCACATGCTTCGCATACTTTATCTTTATCAAAACTGATTTTAGGAAGTCCTCTAACAAGATCTAATTTTGACAAATTTGAAATTGTTTTCATACTTATATGTTCAGTTCTTTTATGCCATATCCATTTGTCTTTATTCATGGACATGAGGCAAGATTCAACTGGTAATTCTTCAATGTATAAAATGTAAAGATTTTTCTTTCTGGATGCAGAAAAAATGATTTCTCCAGAAGTTGCCATTCTCACTTCACATATGTTGGGTTCCATTTCCTTTGATTTTGGTTTGATCGTTGTTTCCAAAGGTTACGGATCCTCCATCTTTCTTGATAAAGGACATGAAGCAGTTTTTATCACCCGTCATATGCCTTGAACAACCACTGTCCAAAAACCATGGCCTTTTCTTGACATTTTGAGATCCATCCTGCATAATGTTTTGTATCATTTTTAGGTACCCACTTGATTTTGGGTCCTGAGGAGTTAGTTTTAAAATCAGATTCTTTCTTGGTATTTAAGATAGCCTTGGAGTGACTTATCTTGGACCAGGATGAATGATTAGTTGCTTGTTTTTGAAAGGATTTTGAAAAACGAGTTTCAGCAGGTTTTGATAAAGCTCCAGATTGATCTTAGTTTTTAACATTTGTTGAAGATTGATCCTGTTTTTTCATATTTTAAGAAAATTTTGCCTTTGCTTTAAACTGTTCCTCTTTTTTAAAATTCTTTTTGTTCCTGATTTTTTCATCCCTTTTTTTAAAGTAGCATGCAAATTCCAAGTGTCCAATTTTGTTACAGTATGAACATTTGATTTTGCAATTTCCCTATTTTCTTTTAGGAACAAATAAATTTTTATACATTTTTTATTTTTGAGTTTTATCAAAACCAATCACAGCTTTATCAAATATCCCTACTTGAGATCCCATGATTTTTTAAAATGTCTCAACCTTGAGATCCCTACTTAAGAATTTTAATTTCAGCCTTGAGAAGATCGTTCTTCATTTGAGATGAAGATTGATCTTGGTTTTCAGAACCTTCAGATTCGGAATTTTTGAATTGAGATTTTTTCAAGTTTTGAATGATTTCCTTGAGTTCATCATTCATAACCTGTACTTTCTCTTTTTCTTCTTTTTCTTTATGAAATTTTTCTTTAAAGGAACTACATTTTTGAATGAGAAAGTTTGAATCATTTAGCAAATTATCAAATTCGATTTCCATTTGTTTGCAAACAAGACATGGTTCAGAATCTGTTACCTCAGTATCTTCATTGTTGGCCATTAAACACAGGTTTTCTTCTTTTGGTTCATCCATATCTGATTCATCAGAATCATCCCAGGTTGCCATCATTGATTTTTTCTTGAAAGGGAATTTCTCTGGCACCTTCTTGTTTAATGGACATTCAGTTTTGTAATGTCCTTGTTTGTTGCATCCAAAGTGTCGCGGCCTAAAATTTCGAGTGTTTCTAGAATTCAATGGAGTCGCCACCAAAGTTTATTTTAAAATAGGGAAAATATTGGAAAAAACCCTTAAAAATAAAAAAGTAAAAAAAAAATGGTATTTGAAACCAAATTTCGAGTTCGGGAGTCGATTATGCGTAGGGAATGTATCAGCACCCTACGACATCCGTTAAAAAACACGGTTACCTATAATTAATTGTGCAAAATTAATATTAACTTAAATATATTTATTTCTCCTTTTTAAAATGCAAATATGATATTTTTTTGAAAATAATCTAATGATAAATATACATTTAAAATATAGAGAGGAAAAAAAAAGTTTTTGTTATTATGCTTGACAAGAGTGCGATCTTGCTCCTACGTATCTCCCGGTGCGATGGAGAAATCAAAGCTACGTAGTTCTTGGATAGAAAATGCGGATGTGTTGATTGTTTTTAAAGAAATTGTGTTTGGTTGTTTATACAAAAAATTGTTTTGAAAAAGAAATTGTTTGATTTAAATAATAATTTAAAATGCAAGTTTTAAGACTATCTAGTCGTACGACTCGTGTCTCAAAAAAATTAAGGAGTAAAAAGATGTCACATCTAATTTAATCCTTAAGAATATTTTTATCATTTTTTATTTTAAATATTAAGTTTTAAAAATATCAAGTAATACAACTTGTGTATCAAAAATTTAAGGAGTAAAAAGATGTCCCATCTAATTTAATCCTTTTAAGAATATTTTTTCATTTTTTGATTTTAAATATTAAGTTTTAAAAATGTCAAGTAATATAACTGGTATCTCGAAAAATTTAAGGTGTAAAAAGATGTCACATCTAATTTAATCCTTTTAAGAATAATTTATCGTTTTTCGATTTTAAATATTAAGTTTTAAATATATCACATCTAATTAATTATTTTGAAATAACTTTATAACTATTAAAATAAAAAAAATAAAATACAGCCAAGTTATTATAACATGATTGGGAGCAACATTCTACTTATTTGTTTATTTATTTAGGAAAAGGAATTAAATAAATAATAATTTAATAAAGAAAAGAAAATTGATATATGAATTAATATTAATGGCTATGATTGTACTACATCTGCTGCCAATTGTAGAACAGCTAAAAAAATTAAACCAAGGCAACGCGTGCTTGCATAGAAACACTTTAGCATCTTCAGCTTTCAATCAAAATCAAAGCAAAGCAAAGCAAAGTCATCTCGTGAAGCAATTAAAGCAAAGGCAGAGTCACTTTATAAACCAAACAAATCACCATTTAACAAAAACTCTAAGTTTCAGCCTAGCAACAAAAACCCATTTTTAAATCTAACATCAGTTTCATACAACTCAACATAAATCAAAGACAAGCAAACCAATGAAAATGATGTAGTAAAGAGATAGAGAGCAGAATAACAAACATGAGAGTGAAGCAGATCTGAGTATGCCGCGAAGAAGAAACAGCCGTGGTGACGGTGGTTGGCGGTGGTGATCGGTAGAGGTTGAAGTAACAGGTAATCACCTATGTTTCTCGTTTTCTATTTTTTTTAGTTTTGAAATATATTATTTTGAGGATGTAACTAAGTTGTTGTTTCGTCTACACTCACTATTTTTGTTTCAGAATCTCTCTTTTAAAAATTTTCTCTTTTCGTTTCTTCTCTTTTTCAAAAAATAAAATAAAACTCTCTGCTTTAGATGTGTTTTTAACAGCCTCTCCTTCCTAAAAAATCCTCCCTTTCTGATTTTCGAAATCAAAATTTATAGGCTAAAATGGTAAATCGTTTTCTTCATTAGATAAAATTAAGTTCTGGACTTTACATTGTTTTACAAATTTTAACTGGATTTTCAATTTGTAGCATGTTTGTATTTTATGATTTTGCTGATATATTGATATGTGTGTTATTATTCTGCAGGAAATGACTTGATGTGTTGGCTTGATGTGTGTTGTGTGTTGAGTGTAATGAGGAAACGTGAATAGGTTACTCTTTTGGCAGTGTTGAAGTGTGCCTCAGTCTCACATCATGCCTCAGATTATGCTCAGTTGGCATTAGTTGGATTTGAAAGAAATTTGGCTATTTGGATTTGAAAGAAATTTGGCAGACCACACAAATAAAAAATGAAATAAAATTTGGCTGATAAAATAAAATAAAATTGGCATACCAAATGTGGCTAAAATAAAATTTATGATCATTATCTTTAGATTTTTGATAATTATTGTAAAATAATTATTACCTATACTATTATATGCATATTTTAGAGTTATTTTAGTTAATAGGACAAAATTGAGGTACTACAGCTGCCCCTATTTAATTATTTTTTACTAGTAAAAGATAATTAAATATAGGTACTTGAATTTTGTATAAATTAAAAAAAAAATTGATTGACAAAATAAAAAGCGTAGATAAAATAAAATATTGTCTTCGAGTTATGATCGTCTTCGGATTGGTTACCGATGCGTAGATCGATAAAAATAAAATGACCGATGCAAATAAAATGATCGTCTTCGGATTGGTTACCGATGCTTAGATCGGCATAAATAAAATGATCGTCTTCGGATTGATTACCGATGCGTAGATCTACATAAATAAAATGATCGTCTTCGAATTGGTTACCGATGCGTAGATCGACATAAATAAAATGGATGTAAATAAAATGATCAAAGAGAGAGAAGTTTGTTTTTTTTGTTATATATATATATATATATATATATATATATATATATATAAATTAAATAAAAATAAATAATTAAATAAAAGAGAAACATGTTATGGTAATTGTTACGCAAACGTATAATGAACAATGTGACACAAAAGTTGTTGAGTATAAATATAAGATATGCATGACTCATTCATTATGCATTGCACAGGATTCTTGAGTATATTTAAAATATGAATGAAAATGCATAGATCATGTGTGACTACATGGAAAATGTAAGATGCATGCAATGTAAGTAAATTCTTTTATTTTTTATTTTTTCGGTTCCCCGATCCTTACGCGACTTTATACACTTATAATATTCAATGGATCAATGAAGATAACAATTATTCTTTGCATGATGACTCTAGTATATCTCGTATCACTTCCCCTTTCTTCGAGGTGAATGCATTGTTTAAAATAATTACCCTTTTTTTTTATACCCCATATACTTTGAGAATCCATTGAGTTCCCGTATCTATTTTCTAGTGTCAAAATAATTAAAAAATATATTATTTTTTTTTATATATTTACACATATTTCAGATTTCAGAAATTTATTATCATAAAATAACATTTTTAAAAAAAAAATACTAGAACCACAAAAAAACATGAGGTAGAATCAACTTAGAAAGAGGGTAATGTATAACATCGAATGACAAGATTGGAAAATGTACATTCATTAATTTGAGAATAATACAATTGAACTAAAGGTTACAATGTAGGGATGAATGTGTTTAGCTTTAGTTGGAGAGATAACAACGCTAATCATTCTTGTAATTTAGGACTAAAATGCCCCATTTTGAACCGCTTGATCTGTTTGTTATCCCTAACGTTTGCATGGACCGCTCTTTCAAGTTTTCAATCTATCGGGATGCTCTAATTTTTACCTAGGTCGCCTTTTCAGGTTTTCAACCTAGCGAGCCCATTTTTCATTATTTTTTTTTCAAGCATAATACTTTTTGACTGCATCTGAGTTTACTGGAAGTTGAAGCTCATCTCCATCCATTTCTGCAAGTATTTGAGCTCCCCCAGAGAAAGCTTTTTTCACAACATATGGCCCCTCATAGTTCGGGGTCCATTTTCCACGAGAATCTTTTTTGATGGGCAATATTTTCTTTAACACTAAGTCTCCTTCTTGAAACTCTCGAGGACGAACTTTTTTGTCATATGCTTTTTTAAGTCTTCTTTGATATAGCTGGCCATGACACAAAGCTATCATCCTCTTCTCTTCTATGAGATTCAATTGGTCATATCGTGATTGAACCCACTCAGCCTCTTCTAGTTTTGTTTCCATCAAGACTCTGATCGAGGGAATTTCAACTTCAATGGGAAGTACCGCTTCCATTCCGTACACCAATGAGAAAGGGGTTGCCCCTGTTGAGGTTCGGACAGAAGTTCTGTAGCCATGTAATGCAAAGGGAAGCATTTCGTGCCAATCCTTATATGTCTCCACCATCTTTTGTACGATCTTCTTGATATTCTTATTTGCTGCTTCTACAGCCCCATTCATTTTTGGACGATATGGAGAAGAATTATGGTGCTGAATTTTAAAATTATCACACAACTCCTTCATTATTTTATTATTCAGATTGGTCGCATTGTCGGTGATGATCTTATTTGGCAAGCCATATCGACATATCAATTCTCTTTTGATGAATTTGACAACCACACTTCTCGTCACATTGGCATAAGAAGCGGCTTCAACCCATTTTGTGAAGTAATCAATAGCTACTAGGATAAATCGGTGCCCATTTGAAGCTTTAGGCTCGATGAGTCCAATAACATCCATCCCCCACATTGAAAATGGCCATGGTGATGTTAAAACGTTCAGAGAGGTGGGCGGTACATGTACTTTGTCAGCATAGATTTGACATTTATGACATTTCTTTACGTAACGACAGCAATCGGACTCCATGGTCAACCAATAGTAGCCAGCCCTTAAGATTTTTTTCGCCATAGTGTGCCCATTTGCATGAGTTCCGAAAGAACCTTCGTGAACTTCTTGAATGATTTTCTCTGCTTCCGCTTGGTCCACGCATCTGAGGAGAACCATATCATGATTTCTCTTGTAAAGTACCTCACCATTTAAGAAGAAGTTCATTGACAACCTCCTTAAAACCCTTTTGTCGTTCTCTGAAATACCCAATGGATATTCCTTATTCTTGACATAGGATTTGATATCATCAAACCATGGCTTGCCGTCGGACTCTTGTTCTATTGATAAACAATATGCAGGTTTATCCCTTTGTTGAATTTTTATGACTCGCATGTCCTGGCAGGTGCTTATTTTGAACATTGACGATAATGTGGCCAGGGCATCAGCTAATTGGTTTTCTTCTCGAGGGATATGGTGAAAAGTAATCTTCTCGAATTGTTCTGTCAATTCTTTGATATGGGTTTGATACGGAATCAATTTGGAGTCTCGCGTTTCCCATTCTCCTTTCGTTTGATGGATGACCAACAATGAGTCTCCGTACACCTCGAGAATATTTGCTTTTGATTAAATAGCAGCTTTATTGCCTATAACACATGCCTAGTATTCTGCAATATTGTTTGTGCAGTCAAAACACAACCTAGCAGTAAATGGAGTTAACTGGTTCTCTGGGGAAATCAAAATGGCTCCAATTCCATGTCCTAACGCATTAGAAGCACCATCAAACACCAATGTCCATTTTTCTCTATCAGATGATTCAGTCTCTTCAAATAAAGTCATTATGCCTTCATCGGGGAATTCACACTACATTGATTGATAATTTTCTACAGGTTGTTGGGCCAAGTACTCTGCCAGGGCGCTTCCTTTGATAACTTTTTGTGTAACGTCTACCAAATCATATTCTGATAACAACATCTGCCAACGGGCAATCCTTCCAGTAAGAGCAGGTTTCTCAAAGATGTACTTAATTGGGTCCATTTTGGATACCAACCAAGTTGTATGACATAACATGTATTGCCTCAATCGACGAGCAGCCCATGCTAATGCGCAACATGTTCGTTCAAGGAGTGAATACCTTGTTTCACAGCTGGTGAACTTTTTGCTCAAATAATAGATAGCATGTTCTTTCTTACCGGATTCGTCATGCTGCCCCAATACACAACCCATTGACTCGTCAAGTACAGTTAAGTACATAATAAGTGGTTTCCCAGGAACAGGAGGCACTAAGATTGGAGGTTTTGACAAGTACTGTTTAATCTTTTCAAAAGCTCTTTGACAATTCTCATTCCATTCAACCTTTTGGTCTTTGCGCAACAACTTGAAAATTGGCTCGCATGTAGCAGTGAGATGAGATATGAACCTAGCAATGTAATTCAATCTACCCAAAAAGCCACGAACTTCTTTTTCCGTGCGTGGAGCGGGCATTTCTTGTATTGCTCTTACTTTATCTGGGTCCACTTCTATCCCTTTTTGACTAACGATAAAACCAAGTAACTTGTCTGATCTTAGACCAAAAGTGCATTTAGCAGGGTTTAAACGGAGTCTGAACTTTCTTAGTCATACAAATAACTTTTGAAGGTTAACAACATGGTGTTCTTCGGTTCGAGATTTGACAATCATATCGTCCACGTAAACCTCTATTTCCTTATGCATCATGTCATGAAACAAAGTTACCATTGCTCTTTGATAGGTTGCCCCAACATTCTTCAATCCAAATGGCATCACTTTATAACAGAAAGTTCCCCATTGTGTGATGAATGTAGTTTTTTCCATATCCTCGGGAGCCATCTTAATTTGATTGTAACCTGAGAAACCATCCATGAAGGAGAAAAGAGAATACTGAGCAGTGCTATCCACTAGGACATCAATATGAGGCAAAGAAAAATCGTCTTTAGGACTAGCTTTATTTAAATCCCGATAATCAACGCACATTCGAACCTTTCCGTCCTTTTTTGGAACTGGGACAATATTAGCAACACATTGAGGATATTTGGCTACTGCTAAGAAACCAGCATCAAATTGTTTCTTGACCTCTTCTCTAATTTTAAGTGACATATCAGACCTCATCCTCCTCAATTTTTGTTTAATTGGAGCACATTCAGGCTTGAGTGGTAGCTTGTGTTCAACTATGTTAGTATCTAGCCCAGGCATATCTTGGTATGACCATGCAAAGACATCCACATAATCAAATAAAAGTTTAACCAACTTTTCTCGTTCAGTTTCTTTCATAGACATTCCAATTTTAATTTCTTTCTTATCATGCTCAGTCCCTAGATTAATCACCTCAACAGGTTCTTGATAGGGTTGGATTATCTTGGCTTCTTGTTCAACTAAACTTTCTAGTTCTGGGGGAGGCTCATAATCGTCTTTAAAATCCTCATCAGTGTGATTGATTGGGCGTTCAAAATTACAAGAATGAGTTCTAGCGCTGTTATTTTCAACATATTCGTTTTCGACTTTGCATTGTTTGAATTAAGAAGAAAAAGAAAAAAGAAAATATGAATAAAGATTGCCAAAAAGAGAAAAGAGAAAAACAAAAGCAGTTGAAGAATTCAAAAATGCATTGTTTAAATTCAGAAGAAAAAGGAAAAAGAAATATGGATAAAGATTGCCAAAAAAAGAAAAGAGAAAAACAAAAAAGCAGTTGAAGAATTCAAAAATGCATTTATTGATAATAAGTACGGAATTGAAATACATGCGCCCTAATTAGTTATCCTTATAGCCTTGGGCAGAGCAAAAGGAGTTTAAGTACATAATTACTTTGAACATGAATTAACAAACACGGGAAACTCGATGATCTTCCAATTGTTGAGACTAGTGTTTGGAGGACAAGGGTACACCAATTTGAGGGTATCATCATCAACATGGTCATCTTCTTCCGCAGCAGCCACATGGTCAGCATATACTATTCCCGCGCTCTGAAATGTTTGGCGAATGTCACAAATAGAAATCTTCTATGAATTCAGTGTCCGATTTTCCAAATGAGCCATCCTGCTTTCCCTTTTTTCTTTTACAGCCTTATCTTTGTCAGCTTTAGTAGGTACATATCCCAAACCGTACCTATTGTTCTTTTCAGGTATATCTAACAATTTTCCCAATTTAGCAAAAACTCCTCCTTCCAACATCGATTTGGTAGACTTTAAGGATGTGGTAGGCAAATTTGGTTCTTTTAAAGGAGATCCTTCACCCATGAAGACAACATTGGCAATTTCTAATGCTTGAAAGGAAGCCTCTATGGCTTCCTCCGTGTCCTCAATGTTGCCCGTAGAAGACAGATGACTAACTATCATATCTTCTTCCCCAGATATTATCACCAGCTTATTGTTCACTATAAACTTTAGCTTTTGATGGAGAGTGGATGTTACTGCTCCAGCAGCGTGAATCCACGGTCTCTCTAAAAGGCAACTGTACGCTGGTTTAATATCCATCACTTGGAAGGTTATTCCAAAGTTATGGGGTCCGATTTGAATTGGCAGGTCAATCTCACCAACAACTTTTCTTCTGGATCCATCAAACGCTTTCACCACCAAAGCACTCGGCTTCAAATAAGCTCCATCAACAAATAGTTTTGATAGTGTTGATTTCGGCATGACATTCAACGATGAACCATTATCAACAAGCACTCGTGCAAGAATATAATCATGACACTTCACAGAGATGTGTAGTGCTTTATTATGCTCTGTCCCTTCAGCTGGTAATTCAACATCGCTAAAACTCAGACAGCTACTAGCGGTGATGTTACCGACAACCCCATCAAATTGGTCGACAGTAATATCATGAGTAACATGGGCCTCATTTAAAACCTTCATCAGTGCCCTTCTACGTGCTTCAGAATTCAATAACAAAGAGAGAACAGATATCTTGGAAGGAGTTTGATTTAATTGATCCACTACTTTATATTCACTTTGCTTGATGAATTTCAAAAATTCATTAGCTTCTTCTTCAGGCACCGTCCTTTTGCATGTCTCTGGCCCTTTTACAGCATGATTCGTTACTTCTTTGCCTTTTCCTCCATGGCCCTCCTTTTCTTTAGGTTGACCGGGGGCATATACTCGACCACTTCAAGTCATCCCACCAATCCCTGAAATGTTTGTGACATCAGTACCTTTAGGTTCACATCTAACACTCGATTGATGATCGGCTAAATGGGACGTGGCTTCATAATTCCATGGTACTGCCTTGGTATTTTTATAAGGAAAAGGAGTTGGTGCTTGGACAATTATTGCATTGGGCTTGTGAAGAGTTGGTTTGAGATTCTCTTTTCTATAGAGGATTTCCAATGGTCTTGGGAAAGATCTACTATTTTCCATGCACGACTTTATGGTCAACACACGATCATCTTTTGCACACTCTTCAATGGCGTTGACAGAGGTATCCGCATGGCCTGGCAAAGGGTTACTCCCTACGTTGGGACCGTCTTCCTTGAAGGTAAGCCATTTTGCATTGATCAGTTCTTGCACTTTAGATTTTAGGGCTTGACAATCTTCGATGGAATGCCCTACGGCTCTTGCATGGTATTCACATTTGGCATTTGGGTTGTACCATTTTGGGAATGGTGGTTCCAGAGGTTTCATTGGTCTTAAAACTACCATTGAATTCTGGAGTAGGTGAGGCAACAATTGGCTATATGTGATGGGAATTGGGTCGAAACGGGTTATCTTTTTCTCTCGATTAACTGGTGGTCTGTAGTGATTCGGGGTTGGATTTGGGTTCCATTGGTTTTGTTGCAAAAACGCAGCAGGTGGTGGTTGGACCAACGGTGGTTGATAATAAGGTGGCCTTGAAGGGTGATATTGCGGGTATGGAGTTTGTGAGGTTGCAGCCACATATGGATAAGGAATGTAGGGAATTTGGGGTATCGGAGGCTGAAAATTGGGAGGTCGATAAGAATTCATGGCTGGAGAATAAGAGACCCTGGGGTTTGCCATTACAGCGTTAGCATCCCCCTCTTTCTTCTTTGTGAATCCCATCTGGGGTTTCTTCGCACCACTCGTTGCACATGCGATCTTACCACTTCTCATGCCACTTTCAACTCTTTCTCCTATCATGACCATGTCAGAAAAGTTTGATGACATACTCCCAATCATCTTATCATAAAAGGGAGACTGAAGAGTATCTCTAAACATACCAACCATTTCCCTTTTAGATAAAGGAGGATCTACTTGCGATGCCAATTCTCTCCACCGTAGTGCATATTCTTTGAATGTTTCATTGTCCTTTTTCGACGAATTTTGCAATTGCATCCTGTTAGGGGCTATATCAATGTTATACCTGTATTGTTTCAGGAATGCATCAGCCAAATCTTTCCATGAACGGATTCGATTTCGCTCGAGATGCATATACCAATTTAATGATGCCCCACTTAAACTGTCTTGAAAGAAATGGATGAGAAGTTTGTCATTATGAGCATGAGAAGCCATTTTTCTACAATACATGGTCAGATGGTTTTCAGGGCAGGTGACACCTCTGTATTTTTCAAACTCAGGTGTCTTGAATTTTGAAGGGATCACCACATCGGGAACCAAACACATATCAAAGGCTTCGAGACCATAAACATTACTTCCTTCAATTGCTTTTATTCGTTCTTCTAAAACATGGAATTTTTCTTTCGAATGTGTATCGTCACCAACCTGAGGTTGTTGCCAACTTCCATTAGCATCAAAATGGGGTACTTGGGGTGCACTAAATGGAATATTTTCTGAAGGTATAGTGTTTTGGGGTGGCACGTAGCCCTGAGGAGATGGGATTTGCGGTTGGTTTAGGCTTTGAGAGTTGATATTTGAATGGTTTGGATTATTGTCCATGGGATTGATGACTAAGGGTGGAGTATAACCGTGTGGGAGACCATACATAGGAAATTGCATGGCTGGCACGCGAAATTGTTGGGTAGTTGGGGTAAAGCCTGGTGGGTGAGACGGGGTAGCTTGCTGTTCTTCATTTGTAGTTGGAAGATTCCCATCTCTATTATCCTTCGTTGTTAAAGCTTGTATAGCCTCTAAGATTCTATCAACCTTGTCCTTCAATTGGCTAACATCTGCTCTCATCACTTCTTGGTTTTGCTCAAGTTCGTCCATGATCTTGGAGTTTGCACGAGTCCAATAAGGGTGTCGGGGAAACAGCTTTATTGATGTAGAAAATATAAAACAAGCTCATTCATTGATAATTAAAAAGGGTACAAGTGCAACATTTCTCTCTGTATCTGAAATACATTGTTTCTATCGCTCTCGGCGAATTAAACTATTCATTGCTTCTATCAAACTATTACAATGTTGAATGAAAGTAATAATCTCAGCAGGTGTGACAGATGGAACTATGCTTGCTTCTGCTTTCCTTAAAAGTACGGGAACCCTTTCGATGGCTTGGTTGGCTATGGAAGTGAGTTTTTCACAACGATCCATCCACATTACCCCTTCTTGCCCCAACATCTCTATTGCTTCTACTTGTTCCATCATTCGGTTTCTTAACATATTTGCTTCCTCTTGTTCCTTCAACCACGCATCTCGGTACATAGTAACAACTTCTTGTTTCTCAATTTTTTCTTCATCTATCCTTGTCTTATATTCTACTAACACTCTCTCCAACTGTTGATTCAAATCTTCCAATTGTCTCTTCGCATTTCTTTCACTGCTTTCTGAGTCTTTCAACCATTTTCTCAACTTTTCAACCTCTTCCCGCGCCTGGTCTCTTTCTTGTCTTCTCAAACATAAAGACTCGTCTGAAGCCCTTAAATTGCATTGAAGCTTGAGCTTATAATCCTCCTCTACCTTTTCCCTCTTATTTGATCTTTCAAGAGAAATCGTCTTCTGCTCATTTTCCAACAGGACGAACTCATATGCTCGACGAACTGCCATCAACTCTTCTCGCATATTCTTCTTTTCCTCTTCCGCCTCTAGAATTGATGCTTGCAACTTCTGAACTTCTTCACTAACGATAATGGGTTGCATTGGTGTTTCATCGACCACCTCAGATGTACGACGAAAAGGCAGCTTGATCTTTTGGACCCTATTCTAGACCCACTGTCGGTAGCAATCATCTGCACCACAACTTGTACTTCCAAGTTCCTTCCCTTTTCTGATTATCGTCTTCCAAGATTGATGTACTCTCCTCAAATCTTCAATGTTTTCTAAACCCATGTCATAAAGAATAAAAGGGGTTATTAATTTTTGCATTGGTTCTCCTATGATAGGATACCCAAGTTGCCTCAAGACCAATACTGGATTATAATTCACACAACCTCTAGTCCCCATAAGTGGCACATTAGGGAATGTTCCACATTGGTATATTAATTCTTTTACCTCTCGCCATCTCGCATACCATCGAACTGTTTTTTCATTAAGATCTACCAACCTCTGAGCCCATTCTCGATCATCCTTTATGTTAACACAACAGTTCTTGAAATCATTGATAGGGCAACACTTTTGGCACCCACTATCAAACATGTGATTCACCAACCAGACGTACAAAACTGGTAAACAACACAAAATTCGTTTGCCTTTTTTTTCATGACAGTAGTTAAGTGTATAGTACACGTCAACGAGGACGGCTGTTGTAGGATTTTCTCCTCTATTCTTCAAGGCTAGGAAGACATCGATTGCTGGTAAATCTATAATTTCTTCATCACTCGAGAATAGAACAACTCCATAGATGGTGAGAGCTAGCACTTCCATAAAAGCACTCCAATCTTGGGCTTTAGCTAAATGATGTGCTCTTTTCTCAAAAAAACTTCTTAGGAAACCAGAAGTCCCTTTCTTCTTTTGGCTAATCAATATTTCCTCTTCAACCCTTAGTATCTCAGCTATTTTGGTTGTGGATGGATAATTCCCCATGTAACGATAAGGTTTTCCTTTTTCTATGGAGTAGCCTAAAATTGGTCCAAACTCTTCCAAAGTAGGCGCAAGCTGGAAGTCTTGAAAAGTGAAGCATCTCAAATGAGAGTCGTAGAATTGAGACAAAGCGGTAATAGCCCCTATTTGTACATCCACATCCAATAAATCAAGAATCTTTCCATATTTCTTAGTAAATGTTGACCGGTGATTAAGTTCCAACAAGCTACGAAGTTCTTTTAAACTGTCAACCTGAGGCTTTTTGGCTTTCACATTCATAGTTTTCCTTAGCATTGGGGTTGCAGTTTCATTATTGGATCCCATTTTTAATCAAAGATATCCACACCCTAGCTTTGAATTCAATGGTTCTCTAATGGACCTACATAAAAATGAATGATTATGAATAATGTATGGTATGGTGTTGAAAATAATTTTTAATGCATGAAAGGAATGCATGGTACTTGAAAAAAAAAGTTAACTTTAACATTAACGATGAAAGCTAATTGCATTGATGTAATAAAAAAAATTTGAGAGGTATACTAACGTCGGATGGTGGACAAAAAAAATAAAAATAAAAATAAAATTAAAAAAAAATATGTCATTAAAAAGCAAGAAAGCTAGGATATGACTTATATGCATTCTAACCAAAATTAGAGAAATTTTAAAGTCTATAAGCTTCTAAATTCGTGAATTCTTTCCTGGGCGGGTTCTATAGTCCTAAAATTCATTGGTCTCTAGAGCCAAGTACTCGTATTGAAACATCACTACAAATAGGAAGTACATTCAAAATGTAGGTATTTTCAATAGAGTCACACTCTAGACGAGATTTTCGCAATAACCAAATAGGATGTACATCCAATATGATTACCACTAAACCCCTAACTAAACTTAAGCTTCACTCAGGCCCGGGTATAGGGTCTCACTCATAAGTGTGTGTGTAAGTGAATGTGTAGTGTGTGACGAGAATCACAATCCAATAAAAGATGTAAAATACTCAACACACATATATAAATATATATATATATAAAGATAATGACTACAAGAAAATAACTAATAAACAATAAAGACATAAAGTAAAGAAAATGAAAGGAGAAATAAATATAAAGGAAGTCAAAAAAAAAATTTGCACAATTAATTATGTTAGGTTTGACTCTCTAATAGTCCCCAGCAGAGACGCCAGCTGTCGCGGCCTAAAATTTCGAGTGTTTCTCGAATTCAATGGAGTCGCCACCAAAGTTTATTTTAAAATAGGGAAAATATTGGAAAAAACCCTTAAAAATAAAAAAGTAAAAAAAATTGTCTTTGAAACCAAATTTCGAGTTCAGGAGTCGATTATGCGTAGGGAAGGTATTAGCACCCTACGACATCCGTTAAAAAAAACGGTTACCTATAATTAATTGTGCAAAATTAATATTAACTTAAATATATTTATTTCTCCTTTTTAAAATGCAAATATGATATTTTTGTTATTATGCTTGACAAGAGTGCGATCTTGCTCCTACGTATCTCCCGGTGCGATGGAGAAATCAAAGCTACGTAGTTCTTGGATAGAAAATGTGGATGTGTTGATTGTTTTTAAAGAAATTGTATTTGGTTGTTGATACAAAAAATTGTTTTGAAAAAGAAATTGTTTGATTTAAATAATAATTTAAAATGCAAGTTTTAAGACTATCTAGTCGAACGACTCGTGTCTCAAAAAAATTAAGGAGTAAAAAGATGTCACATCTAATTTAATCCTTAAGAATATTTTTATCATTTTTTATTTTAAATATTAAGTTTTAAAAATATCAAGTAATACAACTTGTGTATAAAAAATTTAAGGAGTAAAAAGATGTCCCATCTAATTTAATCCTTTTAAGAATATTTTTTCATTTTTTGATTTTAAATATTAAGTTTTAAAAATGTCAAGTAATATAACTGGTATCTTGAAAAATTTAAGGAGTAAAAAGATGTCACATCTAATTTAATCCTTTTAAGAATAATTTATCGTTTTTCGATTTTAAATATTAAGTTTTAAATATATCACATCTAATTAATTATTTTGAAATAACTTTATAACTATTAAAATAAAAATAAAAAATACAGCCAAGTTATTATAACATGATTGGGAGCAACATTCTACTTATTTGTTTATTTATTTAGGAAAAGGAATTAAATAAATAATAATTTAATAAAGAAAAGAAAATTGATATATGAATTAATATTAATGGTTATGATTGTACTACATCTGCTGCCAATTGTAGAACAGCTAAAAAAATTAAACCAAGGCAACGCTGCTTGCATAGAAACACTTTAGCATCTTCAGCTTTCAATCAAAATCAAAGCAAAGTCATCTCGTGAAGCAATTAAAGCAAAGACAGAGTCACTTTATAAACCAAACAAATCACCATTTAACAAAAACTCTAAGTTTCAGCCTAGCAACAAAAACCCATTTTTAAATCTAACATCAGTTTCAAACAACTCAACATAAATCAAAGACAAGCAAACCAATGAAAATGATGTAGTAAAGAGATAGAGAGCAGAATAACAAACATGAGAGTGACGCAGATCTGAGTATGCCGCGAAGAAGAAACAGCCGTGGTGACGGTGGTTGGCGGTGGTGATCGGTAGAGGTTGAAGTAACAGGTAATCACCTATGTTTCTCGTTTTCTATTTTTTTAGTTTTGAAATATATGATTTTGAGGATGTAACTAAGTTGTTGTTTCTTCTACACTCACTATTTTTGTTTCAGAATCTCTCTTTTAAAAATTTTCTCTTTTCGTTTCTTCTCTTTTTCAAAAAATAAAATAAAACTCTCTGCTTTAGATGTGTTTTTAACAGCCTCTCCTTCCTAAAAAATCCTCCCTTTCTGATTTTCGAAATCAAAATTTATAGGCTAAAGTGGTAAATCGTTTTGTTCATTAGATAAAATTAAGTTCTGGACTTTACATTATTTTACAAATTTTAACTGGATTTTCAATTGTTTTTGAAACAAATTTGAAGCAATGTACAATTAAGGAAAAGGTATTTTTAACCTTTTCAAGGAGTACACAGATTTTACTAGTTTGTAGCATGTTTGTATTTTGTGATTTTGCTGATATACTGAGATGTGTGTTATTATTCTGCAGGAAATGACTTGATGTGTGTTGGCTTGATGTGTGTTGTGTGTTGAGTGTAATGAGGAAACGTGAATAGGTTACTCTTTTGGCAGTGTTGAAGTGTGCCTCAGTCTCACATCATGCCTCAGATTATGCTCAGTTGGCATTAGATGGATTTGAAAGAAATTTGGCTATTTGGATTTGAAAGAAATTTGGCAGACCACACAAATAAAAAATGAAATAAAATTTGGCTGATAAAATAAAATAAAATTGGCATACCAAATGTGGCTAAAATAAAATTTATGATCATTATCTTTAGATTTTTGATAATTATTGTAAAATAATTATTACCTATATTATTATATGCATATTTTAGAGTTATTTTAGTTAATAGGACAAAATTAGGGTACTACACAAAGCAAGTGATTTTGCTTTTATCTATTTCAGCTTTGAAATCCTTTTTGTCTAGAGATCCTCTTTTGGTCTGATCTCTTCTCCTCATCATTCTTTGTATCTTTCTTGCCTTATGGCTCTCACCATTAGTCTCCACATGATAGGAAGACATCTCATGATTTTTTGTACCCTGTCTTGTACTGAATAAGCTTTGCCAAGTGAACCCATTTCATTTACTATGGTTGTGAATCTTTAATACATTTCATCAATTGTTTCTCCATCATTCATTTCAAACAATTCAAATTTTCGAATACCAATATCGATTCTTGTTTCCTTAACATGACTTGTTACTTCATGATGAGTTTGCAATGTGTCCCAAACTTTTTTGGCCGTATTGCATTCATCTACTCTTTCTTTTTCTTCCCTGCTTAAAGCACATGATAAAAATAATTGAGCTTTTGAGTTTAGGAGTACCTTAGATTTTTCATCTGTTGTCCATTCAGCTTTTGTCTTTTCAGCCGATGTTGGATCATTTTGATCCACTCTTGGTATGAAGTCTCCATCTGTGATGATTCTCCACATACCCGTGTCTTGTGACTTTAGGAACAATTGCATTTTGCCTTTCCAGAAGTAATAATCTGATCCATCAAAATATGGTGGTTTGTTTGAAGACCCTCCTTCAGCAATATATTTAGCTTTTGACATTGTCTTCCTGAATCTTTTGCTCTAACACTTTTTGAGTGTTTTAATTTTTTAGAGACTGTCTCTGATGCCAATTGAAGCAACAATATCAATTATAAGAAAGGAGAGTTTGAATTAGAATTGCCCCTTTTAAAAATTTCCTGTTTGAAACTAAAATTTTTACTCAAGATTGATCTTGGTAATACGAAGAACGACTTTGGTTAGTGTAAAACAGCAATATTGATTTTATCAATGAAAAAACTGATTTTAAAGCATGTAGTAAATAAAGATAGAGATAGAGAGATTACTCAAGCATATATCCTGGTTCACCCAACTTGGGCTACGTCCAGTCCTCACAAAATGTGAGATTTTCCACTAAGTGCTCAAAGCAAGATTGTTCTAGGTTGTTACACAACTTTCGTAGATCAATCTTGATCTTTACACAACTTCCACCTTTCTACCTTTGAAAGGATTTCCAGATTTACCTTAGCCTATTCCAGTAAGGATTTCACAAATTACCTTTTACAACATAAAAGGATTTCCACACACTTCTCAAGCTATGATGATACACTAGCTTTGAGTTACAAAGTAATGATGATGAAGATGTTTAGAATCTGAATATTACTCAACTCTTGTTTGAGAAATAGATTTTGAAACTTAAGACTAGATTGTTACTGATTGCACCACAACACAAAGAAAAAGTTTTGCAAGCTAAAGAATAATATTTTAAGAGAGTTTGAATATGAATGTAAGATTGATGTTTTGCTTGACACTTTTTGTTGTGTTTCATTCTTCATCTTGATGCTGCATTTATAAGCTCCAATAGAGGTTAGGACAGCTCACATAGCCGTTGAGATGAAGTCAGCTGTCATAGGACAGTAAGTGAACTGAAGCAGTGTTCAATGACTTTTTTTTTATGGGTCATGCTAAATATTTTTTTTTATCAATGACAAATATTTGTTCAATGATTTTTTATATGGGTCATGCTAACAAGTACCATAAAGACACTTGTTAATGAAACAAAAAAGGAAATAAAAAATAAGTTTTAAGTGAAAGGTCTAACTTTTTACAATTCTAAAGTTTGAATAACGAATACAAATATTTTTATTTTACATTTGTTTTCATAACAAGTGTCAAGAATGCACTTGTTGACATTTTCCTTTTTTATATTTATCTCTAAAAAATATTTATTTCGAATTTTTTATGCATTAGTTTCAAATATTTATTCCACATTTTTTATTTATTATTCATCAATGTAAAATATGCGTCTATTCGACCGACGATTGAAATTTAATTGAAATTTAAGAGGACAATTTCATTTTTTTTCTTCCAATTGTTCTCTACTCTAACACTATAGTAGTTGTTTTCATTTTTTGTCTTTACAAAATCAAACTAAATAAACTCATTCTCCTTCGTCAATTAAAATTATTCAATAATTTTAATCGTTTAATTAATTATCTTTCTAAAATATATTAATAAGAAAAGATGTACACAATTTCTGTTTCTTTTATAAGAGAGAAGAAAAATTAAAAAGTGTATGGAAAATAAATTTTTTTAGTAACCTCAATTTGCGTGTAATTAAAGAGTATATAAAAAGTTGTTTAAAAAAGTGAATTTATTGCATTTGACTTTTAGAAAATTGTTCAAAATTTAAATTAAATAAATTGTCATTTTTATCGGTATATTTTAATAATGGTTAAAAATGAGGAAAACAATGTTAATATTTACTTGTGTTTTCATTTTTTATTGATAAAAAAATAATGGATTGATATATAATTTTAAAAAACATAGTAATTTGGATATTTTTTATTTTAAAAAAATTCCAAAATTCTAATGCAACACCATTTATGTGTGTATGCACATTCGTGCCACGTTTTATTAACGAAAATTTTATGTGTAAGAAAATCAAAATAGAGAATTCAAGACCAATAAAATTAAGATGATAATACTATCGTAAAGATTATCTGTTGTCTTATTTAATTTATAATAAAAGTTACAAAATTAAAGTACAATAACATTTTAATTCCAAGGTTGCCTTTTTTCCCAGTTAACGTTATCCCAGCTATGATATATAGCATCGTTCCTCACTGACCAAAAAACCTTTTGATGGCTTAATCCTCCTTCCTTGTCAGAGTTATATAGATAAAAACCTATATTACGTGGCCCATCATTTCGGTTCCATGTCAAAAGACAACCTTTAGAATCAAAGTTTGTTGCAAAAGACCAAGGTTTTCTTGGTGCTAATATGCGAACATTAGGAGAAAAGCTGCATGTGATTGTTAATTGTGGTGAGCCAGGTGGCAAATCATTGACTATTGAAAGAGCTAATATGTTGATTTTGGACTCATTTAGGGGAGGTTCAGAAAGTGATACACTCACTGGATTTCTAGCACTTGAACTTGTTGAAATATTCAAACACACAACAAGTAGTACTAGCATCGATACAAACAATGAATTCGACATTTTAATTTATTGGGTTATTTTCAGTTTACAATATGTTGTTATATTATGGGTGGGACTATATATAATGGAGGACACATATATCATGTTACAATCATTTATGTTAAATGATAAATACAAAATTAAATGTATTTGACCAACAAAGTAAATTTATCTTACCAAAATATGTTTAAGATTTTGTTTATCTTTATTTATGATTTAAATATGTCTTTGATCGTTACAATTATAATTTATTTTATTTTATTTGGTCCTCGTTAGTTTTTTTTGTTTAGTTAACATTTTAGAAATATAGTTTCATTTTAAAATAGTTGTTCAATCCAATTTCTGTTATAAAAACCGTAACACTGTTAAATCATAACAAGTTGTTAACAAAAAAATCTCAAATATAATCAAATTATATCATTTTTGAACCTAAAATTAACCTTAAATGTTTCTGTCTTCCCTAAAATAATCTAAATAACGACTTCTTATTCATCGTTTCTCATCGACGACAACTAAGTCGGTTACGAACTCGTGTATGCGAACGGCGACACTTGGGTTATAGGATGAACTTTTCTGTTAGTTTTCCCCATTAGGGGAAGTTTGTGAGGGATTTGGTTTTGTATTACATAGGGGTAGTGAGCACGTGGTTCATGTGATTGATGTCGTCAAATGGAGTTATTTTGAAGGACGTAAGTTATGATAACTCCAAGTTTAGGTTATGGTGGAAAAAGGATGAAGATGAAAACTTTAAAAGAATAGTGGACGATAAAGATGCAGCTGAGGTTGGCGAACATGCTCTGAAAACGAATTGCAAAGCTCAATTATATGTTGAGCACTCTGGAAAAGGGTTGGTTGGGTCATAACCAAGATTAGAGTTGGGGTAGTCTTCTGGGGGTTAAATGGTGCTGACGAAATTGATGTTGATGATGATGGAAGTGTTAGTGATAGTGAAAACAATGAAGATGAAGTTCATGGAGTTAAATTTGATGATTGTGAGGATGGGAAAGCACTTGGCTTGTATGATGGTTTTGGAGTCGATAATACAATACATGGAAATTCTATTGGATCATATAATGTGAAAATCCATGCTTCAAACCATGGTAAACCATATAGAGTGAAGACTATTGTAAATAGGTGCATTCCAAAAAAAAAAAACTAAGAACACTGGGATTGTTCTTGTGTTGGCCAATTATAATTCTGATATTGAAATGGAGTATACTAATGTCAGTGAAGATCTAGATAGTAGTGAACTTGATTCCGATTCAGACAAAGAAAATGGACCAAAATATGACCAGTTTAGGGTGGAGGAGCTAAACAAGAATTACAAGTTCAAATTGAGACTAGAGTTTAAATCATTTTTTGAGTTTCAGGATGCAATCATAGAATGGTCTATATTAAATGAGAAGGAAATCAAGCTTGTAAAGAATGATAGAGCAAGAGCAAGGGTCATATGCAGGTTAAATCTGGGTTCTTAGAGCTTGTAAGTAAAGTGGGGGAAAGTCACTTTCAGAATGAGGAAATGGTGTGGTGATCATGAAGCAACAATATCAATTATAAGAAAGGGGGATTTGAATTATAATTGCCCCTTTTAAAAATTTCCTGGAGGTTGACGAACATAAACTTGTTCATTTAAAAAACCATTTAAAAATGCACTTTTAACATCCATTTGAAAAAGTTTGATGTTTTTATGTGATGCATATGCAAGACGAATTCGAATGGCATCTAACCTTGCAACTGGAGCATAGGTTTCATCATAATCTATTCCTTCTTGTTGATTATAACCTTGAGCAACCAACCTTGCTTTGTTTCTTACCGCTTTTCCTTCTTCATCAAGCTTGTTTCTAAAGACCCATCGTGATCCAATGATGGATTGATCTTGTGGATCAGAGACAAGAGTCCAGACTTCGTTCTTCTCAAACTGAAGAAGTTCTTCTTTCATCGCATCAATCCAAGATTGATCCATTGTTGCTTCTTTGATTGATTTTGGCTCAACTTGAGAAATCATTGCCATGTTGTTGTTTGCATCGTCTTTGAATGATCTCCTAGTTCTAATGCCATCAGCTGTATCCCCAATTACTTTATTTGGAGGATGATCATCTACAAGTCTCCAGCTTTTGGGAGGAGTTTGAAATGGAGACCGTTTATCAATCTCGTTTTCCTGAAGATCAATCTTCTGCGTTGGCCCAGATTCATCTTCCTCATCCTCATATTTCTTTTCCAGCTCAAGATCATCAAACTCATCAAATAAAACATGCATACTGATTTCAACAATTTTAGTTCTCAAATTAAAGACACAATATCCTTTCGATTCCGTTGAATATCCTAAAAATATGGCTTTGTCTGATTTCACATCAAATTTTCTCAAGTTGTCTTTATTGTTTAAAATGTAGCAATAACAACCAAAGATATGAAAATATGAAATATTTGGTTTTCTATTTTTCCAGATTTCATATGGTGTTTTATTTATAATTTTTCTAATAGAAACACGATTCAAAATGTAACAAGAGGTGTTTATGGCTTCAGCCCAAAAATATTTTTCCACATTGGATTCTTCCAAGATCGTTTTTGCCCTCTCTTGTAATGTTCTATTTTTTTTTTTCAACAACCCCATTTTGTTGTGTGGTTCTTGCACAAGATAGATTGTGAGAGATGCCAAGTTCTTCAAAAAATGTTTTGAAAGATGCATTTATAAATTCACCTCCATGATCACTTTTCACAGTGATTATATTTGATTCTTTTTCATTTTGAACCTTTTTACAAAAATTTTTGAAGGCATCAAATGCATCATCTTTTTGTTTTAAAAATAACACCCATGTGTATCTAGAAAAATCATCAACAGTTACAAATCCATATTTCATGCCTCCCAAGCTAGTGGTTTTGATGGGACCAAAAAGATCAATGTGAAGTAATTCAAGAGGTTTTGTAGTTGATATAAATTCTTTTGAATGAAAACTACTCTTGACTTGTTTTCCTTTTGCACATGCTTCGCATACTTTATCTTTTTAAAAATTGATTTTAGGAAGTCCTCTACCAATCCCAGCTTTATCAAATATCCTTACTTGAGATCCCATGATTTTCTAAAATGTCTCAGCCTTGATCATCATCATTCTTTGTATCTTTCTAAAATTTCTAAAATGATTTTCTAAAATGTCTCTTCTCCTCATCATTCTTTGTATCTTTCTTGGCTTATGGCTGTCACCATTGGTCTCCACATGATTGGAAGACATCTCATGATTTTTCGTACCCTGTCTTGTACTGAATAAGCTTTGCCAAGTGAACCCATTTCATTTACTATGGTTGTGAATCTTTAATACATTTCATCAATTGTTTCTCCATCATTCATTTCAAACAATTCAAATTTTCGAATACCAATATCGATTCTTGTTTCCTTAACATGACTTGTTACTTCATGATGAGTTTGCAATGTGTCCCAAACTTTTTTGGCCGTATTGCATTCATCTACTCTTTCTTTTTCTTCCCTGCTTAAAGCACATGATAAAAATAATTGAGCTTTTGAGTTTAGGAGTACCTTAGATTTTTCATCTGCTGTCCATTCAGCTTTTGTCTTTTCAGCCGATGTTGGATCATTTTGATCCACTCTTGGTATGAAGTCTCCATCTGTGATGATTCTCCACATACCCGTGTCTTGTGACTTTAGGAACAATTGCATTTTGCCTTTCCAGAAGTAATAATCTGATCCATCAAAATATGGTGGTCTTTTTGAAGACCCTCCTTCAGCAATATATTTAGCTTTTGACATTGTCTTCCTGAATCTTTTGCTCTAAAACTTTTCGAGTGTTTTAATTTTTTAGAGATTGGCTCTGATGCCAATTGAAGCAACAATATCAATTATAAGAAAGGGGGTTTGAATTATAATTGCCCATTTTAAAAATTTCCTGTTTGAAACTAAAAATTTTACTCAAGATTGATCTTGGTAATACGAAGAACGATCTTGGTTAGTGTAAAACACCAATATTGATTTTATCAATGAAAAAACTGATTGTAAAGCATGTAGTAAATAAAGATATAGATAGAGAGATTACTCAAGCATATATCCTGGTTCACCCAACTTGGGCTACGTCCAGTCCTCACAAAATGTGAGATTTTCCACTAAGTGCTCAAAGCAAGATTGTTCTTGGTTGTTACACAACTTTCGTAGATCAATCTTGATCTTTACACAACTTCCACCTTTCTACCTTAGAAAGGATTTCCAGATTTACCTTAGCCTATTCCAGTAAGGATTTCACAAATTACCTTTTACAACATAAAAGGATTTCCACACACTTCTCAAGCTATGATGATACACTAGCTTTGAGTTACAAAGTAATGATGATGAAGATGTTTAGAATCTGAATATTACTCAACTCTTGTTTGAGAAATAGATTCTGAAACTTAAGACTAGATTGTTACTGATTGCACCATAACACAAAGAAAAAGTTTTGCAAGCTAAAGAATGATATTTTGACAGAGCTCGAATATGAATGTAAGATTTGTGCTTTGCTTGGCACTTTTTGTTGTGTTTCATTCTTCATCTTGATGCTACATTTATAAGCTCCAATAGAGGTTAGGACAACTCACATAGCCGTTGATATGAAGCCAGTTGTCATAGGACAGTAAGTGAACTAAAGCAGGCCAAAAGCAAGAGTGAAGGAGCTGATTCCAGGAGCATTCTTGCAGTCCAGGATCGATCATTAGATTTAGTTAAATGATCTGACTTGTACTCGATCCAGTACCTTTTATGAGATTGCTTGCTTGCTTTTGAGTCATTGTGCAGTCTTTGTTTGATAATACAACTGTGATGTACTTTTACAGCCTGTACTTGTACTTGCATTTGTGCAAAATGAAGAATGATCTTGCTTCTTATATTCCTTCATGAAGCTTGTCTTGATTCTTCAAATTTTGGGCTGATTCTGTTTTAAGCTTTTCCTAACTTATTTTTGATAGAAAGATAAGATTGACAAAGCTTCTAGAATGCAATCTTCTGCTTAGGATTGATCATTCTTGATTCTGATGGGAGTGAAGATCAATCTTCGTTTTACAGAAGTCTGACAGGATTGATCTTCGATCTGCTGTTTTTGCCTGCTTTGATTTTAATGATATTTGTTTTGAATTGCTCGGTACCTATCTTGTTTAACACACTCAAATACACAAGTTAAATACCAAAACACTTAGAATCATAATTATAATTCTTAATTAACCTTTTGTTTAATTATCATCAAAATAATTAATTAGAGATTTTGTCTTAACAGATCACATACATGTGGTGGGATTTTGAATAATAGCTCGAAAAATTCTAAATACAAAAATATTAAACTAACCAAAAAACACAATGATGGTTCATCCATGAGAGCTCTCATTAAAACTAAAAAAAAAATAACAAAAGAAAAATGTTACCAAATGAAACTAGAAGAAAAATAAAGTACAATTCATTCATTATCCCAAAGTTCCCTTTTTTCCCAGTTAACATAATCCCAACTGTGATATATAGCATCGTTCCTCACTGACCAAAAAACATGTTGATGGATAAATCCTCCTTCCATGTCAAAATTATATAAATTGAAGATGATATAATGTGGCCCATCTTCTCGTAACTTAGAAACTTCCAACGATGTCCTGGTACTAATAGGCGTGCACCATCACAAAAGCTGCATTTCATGGTTAATTCTTGTGAGCCAAGTGACAAATCATTGACTATTGAAATAGATAAGTGAGGTCCAGAAATTGATTCACTCATTGAAATTCTAGTTCCTGAAATTGTTGAAATATTCAACCACACAACAAGCAGTACTAACGTCGATACAAACACTGAATTTGACATTTTAATTTGTTGGGTTATTTTCACTTCAAAATATATTGCTATATTTTTGGGTGGGACTCTATATATAGGAGGACATGTATCATGTCTGCAAAAAATATGGTTAATTGAACTATATTGATAAATTGGATTGCACTGCACCATAATAAATCAAATCATTTAAATGTTACATGAATTGAACTACATATTTGAAACAATTCGGTTAACCAAACTTAATTCGAAAACCAATTTAACAATTTTAAAATTTTTATAACCTCATTCAAGATTTTTTTCTAACACAATTTTTAAAATTTATTTTTCACGAACGAAAATATAGGAAATATCGAAACTTTTTTTTTTCGAAAAAAATATTAAATAATCTTTTTCTTCTAAAATTTTTGAGAAAAAATCGAAAACATATCTTTTTTGAAAAATTTTCATTTTTTTTTTAAAAAAATCGAAACTTTTTTATTGAGAAAATTTTTATATCTATTTTTCTCGAAAAAAATCGAAAACTTTTTGTCAAAAGAATTTCGAAATTATTTTTTCGACAAAAATTTTGATCAGAAAATTTTTTACACTTATTTTTCTAGAAAAAAATTGATTTTTTTTTTCAAAAGAATTTTCAAATAACTATTTTAAAATTAATTTTAACTAAAAATTTGTTCAAAATATCAAACTAGTTTATATTTATAAACTAGTTTTAAACTAAGTTGATTTAAACGTGATTTTCAGTAACTAAACCAAACCATTAATGTAGTATAATACGGTTTGATTTTTGAACCATGAACACCCCTAGTTACAACCATCTATGTTAAAAGATAAAGAAAAATTTAATTGTATTTGACCAAAAAATATATGTTTAAGATTTTCCTTATGTTTATTTATTAAGTAATAAATGTATTGTTTTCTATAAAAAGAATTATCTTTTTATTCTTTTTTTTTTTATTTATAGATGAAATGAACAAACGATATCTAACCGCAATTTCTACATTTGCCGGTTAAACTAAACTTTACGGATATCTCTTTTACTTCTTTAAACAATGTCTTAAGGACATTTGTTAATATTTTTTATATTTTAAAATTAAAACTAGAGAGTATAATAATAACTATGTATGTATTTTATTATGATAATAATAAATAATAAAAGATAAATACTAACAAATATCCCAATTGCACTTTAAAGAACTAAAACGGAAAATATTAATTAAAAATGTATTGAAATTTTGATTTTTAACTTTTAAAAAACTTAAAAATTATTACGTCAATTCTTTGTGTTTAATGTGATTTTCTTCGCTAAATTCTTTAAACAAAAAAATCACCTCACCGAAAAAAATATTGTTATAACTATTTGACTAAAATTAAATTAAAGGT
>JBBPBP010000001.1:17724250-17743309 GCA_037974735.1 Cicer chorassanicum
TAAGGGATAAAAAGATGTCACATCTAATTTAACCCTTTTAAAAACAATTTATCAATTATTTTGCTTACCAAAATGAGTTTTATGACTATAAACTGTCATAATTTGTGCCCTAACAACTCGAAATAAATCACATTCTTTTAATATCTGATTATATTTTTTACTTAATTTTCCTTTTAAGAATTAAAAATTGATATCGATTATTAAACATTTTTTTTAGATGACCCTACGAATCAAACTAAAAATTAAAAAAAGAGTTAGATTGATCAAAACAAAAACCAACATTGCAAATTAAAGTTGAATAATGTGACTATATTAAGAAGCCATGAAATTACCTCTATCCCCTGAAATTACCTCTATTTATGATTTAATACTATAGTTTATATTAGTTGGGGGGCCTAATTGAAGTTTGCAGATTTTGGATCAACAACCAAGATTGTAGATAGATATTAAATATTATTAAAGAAAGTCATTCATAAAGACTTTGGAAAAAAAGAAAACTTACAGCTGGATGATTAATGTTGAAGTGATATGCACAGTAAAACAAAGGCTCATCAAGATATCTTATTATGCCTAGAGCATCAGATAGACTTTTAAAGCTTGCTTGCACGGTAGATTCTTTTCCTACTTCTACTTTTCTATTTCTTTCCTACTTCTATTCTTATTCATTTCAAAGATTTTTAAAGGAAAAAAAAAAATCTAATCATCTTCTTCAACCATCGATGATTTGTTCACCTACGCAGAATGTGTTTTTTTTTGTTTCAGCAAAGGAAGAGTTATTATTAAAAGTGTGGATGTCTTTCTCCGTAGAGATATATGTTTGGTGTCGCTGGTAATGGTGGTCGGTTTTCCGACGACGACTTCATCGGAGGTTTGAGTGTTTAGCAATTTTTAATTTTCATTCATTATGTTATCTTATTTTTACAAATTAAAATTTTATTTTTCATAGCAAAGATTAAAAAAATTAATCACATGGTGAAGATAAAGAACAAAACTGATTCATTATATAGAAAAATAATACCTTTGCGTTTTCTGATACTTTCTCTGATTTCTTCCCCTTCTCCTTCTTTGTATGTGTTTTTTATCAATAGTGTTAATTTCAGCTCTCTTTTCTCAAAAAAAAATCCTCCCCTTTCTGATTTTCGAAATCAAAATTTATAGGCTAAAGTGGTAAATTGTTTTGTTCATAAGATAAAATTAAGTTCTGAACTTTACATTGTTTTACAAATTTTAACTGAATTTTCAATTGTTTTTGAAACGAATTTGAAGCAATGTACAATTAAGGAAAAAGTATTTTTCACCTTTTCAAGAGTACACATATTTTACTAGTTTGTAGCATGTTTGTATTTTGTGATTTTGCTGATATACTGAGATGTATGTTATTATTCTGCAGGACTTGATGTGTGTTGTGTGTTGAGTATAATGAGGAAACGTGAATAGGTTGCTCTTGGCAGATTCCTCATACCTCAGATCATGCGTCAGTTGGCATTAGTTGGCATTACTTGGATTTGAAAGAAATTTGGCGGACCATACAAATAAAAAAATGAAATAAAATTTGGCTAATCAAATAAAAATGGCAGTGGCTAAAAAAAATAAAAATTAAAAAATTAAAAACTGATAATAATAAAAATAAAAATAAAAATAAAAATTTATGATGATTTTGAGATTTTTTATAATAATTATTATTTTTTTGTTAATCGGACAAAATTGAGGTACTACAGATTTGGTACCACACAATTTGACTTGTACCCCCTTAATATGTAAAAAATTCAATTTTATCGCTTTCATTTTCATTCATTCCAAGATAAAAAATTGCTCTAAAATTCTACTTGTTGAGGTAAAAACTTTTTTGATGTATGTTTTAATGACAACAAACCTTACGAAATAAATAATTAAGTTTTATGAATGACGATCTACTAATGATTACACTTGAGTTTTATTTAAAGAACATGATTTGCATAAGTGAGCAAGCAAGCAACCATACACACCATCAAAGTGCATAAGTATCTACTCAACAATGAAAGAATCTCAAAAAGAATATATCATATATCAACCATTCAAGAGAATGATTATTACATCTTCAAGATAACATCTTCATGAAGAAGGTGATCAAATACATCCATACAACAATCAATGATCACACCATGTTATAAATCAAAGCAAATCATGTCTTAACTATATTGGAAAAATGAAAATCATTCTGGTTTATTAAAAACAAAATTCTAGAAAAACGAAGATCATTCTGGTTTATTAAAAACAAAAATCTAAAAAAAACGAAGATCATTATGGTTTATTAAAAAACAACAGTCTAAAAAACGAAGATCATTCTAAATTATTAAAAATAGAATTCTGGAAAAACTAAGATCATTCTGGTTTATTAAAAACATAAGTCTGGAAAAACGAAGATCATTCTGGTTATTTCATTTATGAGCAGAAGTAAAATGAATCATTTTCCATAGTCTAGACCTTAAGATAAACACATATCAAGACTACTCAAAACAATACTCAAGCCCAAAAAGTCTAGCTAAAGGACCAAAGAAGAAAACAACATCAAAATCGATCTCTAGATTGATGAGCTATGAGCAAGAACAACTAGGACAACAATGACACTGTTGTTGCACATTTTTACAGAAAGTACATCATGCTTCTAAGATAAAGGACTAACACTAGACAACTACTAAATCACTCATCCATGTTTTCCATACAACACAAAACCAAGAACGTTCTGGTTTACAAAAGAATATTCTGGTTATTCTCTTTTAAAGGTAGAATTAAAACATATCATTTTCCACAGTCCAAACCACAATTTAAAGAGTATCAAGACTGCTCAACTCAATGGTGAAATCCATAACTTGAGCTGAATTCTCAAAGGAGGAAAACAACCTCAAGATTGATATCCAAATTGATGAGTTGTGAGCAAAGACGCAATTACATTGTACTTACAATATTCTGCAAAAAGATCTACATAATTTTGATTTGAAACAGTACCAGCTAACATTTCACAACCCATTCACTCACTCATTCACGTTTTCCATCAAACCCAAAAGCAAGAACGTTATGGACAACAATAATAAACACATGTTTAATTGCTTTAAAATATATCTGACACTTGGGAAGTGTGTCCAACGACTATATTCAGTTTAAACTGAATATTCAAAGTCTTTTATCATCTATAAGTTGAAGATCAATTGGAAGATGAAGACAAAAGTTCAATTTACAAATCTACCAACACTTGTTCAATAATAACAAGTCAAAAACTCTTCAAGCAAACTCCAACTCTCTTCACTATATTTGTGGATCATCATTTACTGAATTTGTCTTTATTTATCTCAAACAAGCATTGAGAAGTTTCAAGATGCCAAATACTTTTATCATACACATAATTTGTAACTCAAGTCTACCTTTTATGTTAGATTGAGTGTATTTGTAAAAATCCTTTCAAGGCTGAAAGGTGATTGTAAAAATCCTTTCTAGATTGAAAGGTGAAGATTGTAGTTGATCAAAGTGTGAAGGAGAACATTTTGGCTCTGAAGCACATAGTGAAAATCTCACGGTTGTGAGGACTAGACTAGCCCGAGTTGGGTGAACCAATATACATTTTGCGTGTGATCTTTCTATCTCTTATCTTTAATTATTTGCACACACAAATCACACTTCATTATAAACTAATTTGTTTTATTTACTTCTAACATATTCAGAACATTAAGGACATTTTGTTTCAACCAAGATTGATCTTGAGTTAATTTAAATTAAGCACAAGAATCAAAATTTTAAAAGGGTCACAATGCAAACCCTTCATTTCTTGTGATTGACATTGTTACTTCACTACCCTCGTCAAAATTTCCGATACTTAAATTTATTTCCTCAAAAATCCGGTACACAAATTAATACTACCAGAAATTGTATTTTTAAATTTTCAGGTGGTGTAATTTGTGTTCCAAAAATTTGGCTAACAAAATTTTCGGTAGTTAATAACTCCCCGAAAAATTAAGTTTTGAAATTTCTGGAACGCATTTTTTTTATTTTGGAAATTTCACTATTGAAATCATTCTTTTAAAAAAAAAATTCTTCAGATTTTCTTCTCTTCCTCAACTAGTGTTTGACCTTTTGCAGTATATCAAATTAAACGCTAATAAGTTTCTAACATCAGTAAGTCATTTAATATTCTAGCATAAAAAAATTTGGAGCCCTCCTTAATTAGGGCATATGCTAATGTTCTAGTTGCACAAGTTAATTGTCTGTCATGTAATAACTATACTATAAATATATTAAACTATACATATTATGCTATACTATACTAGATACTATGTAATAAAATAAATTATTTACAAACATGTCCATTATACACTCTAACAACAACGTGATACTCATAGTCCTTAAGGACATAAAGATAGAAAAGACCTCAGAAAATCAGAGGATGCTCGGGTTGCTGATGTTGATGCATGTAATCCTAATGCTCCTCCTGCTCATGCTCCTCTTGATAATGATGTGTATGATCATCAAGCGCAAGATCATGTTGCTACTCTTGCTCAAACTCGCATCTCTTCATTCATTTTTCTCCTTTTTTCAATGACGATTCTCCTATTAGATTGTGTAAGAGGTCGAACTCGAGAATGTTCCACAATATTTTTCATTCCTCTGTTCTTCACTGAATTTGAATGAAAAAATGTAAACAAAAAAATTTTAAAACATTGACTCACCCGAAAATTTAATGAATGAAATTTCCTAAAGTTATTTTCAATCGAAAAATTGTAATTCTCGGTAGTTATATTTCAATACCCGAAATTTCAAAAATGAAATTTCCGATAGAAAATTACTTCCGAAAATTTCATTTTCAAAATTTATGGTATTGAAATATAACTACCAGAAATTTCATTCCTGAAATTTTCGGTTAGAGAAATTTAGAAGAAAAAAAAAATTCTTTTTAGAAATTTTGAGAATGTGGGGGTATGATAAAGATATCCAAATTTGTTATAATTTTTATTATTCACTTAAGGGTATTTTAGTAAGTTAAAGGATAAAAATTATAAGTGGGGGTATAAGTCAAACTGTAGGGTACAAAATCTAACTTTTCTTCATTATTTGCGGACATAAGTGAGGGTGCTTACGGGCTTAATGTTTTGTTAATCTTTATTTATTTTTTTTGAAAAAAATCAAAATCTATAACTTTTTCTCAGAAAAATCAAAAAATTATTAATTTTTTTCGAAAAATTGTAAGAAAAAAATCACATATTTTTTCTCGACTAAAAAGAATTCGAAAAAAAAAATAATAAATTACTTTTTATCAGAAAATTATGAGGAAAAAATAAAAAAATTTATTTTTCGAAAAAAAAATTGAAAAAGTAAGCCCATAAGCCCCACTTAGCTCACAAATTTTTTGGCATATCCAACATTTGGACTGAGGCCAATAATTTGTAGGCTTGTAAATTTGACACCTATAAATATGTATGTATTACCCATGAATTACCTGTTGTTGTTATTTTAGTAAGACCTTAATGTTATTTCACATTTGTTAGGTGGAATTTTGTTAATAGCATAGATCAAATTTATTGAAAGGTCTCAAAATCATAATATAAACAAAGCTCTAGCTTATCTAAAAAAAGTGGAGATGTAGAATTTGGGCATCAAGGGCAATATTTTTATATGCTTTTTGGCATATCAGAGTGAGTAAACAAATGGTCATATGAGGCTAACACTAATTTCATCACTCTCTCCAAGTGTTGATTGCCTTCCAAACAAATGGTTAAATTGGACCATTTTAAAACCAACAATAGTCAAAATACTTGTGTAGACGTCAAATAAATTATTTAAAATTGAATTGAAAAAATGATTGTAGAATCTCACTTCTATTTTACTAGTGACTTTGTACGGATGGGTTTATCCTAACACAACTTGTTCAATCTCTTTGTATTGCTCTTTTCATTTTCAATTGAATAAAGTTGTTTACTAAGAAAAAAAAAAAGATAGTTTCCAATATTGATTTAACATAATTTTTTTTTCAGTGCGACTTATATTCAGGGGTCTTATAACTAGCTTAGGGGACCTTTACGTGGAATATGAGGAAAATTTAAGTGTGAGACATGTTATATAAATTCTGTACATTGTGAAAAAAAAATTAAAGAGATTGAGAAATCAAAGGGTTGTGTGAAAATAGATTGTAAAATTCAAATATAATTAAATTGTAAAAAATTTAACCTAAAATTAACTGTTTAAGTCTTCTTCCTTAAAAAACCATAAATCATGCCTTGTTCTTTATCGCTTCTCATCGACAACAACCAAGTCGGTCACAAACTCGTGTATCCGAACGGCGACACTTGGTTTATAGGATGGAATTTTCAGTTAGATTTTCCCATGGGGGAGGTTTGTGAGGGATCTGCTTTTGTATTACATAGGGGTAGTGAATATGTGCTTAATGTGATTGATGTCGACAAATGGAGTTATTTTGAAGTTGTTGGTATTTTGAAGGACATAGGTTATGATAACTCCAAGTATAGGTTCTGGTTGAAAAAGGATGAAGATGAAAACTTTAAAAGAATAATGGATGATAAAGATGCAACTGAGGTTGGTGAACATGCTCTGAAAACGAATTGCAAAGCTCAGTTATAAGTTGAACACTCTATAAAAAGGGTCGGTTAGGTTAGAACCAAGATTAGAGTTGGGGCAGTTTCTGAATGATTAAATGGTGCTAACGAATTGGTGTTGATGATGATGGAAATGTTTATGACAATGACAACAATGAAGATGAAGCTGATGGTGTTAAAAATGATGATAGTTAGGATGAGAGAACACTTGGTTGGGATAATGGTTTTGGTGTTGATAATACAATACATGATCATTATGATGTTGAAATGAAATATGTTTATGTTAGTGAAGAGCTAGATTGTAGTGACCTTGATTCCGATTCAAATAAAGAGAAGGGACCAAAGTATGATCAGTTTAGGGTGGGGTGCTAAACAAGAATTACAAGTTCAAATTGGGACTATAATTTAAATCACTTGTTGAGTTTAAGAATGCAATCAGAGAGTGGTCTATATTAAATGGGAAGGAAATCAAGTTTGTAAAGAATGATAGCGCAAGTGTAAGGGTTATATGCAACACTAAATGTGGGTTCTTAGCACTTGTAAGTAAAGTGGGGGAAAGTCACACTTTCAGAATGAAGAAATGGTGTGGTGATCACACATGTGGTCGAATTTTGAATAATAGCTCGAAAAATTCTAAGTAGATTGATAAGTTGAGCCGTTGTAACAATATGAAGAGTAAAAAAATTATTTCAATGTATCCATTTCAATCATAAATAAATAATTTGTTTTTTTTTTTCTTAATTTTTAGTTGCATTAATATTAAATTAACAAAAAAAATTATGGTTCATCCATGAGAGCTCCCAATAAAACTAAAAAAATATAACAAAAGAAAAATGTTTCTATACAAGTTCGTGTATTATGGCATGATTCTTTTCACTTTTCACTAAATACTATTATTGTACTCTCACACGAGTAATGAGTCGTTGATATTTTTTGTTGGTTCAGATTTTAAACAAAAAACAAATAATTTTATATATTAATAATAAATATTTATTCTATATAAAAAGTGGAGAGTATATAAAAAGTTGCTCAAAAAAGTGAATTTATTGTATTTGACTCTTAGAAAACGGTGCAAAATTTAAATTAAATAAATCGTCCTTTGTTTTCCTTAAATTCTAATAATGGTTAAAAACAAGAAAAATTATGTTAATATTTTATTTGTGTTTTCATTTCTTATATTGATAGTTGATATAAAAGAGGATAAATTGATATATAATTTTTAAAAAAGTTGTAATTTGGATATTTTTTAATTAAAAAATAGGATATCCTTTTAAAAAAAAATCCAAAATACTAATCTGACCCCAATAGGGTGTCTACGGCGTATGTGTCTCGTTTGATGATGAATTGAACGAAAATTAAATGTAAAAGAAAATATACATATACATTCAACACCAGTCAAATTCAGATGAGAACAAGAAGAAAGATTATTAATTATTTTATTTAAAATTTAGAATAAAAACTACAAAATATAACTAGAAGAAAATATAACTAGAAGAAAATATAACTAGAAGAAAAATAAAGTACAACTCATGCGGTTTTCCAAATTTCCCTTTTTTCCCAGTTAACGTTATCTAAGCTTTGATACAAAGCTTCGTTTCTCACTGACCAAAGAACAACTTGAGTATTATATCTTCCATCCTTGTCAAAATTATATAAGTTGAACGTTATATAATGTGGCGCATCTTCTCGTAACCATGTCAAATAACATGTTTTTTGTTGATAGTTACTATGAAACTTCTTAGGAACTCCTGGTCTTAATATGTATGCACCTTTATAAAAGTTGCATTTCATGATTAATTTTTGTGAGCCAACAAATGCCAAATCATTGACTATGTAAATAGGAAATGATCTTCCGTTAGTTGATACACTCATTAAATTTCTAGTTCCAGAAATTGTTGAAATATTCAACCACACAACAAGTAGTACTAATATTGATACAAACACTGAATTTGACATTTTAATTTGTAGGGTTATTTTCACTTCACAATATATTGCTTTATTTTTCGGTGGGACTGTATATATAGGAGGACATGAATCTTTTTTATTAAATGTATTTAATAAAAAATAATACGTTTAAGATTTTCCTTATATTTATTTATTAAGTAATAAATGCATTATTTTCAATAAAAGAATTATCTTTTTATTTATTTTTTATTTATTGATGGAACGGTGAAAAAAATGATATCTAGCCACAATTTTTACATTTTCCAGCTAATCAATATCTTAAGGATATTTGTGAATATTTTCCATATTTTAAAATTAAAACTGGCGAGTATAATAATAACTATGTACGTTTTTTATTATGATAATAATAAATAATAAAAGGCTATAAGATCTTTGTTACTTCAATTCTCTGTGTTTAGTGTCTGATTTTCCTCACTATATTTAGAAGAAAAAAAATCACCTCACCGAAAAAATCAAAACATTATGTTTTTATAAGATAGTGTGATATTTGCATTAATGATTGTTAAAAATCAGAATCCATTTAATTATAATTTGCTACATTAGAATTATTTGATACAGCATTATTTTCTTCCTTTTTGGTGAAAAATCATTTTCTTCCTTTTTGACTAAAGACCCCATAATATTTTTATAAGATATTGCGATATTTGTAATAAAAATAATATAAAATGCATAGTTAGTACTCCAAATCTCCAATTAATTTACCAAGTGAACATTTGTATTAACTCTACATCCTTACATTTCATCAATAATAATTATAGAGGTACATTGATAGAGAGCTGACAATTTAGCTAACCCATGAATTATTTAGTTAATATATTATTTGTTTAGTATTTTAATAAATTAATTTTGAAGTTAATTTGAATACACCGATGTAATACTTTTTTACACATGTATTAAATCACTGGATAATACCTCTTTTTCATGTTAGTTGCTAAAATATCTATATAAATACTTATTTGACATGATTTGATTGGTTGCATTTATAAAAAAAAAAAATTCCACCGTCAGTGTATAGAAATTAATCTTGTTTTGATATTTCCTTATGACCCTTGAGATTATGCTCATAGATGGTTAGCATGTAATTCCAATGATTTGATCTAGTGGGAAAAAGATAATAATTAGGTTTACAAGTTGCAAGTTCAATCACCGTTAGTGTTATTGAAACGAGACAAATATAAATTCATTTATAAGTGTTCAATCAATCTTAAAGTTTCTTCTAACTTAAACTAGAGCACTATCCTCTTATTCTAAATTTATAATAATAATAATAATAATAATAATAATAATAATATATTATTATTATTATTATTATTATTATTATTATTATTATTATTATTATTATTATTATTATTATTATTATTAAGTGTATTGTTCTCTTTTTGAATATCAGTTAATGAAAGAAAAAAAGTTTTATTTTCTTGATAGTTCATCTCTTGTCCTCCTTTTCTTAGCCTAAAACACTATTTTATTAGGCCCCAATTTAAACACACCATTGTAGATATTTTAAGGACGAAAAAAAAACAGTAAGGATTCATTTGTAGTTTAAATCCCGAAAGTTTATCTTAAATATAAATGTAATTCTAACGTTAAATCTTTTTACACCAATACATACGGAGAATTGATACATTTATAATAATATATCAAAGTAATTTTAACAACTAATTAATATATTTTAAAAAAAATAACTTTTTTATAATTAGAAAAAGAAAAACTTCAAACTTTCCCTTACAAATGTGTGTTTAAGTATATGTATTTGTATGCTAATTAGTAAGAGAAAACAGAGAAATCAATCAATAAAATTGGGTGAAAAGATGATGAATATCCATTACGCACCTCTTATGCTTCTTCATCTTAGATTTGTAGCTCCTATCCATTTTGAATCCAAGTCAATTGACACAAACAACAACACAATTTTATTTTCCATTTACAATTATATGTCCGTTGATGACTTGGAATTCTATCCTGATTAATGATTACTCGCACGATTTTGTCTACATGAGAAATGTTCACCGGAACATCCAATTTTTATCCCAAATTATGTTCAGTGTATTGGGATGTATTTTGTAGCTCTTTTCATGTGTATCTTCCTAAATATTCCTATAAAAAACTTGAGTCACAAATTAATATTCAGAGTTCATTATTAATATTTTAATATTTATATAAAAGTAATAAGTTATTTTAGTTTTTTAAATGCATGAGGTGTGACCATTATAGTCTTTAATGTATTTAAATTAAACACATCATCAAATTCTTCTTTTGTTAATAATTTTATTAATCAAAATTGACTAATAAAAAACACATTTTAAAAATAAAATAATTAATAAAAGACACAGTCGAATACCAAAATAATTAATAAAATACACATTTAACTATATTTTTACGTAAAAATTACTTAATAATTAATTTATCATAGAACCATATAATAATTAACTATATATAATTTAATACAACTTAAAAAACTTATTATAGAACCATATAATAATTAACTATATATAATTTAATACAACTTAAAAAACTTGAAGAACTGCGACACATGTTAGTCTCCCTTCCCTCCGCCCCTCGATGAAGTGTATTATAGTTGGGACAATACCTTATGGAATCGAAAATCAGCATGGTACCATTGTTAATTTATGCTTTTTCTTCACTTGATGCATGTTGAGCCCTCAATTGAGGCACAAATTAAGTTCAAGATTCCCGTCAAAAAATTCCCTACTAAACCTCTTAATGTTAAGTCGTGTATTGAAATAATTTTTAAAACCCCGGTCAATTATTTCATTATTTTAAAAATTGGATTTGGTACCCCATAATTTGTCTTGTACCCTCTCAATATGTTAAAAATCCAATTTTATCACTTTAATTTTCATTTATTCCAAGATAAAAAATTGCTCTAAAATTCTACCATCGCCAAAATTTCTAATACTTAAATTTATTTTTCCAAAAATCCGGTAGACAAATTAATAATACTGAAAATTGTATTTTCAAAATTTCAGGTAATGTAATTTTTGCTCCGGAAATTTTTTGCCTCCAAAATTTCTAGTAGTTAATAACTCCCCAAAAAATTAAATTTTGAAATTTCTGGTAATTAATTTTATTTTATTGGAAATTTCAAATTTTGAAATTTCGGGTACGTATTTTTTTTATTCTGAAAATTTTACTATTAAGATAATTATTTTAAAAAATATTTTTTTTCTTCAGATTCTCTTCTCTTCCTCAATTAGTGTTTGACCTTATGCAATATATCAAATTAAACTCTAATGAGTTTCTAACATCACTAAGCCATTTAATATTCTAGCATTAAAAAAACCTTGGGCCCTCCCTAAGTGGGCCATATGCTAGTGTTGTGGTTGCACATGTTAATTGTCTTTCATGTAAAAAACTATACTATAAATATATTAAACTATACATATTATGGTATATTATACTATAAAATAAATTATTTACTAATTACATGTCCATTTTACACTCTAACTACAACGTGATACTCATAGTCCTTAAGGACAGAAAGATAGAATGGACCTCCAGGAAACAAAGGTTGGTCGGATGTTGATGCATATAATCCTGATGCTCCTCCTAATCATGTTGTGTATGATCATCAAATGCAGGATCATGCTGCTTCTCTTGCTCAAACTCAGACTTAATATAATAATCCTCTTCTTGTTGCATCTCTTCATTCATTTTTCTCATTTTTTCAACGGCGGTTCTCCTATTAAATTGTGTTGGAGATCGAACTCAAGAATGTTCTAGTGTTTTTCACTCCTCTAGTCCTCACTGGAAAAAAAATTGATGAAAAAAATGTAAAAAAGAAAAAAAAATAGACCCACACTGAAATTTCTGGTAATTATATTTCAATTCCGGAAATTTCGAAAATGAAATTTCCGGAAATTATTTTCAATCGAAAATTTATAATTTTCGGTTGAAAACAACAACCAGATATTCCAAATTTCCGGTTAGAGAAATTTAGCAAAAAAAAAAAATTCTTTTTCGAAAATTTGGGAATGTAGGGGTATGATCAAAATATCCGAATTTGTTATAATTTTTACTATTCACTTAAGGGTATTTTAGTAAATTAAAGGATAAAAATTATAAATGGGGGTATAAGTCAAATTGTGGGGTACAAAATCCAATTTTTCTTTATTTTTTTTGTGGACATAAGTGACGGGGCTCATGGGCAAAATATTTTGTTAATATTTAATTTTTTTCTTGAAAAAACCTAAATCTAAAACTTTTTTTTCAGAAAAAATCAAAAAATTATTTTTTTTTTTTCTCAAAAAATTGTAGGAAAATAAAAAAAATCTCAAAAAAATCGAATTTTTTTTTCTCAAAGAAAAAGAATTTCGAAAAAGAATTGTAAATCATTTTTATCGGAAATTTATGAGAAAAAAAAATCAAAAAATAAATTTGAAAAGTGGGCCCATAAGCCCAACTTTGCTCAAAAAATTTGATGAAGTTTGTTTGTTTTTTTTTTTAGCCTTAATATCTATGAAATTTTTAGCTCCTCCAACATGTGAACTGAGGTCAATAATTTGTGCGTTTGCGAATTTGACACATATAGATGCATGTATTACCAATAAATTACCAGTTGTTGTAATTTTAGCAAGACCTTAATGTTATTTCACATTTGTTATATTGAAAGGTGTCAAAATAATATATAAACGAATCTCTAGCTTATCTAAAAAAAGTGGAGATGTAGTATTGGGCATCAAGTGCAATCTTTTTATATGCTTTTTGGCATATCATAGTGAGTAAACAAATGGTCATATGAGGCTAACGCTAATTTCATCACCCTCTCCAAGTGTTGATTGCCTTCCAAACAAATGGTTAAATTGGACCATTTTAAAACCAACAATAGTCAAAATTAGGGGTGAACATGGGTGCGGGTCGACCCGCCAACCCAATCACCCAACCCAACCCGATTTTTACCCGTACCCGATCACTTTTGGGTCCGACCCAACCCAACTCGTTAACTAGTTATATTTTTTATAAAAAAAAAATGTTTGGCTGGTTCAGTAGTTCAATAGGGTTTCTTTACTCTTCTTCTTATTTAGATTTTCAGATGCCTTCATCCACTTTCTCGTATATGGCTACTCATAAAATTCATATCTAATTTTTGAATTGTCTCTTTCAAATGAGCAATTTAATTTGAGTTAAATACTATTTATTTAAATGTTATAGTTTTACGTAATAAATGTATGAACAGAAAACTTATGCTTATAATGAATTTAGTTTAAATTTTTTACATTTGTTAAATGCAATTTTTTTTAGTTAAATACTATTCATTTGAGTTAAATACTAGAGCAAAATTGATGTTTATGCAAAAGCTTACGATGAATTTAGTTTAAATTTTTTATATTTAAATCTATTAAACACTTTTTTTTTAGTATTTTATTTGAAAATAGTAACTATAAACCAATGAATGGTACTTAGTAAACTAAAATGGTCGGTGGATTATGTGTAACCAGTGGCTAATCTTTGTTGGGACATAGGCTGGGCACGGCCACCCCAAAATTTTCACTAATCTTTTAAAAATATTTCTTATTTTATTTTATTTATAATATTATAATTTGTTAAATAAAAATTAATATAGATTAAATCAGGTTTATCCTTGTCATTGTGAAAAAGCATTTGAATTGCGGTTCTACAATTGGTGTATTTTATGAGTTGAATTGTGATTGTTGAGTTATGTTGTCGAGATGTATGTTTCAGTCTAATATGTGAAGATAACATACTATATGTGCATTTTTTCTTGTTACATGAATTAATCTAACTAAATGACATGAAGATTGGTATGTGTAGATCTCAAAAGATTGATATGTGTATATGGACATGAAGATTGGTATGTGTAGATTGTTGGATTTATTTTTTTATGTGAGGTTGATGACTTTTTTAAAAAATTGCATAATTTGATTGAAATTTTATAGTTTTAAGACATTCAAGTATTAAATATATTTTCATTCAATATGTTTTCCTGTAAAATAAAAATAAAAAGTTATTACTTATGTATGACCCGCCAACCCAACCCAACTCGTTCTTGATCGGGTCGAGTTGGTTCGGGTTAAATAAAAAAATACGGGTTTAAAACTTAACCCAACCCAAAGATAATCGATCAGGTCGGGTCTTGAGTTTTGTCAAAACCCGCCCAACCCAACTCACGTACACCCCTAGTCAAAATACTTGTGTAGACGTCAAATAAATTATTTAAAATTGAATTGAAAAAAAGATTGTAGAATGTTGAACGTTATATGATGTTAATTTCGATGAAAACTTCGTTCGCGACGTCATTTCTAAAATTGGTTCACTAGCACTGTAGCGTGGAGGTGAGCAACTTTCTCTTCCGTCACTTCTTGAGATGAAGCTTAGAGGTCGAAGAAAAGTGGAGGTTTGTGTTTGGCGGTTTTGAAAACCGCCAACACTTTTTCGAACCAGAGAAAGAAAGAGGAAGAAAGGAATACGCTCGCAAGGCAGGAGAAATGCTTTCTGCTGCTCGGTTTCACCTATTCCTTCCTTTACTTATCCATATATATATATATATATAAAATAAATGTTACTAACTCCAAAAAATATATATATATATACATATAAATATTAAACCAAACCAAAAATAATTAAAACACTTACACGTATCACTAATTAATTTGATAAAAATATCTACCTCCGTTGCAGCTCAATTGATAGGTAAAATTTTCAGCAACTACAGATATTTTTAACAAAATTGTCCGGTATTAAATTTTTCGCAACATAAATAAATTTTTCTTCGACGAATAATTTTAACCGGATCGAAAAATATATATATAAAGAACATAAAACAAACTCTAATAAAATATGCTTTTGGTATTTAATTCGCAAAATTAATTAAAATTTGGCTAAATGCCTTAACAATTTAACACCAAATATACTAAAATTGTATAAATTAGAGTTTGAAATTAAGGGTCTTACACTTAATATCTATGAAATTTTTAGCCCCTCCAACATGTGAACTGAGGTCAATAATTTGTGCGCTAGTGAATTTGACACATATAGATGCATGTATTACCAATAAATTACCGGTTGTTGTAATATTAGCAAGACCTTAATGTTATTTCACATTTGTTAGGAGGGAATTTTGTTAATAGCATAGATCAAATTTATTGAAAGGTCTCAAAATCATATATGAACGAAGCTTTAACTTATCTAAAAAAAGTGAAGATGTAGTATTGGCCATCAAGTGCAATCTTTTTATATGCTTTTTGGCATATCATAGTGAGTAAACAAATGGTCATATGAAGCTAACGCTAATTTCGTCACCCTCTCCAAGTGTTGATTGCCTTCCAAACAAATGGTTAAATTGGACCATTTTAAAACCAACAAAAGTCAAAATACTTGTGTAGACGTCAAATAAATTATTTAAAATTGAATTGAATAAAAGAATGTAGAATCTCACTTCTCTTTTACAAGTGACTTTGTACATATGAGGTTATCCTAACACAATTTGTTCAATTTATTTGAATTGCTTTTCCATTTTCAATTGAATAAATTTGTTTACTATAAAAAAAAAATAAATAAATAAATAAATAAAGAAGATAGTTTCCGTTATTGCTTTAACATAATTTTGTTTAAGTGCAACTTATATTTAGGGGTCTTATAACTAGCTTAGGGGATCTTTACGTGGAATATGAGGAAAATTTAAGTGCGAGACATGTTATATAAACTCTGTACATTGTGAAAAAAATTTAAAAAGATTGAAAAATCAAGGGGTTGTGTGAAAATAGAGTGTAAAATTCAAATATAATTAAATTGTAAAAATTTTTAACCTAAAATTAACTTCAAATGTTTAAGTCTTCTTCCTTAAAAAACCAAAAAACATGCCTTGTTCTTCATCGCTTCTCATCGACGGCAACCAAGTTGGTCACAAATTCGTGTATCCGAACGGCAACACTTGGTTTATAGGATGGAATTTTTAGTTAGATTTCCCCATGGGGGAGGTTTGTGAGGGATTTGGTTTTGTATTACTTAGCGGTATTGAATATGTGCTTCATGTGATTGGTGTCGAATGGAGTTATTTTGAAGTTGTTGGTATTTTGAAGGACTTAGGTTATGAAAACTTCAAGTATAGGTTCTGGTGGAAAAATGATGAAAATGAAAACTTTAAAAGAATAGTGGATGATAAGGATGCAACTGAGGTTGGTGAAAATGCTCTGAAAACGAATTGCAAAGTTCAGTTATACGTTGAACACTCTGTAAAATGGTTGGTTAGGTCAGAACCAGGATTGGAGTTGGGGCAATTTATGAAAGGTTAAATGGTGCTAACGAAATTGGTGTTGATGATGATGGAAGTGTTTATGACAATGACAACAATGAAGATGAAGCTGATGGTGTTAAAAATGATGATAGTTAGGATGAGAGATCACTTGGCTTGGATGATGATTTTGGTGTTGATAATACAATACACGATCATTATGATATTGAAATGAAATATGCTTATGTCAATGAAGAGCTAGATTGTAGTGACCTTGATTCCGATTCAGACAAAGAGAAGAGACCAAAGTATGATCAGTTTAGGGTGGGGGAGCTAAATAAGAATTACAAGTTCAAATTAAGACTATAATTTAAATCACTTGTTGAGTTTAAGGATGCAATCAGAGAGTGGTCTATATTAAATGGGAAGGAAATCAAGTTTGTAAAGAATGACAGCGCAAGTGTAAGGGTTATATGCAACACTAATATTTAATTTGTTTAATTTGTTTGTTTTTAGTTGCATTAATATTAAATTAACACAAAAAAATACATTATGGTTCATCCATGAGAGCTCCTAATAAAACTTAAAAAAAAAATAACAAAAGAAAAATGATTCCGATACAAGTTCCTGCATCATGGCATGATGCTTTTTCACTAGATACTATCACTGTACTCTCTCACGAGTAACACGTCGTTGATATTTTACATGTGGTTCGTTTAGATTTCAAACAAAAAATAATAATTTTATTTATTAATAATAAATATTTATTCTATATAAAAAATGGAGAGTATATAAAAAGTTGTTCAAAAAAGTGAGTTTATTGTATTTGGCTCTTAGAAAACAGTGAAAATTTTAAATTAAATAAATTGTCATTTGTTTTCCTTAAATTCTAATAATGATTAAAAACGAGAAAAATAATGTTAATTTTTTATTTGTGTTTTCATTTCTTATATTGATAGTTGATATAAAAGAGGATAAATTGATATATAATTTTAAAAAAAAAAGTTGTAATTTCAATATTTTTTAATTAAAAAATAGAATATCCTTTTAAAAAAATCCAAAATACTAGTGCAACCCCATTTGTGTGTCTAAGACATATGTGTCTCGTTTGGTGATCGCATGAACGAAAATTAAATGTATAAGAAAACATACATATACAATCAACACCAATCAAATTCAGATAGATGAGAACAAGAAGAAAGATTATTCATTATTTTGTTTTATTAGAATTAAAACTACAAAATGTAACTAGAAGAAAAATAAAGTAGAACTCATGCGATGGTGTCCCAAATTTCCCTTTTTTCCCAGTTAACGTTATCAAAGCTATGATATATAGCATCGTTTCTCACTGACCAAAAAACAACTGTAGTTTTATGTCCTCCATCCTTGTCAAAATTATATAAGTTGAACGTTATATGATGGTTCCCATCTACTCGTGACCATGTCAAATAACATGTTTTTAGTTGATAGTTACTAAGAAAATCCTTACGAACTCCTGGTTTTAATATGTATGCACCTTTATAAAAGTTGCATTCCATGAATAATTTTTGTGAGCCAGAAGATACCAAATCATTGACTATGTAAATAGGAAATGCTACTACCTTTCCAGAAATTGATACACTCGTTAAATTTCTAGCTCCTGAAGTTGTTGAAATATTCAACCACACAACAAGTAGTACTAATATTGATACAAACACTGAATTTGACATTTTAATTTGTTGGGTTATTTTCACTTCACAATATATTGCTTTATTTTTCGATGTGACTGTATATATAGGAGGACATGAATCATGTTACAACCACCATCTATATTAAAAGATAATGAAAAATTAAAATGTATTTGACCAAAATAAATAAGTTTAAGATTTTCCTTATATTTATTTATTATGTAATAAATGCATTATTTTCTATAAAAGAAATTATCTTTTTATGTATTCTTTTTTTTATAGATGGAACGGTAAAAACAATGTCTTAAGGATATTTGTGAATATTTTCCATATTTTAAAATTAAAACTAGAGATTATAATAATAACTATGTCTGCATTTTATTATGATAATAATAAATAATAAAAGGTAAATACTAATAAATATCCTAATTTCACTTGTTAAAGAACTAAAATGAAAAAAATCAATTAAAAATTTGTTGAAAAATTTTGATTTTTCAACTTTTGAAAAACTTAATATCTGTTATGCAAATCTTTCATTTTTGTAGATTATACCGTACAAAGCTATAGAGATCTTGTTACTTCAATTTTGTGTTTAGTGTCTGATTTTCCTCGTTATATTATTTAGACAAAAAAAATC
>JBBPBP010000001.1:17755059-17765859 GCA_037974735.1 Cicer chorassanicum
ATAACAAAAAAAAAATATATATATATATATATATATAATTAATAAAAAAAATCAGTTTATTTTTTATTATATATATAATTATTATAATTCATAACAAAAATAACAAATATATATATATAATTCATAAAAAAAAAATTCAGTTTTTTTAAATTTTTATTATATATATAATTAATATAATTCATAAATAAAAAATTTCAGTTTTTTTTAATTTTTATTATATATAAAATTAATATAATTAACATAAATACAAATTTTAAATTACGATAAAATTTTAAATTACATAATTTATTCATAAAAAACATCACAAATTTTACAAAAATTACGATAAAATGAATGTCAAAGGTGACCTCCAGTACTACATTGTCGATGTTTTCTCACACGTACGGGATTTTGACGACGCCTTGGTACATCACGAGTTTGTTCTTCTTCTTCTTGATCTTCGTCTTCTTGTTGTTGAGGATGTCTAGGAGGAAGTGTTGTAGAAAAACTACTTCCACCTTGAGTCCAGTTGGATATTTGATTCAACGGAGTATATGCATTCCCAAAGCTTGGAATTTGAAAGTTTTGTTGACACATATTATTCAGTAACTGGGTAGCGGACTCGGGTGTATTATAACAAGTGTTGAACGTCTTATACAACAAATCCACTTCGCCTGATGCAAAAGATAGTCGACGATTGTCTTCTTGATGTGGTTGTTGGCTGTCAAAATTAAAATTTTCCTCTGGCATGAACCCGTAAGATTGATATGGTGTGTGGGTAAAAGTATGAGGATGTGGTGTTTGGGTAAAGGTTTGATGAGGCGGTTGAGTGTCAGGAGGTGTTGGTATATAATATTGGTTTTGTTGTGTTGTGTTGGGCATTGATTCCTGAAAAAAAATGTTGGCTAGATTATGGTGGAGGTTGGGGTGGATTGACACAAGGATCAACCAATTGGTTTTCTCCAGAAATAAATCGTTTAGAATTTTTGCAAAGCCAAACCATATATTCATAACTTGGTTTAAATTCAACATTTAGAGGTTGACCATGAAGAATATAATTCTCTCGTTCATTCCACTCTTTGTTCTCATTTTCGTAGAACAATGTCCAACTATAGTCAACTTGTTTATGCAAATCTACCTTATGCACTTGTGGAAGGTGAGACAGGGAGTGCTTGGAGCTTTTTTTTGTAAAATCTAATAAGGTATGTAACACCTCAAGTCGACATTTGTTTGATTTCAGATAGACACGAATCTATTAAAAGTGTTTATAATAATCCAAATAATGGTTGGCATGATCCTCCGTCAACACATGTGTACTGCATCCGACACATTGCATAAAATTTCATGAGAGAGTTCAAAGACAAGGAACTTCAAAGAAAACTTGTTTGTATGGGTAATGATCTAATTCTTGTTCGTATATTTTCTACTTATCACTTTATCATATTTGATAATTTTTACATCATTTATAACAGGATATGCATTAAATGAGCCATCATTCAAATATTACCGCAATGAAATCAGGATGGCAAATCCAGAGGCTTTAAGATGGATTGATAATAGCCCCCCAGAACAATGGACTATGGCTTATTCTCAAGGTCGACGATGAGGACACTTGACAACAAACATTTCCGAGTCAATCAACGCAGTGCTCAAGGGTACACGCAATATCCCAATCACTGCTTTGGTACAATCAACATACTATAGATTGAGAGTTTTATATGCAGAATGAGGACGACAACATCAGACATCATTAGCTTCTGGTCGAATATACACAGACCCTATAATATTTTTATAAGATAGTGCGCTATTTGTAATAAATAATATATAGTACTCCAATTAATTTACTAAGTGAACATTTATGTTAACTCTACATCCTTACATTTCATCAATAATTATAGAGGTACATTGACAGAGAGCTAGTAGTTTAGCTAACCCATCAATTATTAGTTAATATATTATTTGTTCAATATTTTAATAAATTAATTTTTAAATTTAATTTGAATATATCAACTATGTAAAACTTTTTTACTCATATATGCAATCAAATCACTCGATGGTACTATTTTTCCACATTAGTTGTTAAAATATCTATTTGACATGTGTTTGATTAGTTATGTATAAAAAACTTTTACACAGTCAATGTGTAGAAACTAATCTCATTAATTTATAGAAACTAATCTCATTAATTTTTATTTCCTATGGTTTTAGTATTTCCTTATGACCCTTGAGATTCTGACACATGGATGGTTAGCAGGTAACTCCAATGATTAGATCTGGAGGTAAAAAGATAGGAATTAGATTCCCAAGCTACAAGTTCAATCTTCTTACTTTTATTGAAACGAGATAAATATAAATCCATTTGTAAATGTTCTGTCGATCTTAAAGTTTTTTCTACTTTAAATTAAAGCAATATCCTCTCACTCTAAAATAATAATAATAATAATAATAATAATAATAATAATAATAATAATAATAATATATTAAGTGTATTGTTCTCTTTTTGAATATTAGTTAATGAAAAAAATGTTTTGAAAAACATACTTTTACTTGTTAAGTACCATTGAGAAGTTCTCAATGAGTGAGAGTGTAACTATTTGGCTCCAATTTAAACGTATCATTGTAGATATTTTAAGGACAAAAAAATAATAATAGATATACATTTAAAGTTTAAATTCCGAAAGTTTATCTTAAATACAAATATAACAATGACATTAAATGTTTTTACACCGATATATACGAATGAAGAATTGATACATTTATATTTACACCGTCGATGCATACAAATTAAATCTAAATTATTACACTATTAATACAATTTTCTTAACTACAAGGACGAAAACAATATATATAATTATTAAAATACATTTAAACACAACACATTGTTTAAGATATCAATATTGACATAGTGTTGATAAAAGATAATGGTTTGGTTTGAGCATTATGCGATCTATTTTAAAATTACGTGAAACTATATCCTAAATCAATAAATGTCGAATTTATTAGTTTAGTTCAACTTGAAATCAAACTCATATTTTATTAGTTTTGGTTAAATTTTTTGGATCATAGAATCATTTAGTTTGATTTCTATATCTCTAGATAAAACTCACAGCTCACAGAATTGTAATTTAGGTTGGAAAGTTTAATTTATTTTCTAATTATAATTGTTGTTTTTGTAAACAAAATTATAAATAATTATCTCCGATTTTTTTATAATAGACATTTGAGTTATAATTTGGTGAACAAAAATTGATATATATGGATCAAATAGATCAATTTTTGTTGGTCAAATTATAAGTCAAATGTATCTAATAAAAAAAAGTAATGTTATCGAAACATAAAATATGATACAGATACCATGTAAAATACATATGATCATGTTTTGTATTTGTATTCCAATACAGAGTATTGTATTTGTGTCTCAATTTGTGTCAAATTGTGTTCCAATAACATTATTCAAAAAAATTCAAATACAGAATATTGTATTTGTATTTGTATATGATCATGTTTTGTATTTGTATTTGTATTTGTATTCAAATACAGAGTAAAATTCAAATATGTTTTGTATTTGTATTCCAATACATAGTATTGTATTTAAGGTAGCCGTAGCTTATGACAACTATTTCCCCAAGAAGCTTACGCCTTTGGTGGGGGAAATTTGTTAATAACAAATATCAAATTTATTGAAAGGTCTCAAAATCGGATATAAACGAAGCTCTAACTTATCTAAACACATGGAAATCGATATAGATGAAGCTCTAGCTTATCTAAAAAACATGGAGATGTAGTATTGGACATCAAAGGCAATCTTTCTATATGTTTTTTGGCATATCATAGCAAGTAAACAAACGGTCATATGAAGCTAACACTAATTTCATCACGTTCTCCAAGTGTTAGTGTCTTCCAAACAAATTGTTAAATTGGACAATTGTAAAACCAACGATAGTCAAAATACTTGTGCAACGTCAAATAAATTATTTATAACTGAATTGGAAAAAAGAATGTTGAATCTCACTTCTCATTTATTAGTGACCTTGTTCGAATGGAGATATCCTAACACAACTTGTTCAATCTCTTTGTATTGCTCTTTGCATTTTCAATTAAATAAAGTTGTTTACCGTAAAAAAGAAACTTTAAGTGCGAGACAAGTTATATAAACTCTGTACATTGTGAAGAAAAAAATTAAAGAGATTGAGAAATCAAGGAGTTGTGTGAAAATCATATATTCTTGTAACTATTTGTAAAAGAGCAATGCAAAGAGCCAAGAGAAACCAATATAGAAATATAGAAAATGTATACGAAAAAAAATAAATACTTCACCCTCACACGTATTAGTTTATAAGTATATGACACACTAGATATTTTTAAATTTTAGATTAATTTCATAAAATAAAATTAGAATAATTAAATATTTATTTCATTAATTTAATGAAAATAAAAATTACCTTAATTTTGATAAATTAAATTCATACAATAAAACTTACATAGATAAAAGAAGTGTAGATAAAACGCACTTCTTTTACCTCTTTTTCTTTGTACCAAACAATTCATTAAATCTGCTCTATTTTTTAGATCTATCTCTCTTTCTCGTATCTTTCTCTCTTTTTTATTTCTTTTCACAACCAATCAAAGCCTACAATGGATAATACAAAATCAATGTATGCACATGTTTAAGTCATCCAAGTAACGCTGAAACAACTTACATATGTACAAGGTTAAGTCAACACCAGAACAGAGGAAAATATATCGACTGATTAATGAGAGGTTCATAAGAGTAACTTTGCAAACATTTTCAATCTGACAGCCACAGCCACAGTAGCTTGAAGCCAATGGCAGGATTTACATTTTCAACCATTTATCAAATTGAAGTATTTATATCTACGAAATATATGCCTTGACCAATTCTGTGTAACTGCAATTTAAACCTGTCCTTGGGCAGATGATTCTACCATCATTCTTCTTAGCCATCTCTTCAAGAGCCTACAAAGGAGAAAAACACAATAAAATTAGTCTCATTTGTTATTATTTTATGTAGAACATCTAGAATAAACTTGGTCCAGTATAAATAAAAAAGAGACCTTGGTGCTATAAACATATCCATTGGGCAAGACTTGTGGTGGGTTCTCAGTGTCCATTAGCTCCTTCGATATATAGCAAACAAGCTTTGAGTGATGCTGCTTTGAATATGGTAATGGCAAGGCTAGTGTGCGGAAAGCCTCTTGTGATAGAGGGTCCTCTTTTGTGCAATCATCCTCATAACAATATCTTTATCAAGTTAAGGGTCATATATCAATAGAGTTAGCCATGACAATGTGTACAGACAACCACAAGGTTGCAATAAGAACCATGCATTTTATGAGCAAGAGACTTGGTATTATCAGTATGAGCCTTGAAATCTTCCACAATATGTCTTAAAATGAGATGCTTGTGAGTGACAGGAAACATATTTTAGATTATTTATAGGAATAGCAATAACAGATTAGTAAGACCTTGAGAAATGACATTAAAATCAACTGGAGGGTACCTTAGACACCAGTTAAAAATGATATGCATATTGTACCCCAAAATAAACTACGATTTTCCATAACTGCTACATAAAGGCTCAAGACTGGAAATATGAAATATCTTATCATACATTAAATGCTCTGGAATTGTTTATATGAACATAACAACCCATTAAGGAGATTCAGGTGCTTTAATTTCATTTTTTTGGGGGGCAATTATATATGTAAGAATGATAATAACACACGACGATGCTAGAGCATAGGAGTTTATAGATTAAAAAACTTTTTGCAAATAATTATATTTTTTAAGGATACGGAGTTTTGAGAGCTGAAAGACCAGCTTGCAGATAGATATTGAGCAAAGGCTCTAAAGTCATGCCATATAACTTGCAGAACTCCTGTTTGAATTGGTCTACTAGATAATCCCATTGCTTAGCTTCAAATAAGACCTGTAAATTATGCAAAAGAAAATTGCAAATATTTCAGTGCTGAAATAGCAGTGAACAAAGATAGACAATGCAATATGAAGCAAAAAGTCTACCAAAGAAGAAGAGTATCAAAATGCTCTGTCCGACCAATATCATGTTGAATGTTGATAGACTTCATCGTAATTTGTAAATACAACAGACATGAAAATCTTCTTTTATAAGAATAGATCATAGTAAAATCAAAACTCATGCAAATAAACTCTTGTTTCTTATCTAATCAACATAAGATGAACTATGTTTGACAATGTGTGATACACACTGCATGACACGAGTCATCTCCATTATTAAAACAAATGAGTAAGTAAATACATTACACTTTACAGCTTAAGAGATCCGGACCTTGTTTAGTCAACTAAATTATAAACAACTAGAAAAACTAAGAAACATAGTTACAATATCAATTAGACAGTGTTATTCTTCAAAAAATTAGACAGTGTTATCAGCATATTGCTTGTTATTCTTCCTCTTTTTCCTAAAAGAAAATTATAGATGATTGAAGAACTGCACACTCTTTTACAACCAAATTCAAAGTTAAAAAAAAATGCCGAAATGAATCCTCTTCGTTCATCTTGCCCCTCCAAAATTTTCACTATGCTGCCAACGTAGTTATTAAATTGCATAACATGTTAAATTTAGAGAAAATAAACCATCAAATATACATAATTCCACAACAACAAAAAAACATGAACTAAATACTTGAGATTCTCATAACAAAACTCAACTCAAATATCAGATATCATTAAGGAAATAGTAAACTCCAGTACCATTATGCCATCATTAGTACACTTGTAAGTCCTAATCTCAACATCAATAGATCATTCGAAAGTTGTGTGAATACTGGATAATATAAGAACAAAAATTGTACCCAGTACTAGAAGTTTCAAACAATTAATTTATTGTCTGGTCTGCCCATGTGGAAAAGCAGGCCTCTACCCCTCCAGATGAAAACAGAGGAAGGAGCAAGGTACAATATGCAATGTCCCTTCCATTCCTTATATTTAACAATGTAAGGAATATGTTCCTTCAAATTCTCTTATGAGAAAAAAAATGAGAAAAAAGGAGTGGTAATGAATTGGAGAATCATCTCTATCGATGATACAAAGTTGCATTGATTTGGGTGACTCAGGCAACAATCAAAGCCAACTGTGACTCACCAAATGATATGAATTACCGACTGTTTATGCTTTGTTTGGTTTAAGAGAAAAAGATGTGAGAAAGGGAGTGGGTTGTTGGTATTGTTAAGTGTGGGAAAAATAGAAAAGAAAGAGAAGAGAACGAAGTGTTCAGTTTTCTTTCTATCTCCCTTTGATTAGTTAAATAGAAAAGTGCAATGAGTGAATTCGTATTATTTCAAAAACAATAATACTCCAGTGCACTCCAGTATTTTTGCCTGCAACTCATATCCATCACTGTTTCTTCTGTGGCTGCTGCTTTAAGAACAAAATCCTGGTTTGGAGCTCACTTTGTGGTACTGCACGATTTATAAAATAAATTTTAAGTTTAAATGTATTTTTGTCCCCCTATTTTAACTGAAACAAGATTTTAATCCCCCCCGTATTAAAATCTGAGATTTTAGTCCCCCAGTTTCACATGTTTCAGGATTTTTCCCGACAACACAGTTTGGGGCTTATTTTTTATGCCAAATCATTAATATTATGATGTAGAATTACATTTGATCATGTGACTTTGTTGATTTGGACCACACACAGTGGACTAGAAAACCTGTTTCAACATTTTTTTCAGTTTCATTGATCAAATGTAAACCTATACCTATTATTCTCAAAACCATTGTTTCGGGTTCAAATTAGCAATGTCACGTCATTAAATGTAATCCTAATGATGAAAATTACCTCATATAAAATAAGCCCCGAACTAGGTTATGGGAGAAAATCTTGAAACTTGTGAAACAGAGGAACTAAAATCCCGGATTTAAATATCGGGGGACTAAAATCATATTTCAGTTCAAATAGGGAAACCAATAGTACATTTAAGCCTAATTTTTATAATGTTTCAAAAATAACAAATTACCATTGAACGTCCATAAAAAATAGTTTAAAAGCTAACAATTTAATCATGAGATGCACTGCATTTGTAGTATGTATTGTTTGTGTGTTCCAATCAACTAGTGTCGTTTTTAAATGTTCTACTACAAAAAGAAAAGGCCCAGCACAGCATCACTCATCTCTAACTATGATGAGCAAGCCAAGCTCCTAGTTAGAAAACACACCCAGGGATGATACGCAGGGGGGAAAGTCATGGACGACGGGTATTAAAGTAAAACAGTAAAAATATGGGTGCTCTTGCCTCTGTTTCTTCGCACTTGTATGGAGAAAGAAAAAAGTTGGTCAATTTCTCTCTTATCTACTTCTCTCATCCACTAAACAAAAAAAGTTTCACTCTCTCTTCCTAATTATCTTTCATCTATTTCTTTCTTCTACATTTCCCGCAAACCAAACATAGTGTTAATATAAAATCGGATTCATATAATGAATTGTGCCATTCAACAACTATGAATATAAATACAATCTTAACAATGTTGCATTGAAAAAAATAAAACTAAAGATGTACTGGTATCACTTATGCACACGCAAAAGGAATGCATTATCACCTTATATGTGGCACATTCGGTGTCTTTTTTAAAAGCTAGTGTTGCAGTAACTCGCTGCAGTTCTTTCATGTGGGTCGCTCCCCATGGTGAGAGATACTTCTTAGCATATGTGATGGCTCTTAAATTGTTTTCAGCTCTTACCAACTCTATGAACTCTTGAAGTCTCAGCTGGAACTCCAATTTGCTCTGTTGACAATAAACCACTCTTAATTAACAATCATCAATAGTATGATTCCCAAATTATGCATTTGTTATGAACAATTAAAATCACACGAGAAACCCTAGTAGTTGTGGACACTATGGCTTTGCATCCAGTTAATTTGTTGGATGTCTGGGATGATTTTATAAATATTCTTATCGCCTTAACAGAAATGCATATCACCTAGACTCAAGAGCCAAATAAATATAAAAGAATAGGCTAAAGTATGAGGCAGCAACTATTAGTAAGCTCAGACAGCAGTATAAACCTTAGACTTCTTCAGCCTTGATTTGTTTTCAGCACACCATGCTAAGGCAGGAGCAACATCCTTATTTTGCAAAGCATCAATAACCTTTTTTGCTTCTTGGAATACATCAATATCAACGAGTTCCTGATAGACAAAGACCGATAAAATTACTGTTAGAGCCAAAGTGACACAAAATGGAGATTGCAGCATGTTACACAGAGAAGAACCAGCAACAACAGCGTATTGCCAGCATCCACAAATGACCACCATATTCATTACCTGCAAGTTGCTGCATTCGGCGAGTTTCGCTGCAGTGTCATAATATGACATCCTTAACATGTAATCAACAAGAATCCGCTTCAAGCGAGTGTTATTCCATTCTGACATGTTTTCTGCATCAGCAGATTCCAAATGATCGAGACGTACACGACACTTCTGCGCTTGCAAATGCTCTGCCCGGTTTCCTTCCTCCAACTTAACATTTTTCACAATTACAAACCAAGATAATCAATTAGAAACCATAGTTAACCAAGAATGCAACTGAAATCATTTAGGAAGGAAATGCAAAATAAAACTGACCACCAAGGATACTAAATATCATAACCACTTGCAGTAACTACATTACTTAATCAAAGTAGAATTATTTACAACTAAAACAAAGTCGAATTATTTTGCGAAAATCAAATTATGTTCACAATTTTGCTTAATCTAATATCCAGATCATTATTTGGCACTGCAAATCAAGATTGAAAAATGCAAAACCCGAAATTCAAATAATTTCAATACCGTAACCATGAAACATGTTAAAAGATAGCAATAGAAAACAAATTCCTGCATCACGCGTTGAAACGAAATTCGAATCTCAAAATTAGGTTAGTTGTTACTTTTCTCTTGAGCCCTTGGAGGCGGGAGACGAGGGAGTTAAGATGATTAACGGCGTCGTCGGGGGAAAAGTTAGAGGCAGCGGCATCGTTGACGCCGGAGATAACGGCGGACATTTCTTTCTCGACTACGCGGTGGTTGGCACGGATGGTTTTCTTGTAGTGCTCAAAAGGGACTCTGAGAAACTGGTGCTCCAGCTTGAGAGACTCCGTGAGTCGAGGGAGGTTGGAGGAAGGAGCGGGGGTGGGGTTAACGCCGGCGGTGGCTCCGGTGGGGGTTCCAGTGGCAGTGTTGTTTCCGTTAGGAAGGGAATCCATTTCCATTGGGGAAGGAAGAAAGGAAAGACAAAATGGAATCTCAGAGTATGCAACTTGCAATGGATAAATGCTTAAACAAAATTCAGTAAAACAAAAATTATTATACACAACAAAATCATTATTTTTTTAATTTAATGGTGGGTTTGTTATAATTGTTTTTAAATAATTATTTTACTTACAAAATAATAATTACTTTTAAAAGTATGAGGTTTTATATAGTTTTTTAAAAAATGAAAATTTGAAAATAATTTAAAAATGGATTAGTGATAAACTATTTTTGATAGCTTCTTAAAAACCATTTTATAACTGATTGTTTAAATAAAAGAAATATTTTTACTATTTCATTCAGATACAGAACAGTTTTTTATTTTATTAAAATCTTTAAAAAATAATATATAAATTATAAAATATTAAAATTTCTTTTTTAAATCTATAATAAACATATTTTAAATATAATTAGTCTGTAATATGATTTTGACAAGATATTTTTAAACTTCTAATTTTATAGCTCCAACCTATAGCTCTATACATTAGATTTTTTTTTTTGAAAAACAACTCGACTTTAGATTTTTTTTTTAA
>JBBPBP010000001.1:17777721-17795796 GCA_037974735.1 Cicer chorassanicum
TTTTTCTGTCATAGGTTTGGTGACACCTGAGCTATTTTCAGTTTTGGTTCTTGAATCCTTGGAAAGCTGGACACTTTGATGAGCTTGTGGGAAGCAGTTAGAGAAAAAAACTTAACAAATGAGCAATTGGAAGCAATTCTTTTTCAGATCGTCTACATCTAGCGGTGGAAGCAATAATGCGGCTCCGCCGAAGTCAACAAATGAGCAATTGTCCTGGGAGGTTTATTCGGATAGTGGAATGAATAATCAAGCTCACGGCAAAAGTAAGGACAAGGGCTTCTTTTCCAAATCTAGAAAACAAGCTTCTGATAGCCAAAGTTCAAGCGGTGGTCCAAATCTTAGAAGGAGCAGGTCAATGTCATCAGCTTCCTTCCAGTTCAAAGATCCAACTAGATCTCCTTCAAGCAGCATTGCTAGTGATCCGTATCATCAGTTTGATCATTCGTTTCGGTGAGTCCCGATAATATAACTTTTAAAGCATATGTTGACTGAACTGACATTTATAATACATTGTATTAGTTACATTTTGCACATATTTATTTTTGCTGTAATTTCTGTGTATGTAATCAGTTGCCCGGTTCAAAATTCTGAAAAGCGGGACAAGCCTACACAATTTACAGCATCCGCTGGCCAAAATTCCCGGAGATGCGAGAAACCTGCTAGTAGTTCTTCAAGATCCCATCATGAGTCATCTGGGAACTCTACTTGTTCTAGCAACATTTCCAGTATGGTTGTGGATCGTTACATTGATGGAGAGCAGCAGCTGGAGGAAAATAGGCCCAGGAACAATTCACAGAGAAATAGCACTATGCATGGAAATCATGGCGCGAAGCTTCCTCCAAAAGTTCAACATACGACACCTAATTCACCAACTAATGGAGTCAAAGACAAACCAAGGGCTCATTCATTTAGAGAAGCTAAAGTTACCCGTCTTCGTTCCTCATCCCGAGATTGGACAGAAAATGGGTTTGGTCATGAATATCCAAGAACTCTCGCAAAAAATGTCATAGAGAGACTAACTCAGACTTGTGATATTTCTAAAAGGAGTTCAAATAATTTTTCTTTTGATAATCCAATCACAATCGAAGATATCTATGCTAGATCTGTGAATGGATGCTACGAATCTGATTTTGAGGATGCTCCATCAAAAAGCTACTCATTGGAAGAATCATACAGAATGACAAATGGATGTCATGACATGGACGGTAATTGTGATGGTTTAAGCTATGATGAACCTGAAGAGGATCTTGATGCAGAACTAATGAGAAGATCAAAGGAAGCGGAGGAGAGAGTTATTATTCTTTCTAATCAATTGGAACACGAAAACTTTTTTCCTGACTGCGGTTATGACGTGATAACACTGATTCAGATAATCCGGAACCTAGTAGAGGAGAAAATAAGCTTGGCTGTGGAAGTTTCAACCCATCTAAGGTCCCAAATTGCCGACAGAGCATCTGCCAAGGAAGAACTTCAATGTGTAAAGACAGAACTGGAGATTCGGATTCGAAGACTAGAAAAAGAAAAGAATGAGATGCAGTCAGCATTGGAGAAGGAATTGGACAGGAGGTCAAGTGACTGGTCATTAAAACTTGAGAAGTACCAGTTAGAAGAGCAAAGGCTTCGCGAACGAGTTAGAGAGCTTGCAGAGCAGAATGTATCGCTTCAAAGGGAAGTCTCTTCTTTTAATGAGAGGGAAGTGGAAAGCAAAAGTGTAATGACACATACTGACCAACAACTCAAGGTGTTGACTGGTAAGACAGAGAAAATGCAAGGAGAGATTCTGGGTTTACAGCAAAACCTCTTAGAACTACAAGACAGATGCAAGATAGCTGAAGAAAACAGGGACTGTTTTCGAAGAAATTTTGAAGAGAAGGAGAAGGAGTGCAAAGAATTACAGAAGTCCCTTGCCAGATTACTAAGAACTTGCAATGAACAAGAGAAGACAATAATAGGATTACAAGATGGGTTTAGAGAGGACCTTCAAAAGAACCAGGCCGTAGAGAGCACTGATAAGCACGTTAAGAAAATGCAAATGGAGTTAATGAGGTTAACAGGAATAGAATTGGGCTTGAGAAGGGAGTTGGAATCACAGAAGTTTGAGGCAGACTCTCTTCGCCAAGAAAATATAACTCTATTACACCGGTTGAAAGGTGATGGGAAAGAATGTATTGCTGCTACTTATAAACTAGACAAAGAACTGTGCGCTCGCATCTGCTGCCTTCAGAATCAAGGCCTCACAATGCTTAACGAAAGCACATACTTGTGTTCTAAGTTACTGGAATTTGTTAAAGGGGAAGGAAGCCATCTTCGGAAAAATAGGCAGCTCGACCTAGAAATGATTGGAAATGGTTTAGATAAACAATTTATTGTTGAATCTGAAACCAAAATTAATGGAATCAAAAGTGGTACTGAGGGTTTAACAAGAACTTTGCAGATGATGCCTTCTTTGTTGAAAGAAAAGTCAAATCTTTTGACTTTTAACTTTCAGCCAGAGTGTACGGACGATATGTTAGCTAAATTGAATGATCAATCATCCGAGGTGAGTTTCTTCTGTAAATTTTTTCATCTATGGAATTTTAGAGTAATAAATATTTTAATATTCTATAATGTCGCTAACCTTTTTAAAATCATTATTCCTATATTGAAATTCGCTTATCATGGGCATCATGCTGTTTGTTATATAGGATATTTTGAGAATTGAGCTTAAAGCAGAGCGCTTGATAACAAGTTTATTAAGAGATAAGCTGTACTCTAAAGAGCTCCAAGTTGAGCAGATGCAAGCTGAACTTGCTACAGCAGTAAGGGGAAACGACATACTTAGATCTGAGGTGCAAAATACGTTTGACAACCTTTCGAGTGCATCGCACAAGTTGAAGGACCTTGAACTTCAGGTGTGTCACCACAATATTGAAATTTATTGATTAAATTCAGCTAATGGGTATTTTTTTGGGTTACTATGTTGTTATTAGTTGTTTTGTGGGTTAATAGCTCTGGTAATGTTACTCAAATTGAACTTATTTTGTTGTTCTATTGTAATAGATGTTGAAGAAAGAGGAGAGTATAAACTGTCTTCAAAGTGATCTTCAAGAGTCTAGCAGGGAATTATCAATTATGAGAGGAATATTGCCCAAAGTGTCAGAGGAGAGAGATCAAATGTGGGAGAAAGTGAAGCAATGTAGTGAGCAGAATATGCTGTTAAACTCAGAGATCAATGGGCTGAAGGAGAAAATAGAGACACTTGATGAAGATATACTTGTGAAGGAAGGTCAAATAACAATCTTGAAAGACTCCATTGGAAAAAGACCCTTTGATGATCTTCTTGGGAGTCCTGGTTCTATGCATGATTTTTTACTTCGTTGATTACTACAAACAAGCTTGCTTGTTTTTCATAGGTCTATTTCATTGTTCATAGTCACTCATACCTGTGAATGAGGGCCATTTTTTTTTTCTTCTTTAGATATTGTTTTTAAAGTTGCTCTTTATTTTTTATAATCAGTTTCACAGTTTGTTTCTTTTGAAAAGAACAATATAGATTGGACAAAAAATTCAAAGAATACAAGGTTTTGTTTTCCTCCATTGCAGTAAAGTCCTCGTTGACCTTATATATTATTGTCTTCAGCCCAACTAAAGTAAATGTAATCATTCCAAATAATGATAGACACTGTTAAAATAGTGTTATTCATTATCATGTGTCGTGGTTATCATAACGCGTGTTGAGCCGAGGGCATTAGGGATATGATGTTATTATCCTCACAAAAATGTTTAATCAATTATCTCTTGTCTGTCCCTACGGAAATATTGTAAACTAAGCTTTGGAATGGAGATTTTTAAAAAGGAAAAGGGGTTTCAATGTGCATATCTATCTCCATTGCTTTCTAAAGGTAAGTTCATTACAATTATATTATGTTCCTATTTATTCTTTTTGTACTTTATCCTACATATCTTCTCGAGCGTAACTATAAAACTAAAACCTTTTTCCAGCTGGATACAATGCTCAATTGTTTAAAATTTTTGTACACATTAACTATTGACCGAAATAAGAAATTCAATGATTGAAAAAAAGAGAATAGTTATTTTACTAAATTGTTCTATTAACCGTTGATTAATTTTTTACTATTATAAGTATAAGTGAAGTTGATATTTTTGAAGTAATACTTGTAATAATAATAATAATTGAAAACTACAATTGAAAAAAACATTAATGTTATATTGAAAATTAAAAATGACATTTATTTTGAAACAGTATTTTTATTAAAGTGACATTCATTGTAAAATAGATGAAATATATTGGTAATGGTTTTGAAAGTTACGAGGCGCCTTAGATTGATGAGTTACTAATATTATGCATTTATAGGTGAATTGCATAATATTAAGGGTTAACCATGTTTTTTATTCTTCTAAAATGAAATAATTTTAAATTTTGGTCACCTTAATTTTATTTTCTGAGTTTTCATCTCTTTAAACTAAAAAATTACTACTAATGAAATGAGTCCAGGAGAAGGGTCGATTCAAATTCTTAATGGAATTTTGTATCTGAGTGCTTTAAATATAATACTTTTCGTAACTTTATTCATCTAAAATTTTAAATGATAAGTGTAAAACTATTTTTAAGAACACATTCAATTATATTTCACTATATAAATCTTGGAGAGGTTTTCGGAACGAAAATAACAGTGTCGTGGCATTGTGTCAAAAAACTGCACTTTTAATTTTATATTTATTTGTTTTCACCCTCGATATCCTTGAGAAAAGACTTAGACTATGTTTGGGTATTTTCCCTAGGATGATTTGTATTAACCCATTGCATTCAATTTTGCAGTTATATAAATTTGATTCTTAAGGTTTTAAACGAAAATAAGATCTAAATCCGAAAATATAAGCAAATTAATTTATCTGTAGAATTTATTTTTGAATAATATTAACAACATACTCTTTATTACACATTTTCTAACACACTCTCTTTGATTGGTTAAAATTCACACAAATTTCACCAAATTCAAATAGGACCCACATAATTTGATGGGACCGGTGTGAATTTTAATCAATTAAAAAAAGTATGTTAGAAAATATGTATTAGAGAATATATTGTTAAGGTTTTTTTTTTCAATACCCTCTTTTTAAAATGTTTTTACCAAAATACTTTCTTTTCAAAACTATATACCAAAATACTTCATTTTTATACTCACATATAAGTTGCCTTTGCAAATGGCGATTTCCTTAAGGAAGCCCGCGTTTGCAAAGGCGACTTCCTTAAGAAATTTTTCAAAAAAAATTTTTAATTTTTTTTTCAAATTAACAACAATATATATATATATATATATATATATATATATATATAATTCATAAAAAGACACATACACAAATTTTAAATTACATAGATTGACTAGAGTTCCCTGTAACATTTGAACAATGTTTTCGAGTATGACCAGTTAATCGACATAGTCCGCATTTTCTAGATACTTTTTCTCTAACGTTGATTTCAGTTCTAATACGAGTACTATTTGGACAAAAATGCGAATTATGTCGGTTAACTGGTCATACTTAAAAACATTGTCCAAATGTTACATAGAACTCTAGTCAATTTATGTAATTTAAAATTTGCGTTTGTGTCTTTTTATAAATTATATATATATATATATTGTTAATTTAAAAACAAATTATTATTTTTTTAAAAAAAATTTCTTAAAGAAGTTGCCATTTGTAAAGGCAACTTGTAGGTAAATAAAAAAATGGAGTATTTTGGTATATAGTTTTAAAAAAGGAGTATTTTGATAAATTTTTTTGAAAAAGAGGTTATTGAAATAAAAAAACCCTATTGTTAACACTCTTCTTTAGCTTTTCTAGTTTTCATTTTTTTTGGTCAATAATAAAAATTCTAATTTCTAGTGTCTGAGTTCTAAAAAACCCAAAGTGAACTCCCAAAAAGCCCATGTTGTAATTAAAGTACTGTTTTTCTTATTAATCAATTGTTTTACAAATTTTCATGCATACAAATTTTAGGATAGTATAATACCCCTCAACAATACTAAACAGCAATAGGCTACTCGCATAATGAAGTTGAGTACAATTGGTCATATAGAGCTTGTAACACCCATTAAATGGAGCATGCACAAATGATTTTAATACAAAAGGCAGTACATACTATAATAATCTTATTCACTACAATTTATATTAAATATACAACAAAAATGAACCAAATTCATAATTGGAGACACGGTCCTGAGGATAATCAAATAAGGGAGTCCATATTTTTATTTTGGTACAAACAAGTCCCATATTGAAAAAGACCGCCTCTTTGTGACTGTTGGCCAAATCAGTACTATAGAGATGCTGCTTTCCAGAAGTCAAATGGTTTCCTTTGCTGAAACATGAAGGGGAAAAAAAAAAGTATGCATCAGGAAATAGGAGTTAAAAGCACTACTGCTTCAATAATCAATAACAACAATAGAAATGCTAATAACATATTCTTTCCAAATTCCATTTCCATTCCACTATTATTGGTTGGGATATAAACATTGCAAATAATTACCTTAGCAATAGGCATCTTCTCTCTTACTGAATCAACTAATGATAAATCAATATCAGCTACCACAATTCCTGTAGACAAACGATCTGAAACAGAAACAAAACCAACAATAAAGAAGAGGGGACAAAAAGATTGTATTACGGTGTAAAAACAATTTGATCTATAAATTCATAACAGTTTGAACCTCCAAGGAGGCAAACGAAAGCACCACTAAGAAAAAACTTGTATGGAATAAAATTCAAGCAAAATTATGCCTTCTCCTATAGTACACACCCCTCCTCATCTAGATTGGCTAAATCGTATGAGGCTTCGACTCATACACATTATCTTATATAATAAGAAGGAAGAAAGAAAACAAGGAAGTTGAATAAATTATGATTACTGGACTTCTGAATTCAGTAAATTAGCTTGATAAAGGCGAGAAGTATCAAGTTTCTTACCTGGTAAGCGACTAACGATGGTCCCCCACGGATCAATAATTAATGTGTCACCGTAGCTTTCTCTTTTGTCATTGTGTTTGCCAGCTTGTGCAGCAGCTATGACCTGATAAGTCATTCATCAAGCCATTTGTTAAATTTTCTTTTGAATGACAAATTAGTAATTAGTTGTTAGAAACATTCATAGGGGGAGTTGAACCCACAACCCTTTATTTCTCAGGCCCTTATGTTCCTCCCCCAGACTACTAAACCACCTTATCACTCTCCCATCCATCCTATATATAATTGGCAAAGAAGAAAGTAGATGAAATATATTTACTGACATCATAGCTTTTTTAATAACTTTCATTTCAAATACATAAGAATGAAAAACAAAGAGCCATCATTTTGAAAATGATTCATAATTGATAACTAGCAAAAGAATATACATGAAGATGGGATTGCAAAAGAATTTGACGTGTCCATTAACTACACTCTGGACATGCGGAAACCCAAAAAGTATGACACACTTCATCTAGAAATGACGAAAGCAGGAGAGAAGAGGGAGAAACCGAGAAGGGCATTATTGCTAGGAGCTAAAATGAATTCTTACATAGCATTGATTCTCGATTGCACGAGCACGAAGAAGAATCTCCCAATGTGCTTCACCAGTCACTTTAGTGAATGCTGCGGGTACCAATAGTATCTGGACATTGCAAAACTCAAGAAAATTTTAGATCCTAAACAGCATATTTTAAGTAGAGAAGAAAACTATCTTTTAATACCTGCGCTCCATGTTGGAAACGTAACAATTGGTAAATCTCTGGAAATCTCAAATCATAGCAAACACTAAGGCCCAAACGCCCAATAGGACTGTCTACTGCAACAACATCCTTGCCTGAAAACACCACCAAGGTAGTAGATATCAAAACAACATCCTTCATATCATAGATAAGTGCTTATATTCTCACTAAAAGGAATTGAAGGAGAAAGATGAAAATATCACATATAATGGAAGAAAAGGTAAATCTTTGTAAATATTATCTGAATCACCAGGACTAGTACTAACTATCTTAATTATTCTTTCACTGACTATGTTGTTTCTAAGAGGACGCTAGCATATGAAAGCTTCAACTGATCTTCAGATTTTCTAGTAAGAAAATGGATATAAATACAAGTATATATGAACAAGATAAAAAAAGTTATATCAAAACATCTGTTGTTAAGAATTTTGCTTTTGACGGTAAAAAATGATCAAAAGGTTATTTCATGTTATTACAAAAACGAGAAGTTCCGACTAGGACTAAAGCAAGAAAAAGAATCATTAAGCCTTAATACGTGTTAAGGGTAAATATCCTACCTTCTTCTGTAAAACTACTTTCTTTATATACCCTTCCACCAGGAACATCTACATCAAATCTTCAAATAAAATAAAGTGAAATTATATCAATTGACAATAGTTAATACAACAATAATAAGGCAACCAGAAAGAAGTGGGTTTCTGATTTCAGGAGAAACATATGGCATAAGATATTTCTAGGAGCTGATAAACAAGTCAATAGGCTTTGCAATAGTGGTAGTACTTGTTAATTGTAATCACTTTAGCAGATTAAATAAGGGTTTTGAGTTATTTTTGGAATAAAGAACTAAGGTTTCTAATTGAAAAACAATTAATTGGGTGTCATGGTAGGGCTTTTATGAAGTGATAATGAATGTTTTTGGATTGATGTTTGAGAGCTCCTAACCCCATATGGAGCTTTCAAAGGTGTTTACTGAAACGGAAAAAAATATGTTTGGTTACGTCTAAGCAAACATGATTTTACTTATAAACCCAAGTTAGATTAAAAAGTGAAAAAATGCCGCTTCTGCTTCGCATTCAAAATTTCGTGTTGAATTTGTTATAAAACTTGCCAATGAAATGAAACTTACCAAGTACAAATCACTTTACTTCACACTTGCTTTCAACTAATCTTTTTTTGCAAAATTTTCATCCAATATCAAGTTTGCAAATGCTCACCCAAATACACATAAAAAAAAAATGGGGTGGTTAATACATATAAAGTAGTTGGGTTTACTGTTTTGATGATAAATTTGTATTTTGGTTTCTCAGCTTCAATCAATTCATAAAGTAATTATGATTTTCCCTTTCTGCTTCTCTTCTACCTCCACTCAAAATCTCCTTCGTCTCAACCCCTCGTTTACTGTGCTTCTTCCTATTCCCTAATATCTTGTTCCTACTGTTTACTTGTGTTTGTGTTGCAATCATGAAGCAATATGCACATTCTACATTCAAAGGAGTATGATACTAACTAGAAAGACAGGTAGGCTAAAACAATACTCAGATGGAAATAGATTCACATTGATTATAAGTTAATAGTCTTACAGGTGTATTTTTCTGTAAGTGCTTTGAATTTTCCCTGCATCATCTACAATAACATGGGTATTAAACAAGTGTTGTGGATCAGATCCTTTTTCTTGGAAGCCTCCAAGTGACAACCAAATGCTTGACTCTCTGCATCACATCAGAAGAAGATGTAATTGATTCACATGATCAGAGGCAGCTTTATTAGCTTAAATTTTGCATAGTATGCAAACTCAAAATGAACTGAGTGAGAATCTCAAAATAAATAAATAAATAAATAAGCTATGTGATCTAAAGTATAAAAAGCTTTAATATAGTTTTGGTTCTTCTATTTTGCCTTATTCACAATTTTGATCATTCCATTTCTAAATCTACAATTTTGATTCCTCCAATTTTAAAATATTTGACTTTTAATCCACTTATACATTTCGAGACTAAACTTTAAAGATATGATAACAAGTGATATACTTATGAGTGACAATTGAGTTGATGACGTGATATTGTCTAGGTAGATCCTCGTTTAACAACTAATTTTTATTTTATCAAAATATATATTAAGGTTCTGTTTGTGAGTTGGATTTTGGAGGGAAAGATTTTGAAATGCTAAGTTTATATTTTGATATATATTTGAATTAAATTTTTTTTGAAAGAATAACATGATAAATGAACATATAGTATCATGTTGTTCTTTTAATTTTTTTAAAATATCAAATATATATCAAAATATAGACATAACACTCCAAAACTCACCCCTCCAAAACCAACTCGCAAACACACCCTAAGGGTCTGTTTGGTTGGAGGGCATGGAGGAGAGGGAAGGAAATATTTCAAAAAATGTGTCTGGTTCAATTTTTAAGAGGGATGAGAGAGGAGCAAAATGTCTCTCCTAAACCTATTTTTGTTCTCCCACCATTTTGAGGAGATTTGAAGGTGAGGGAGAGGATCTATATAACTTATAAACCATTTAAAAAAATTTCTCCCCTTGAACCAAACACAACCATTTAAAATCTTTCTCCTCCCCTTGAACCAAATATATCCCTATTTCTCTTCTTTCCTCTCCCCTCTCCAACCATCCATTTAACTCCCTCCCCTCTCCTCCCATCTGTTAAACCAAATTGACCATAATTTATATCACAAAATCAACCAAATTTGATACAAGAGTCAAGACACATTGTCTACATAAATATTCACTTAAATTTTCACAAAAAATGAAATGTCAGACGAAAAAATTGGGAGACCAAAATCGTGAACGAGATAAAATAGAGTAACAAGCTATGTTGATATAGGATCATTAAAAGAAAAAAAGGAAGACATTGATAGGTTAGGTTAGGGTTTAGAACCTGGCTAAAGAGCAGTATTGATCCATAATTGGTCCATCCAAAGGTTGTGCAATTCTAACACTGTCACCATCCTTAGTACCCACAAAAGAGAATGCTTCCGGAAAACAAAGCAACTTTGCTCCAGCTGATGCTGCTTCCTTTGCAAACAAGATAATAATAATAATAATTGATGATAGCAAATTATCAAAATAACATAAATCGCGAAGGATTAAATAAGTGAAATTGAAAGATTAGGAAGAAAAGATAATACTTTAACAAGACGAGAGCAAGTAGCGAAATTGGAAGCGAGATCGGTGATGGATGTCATTTGAGCCGCGGCAACTCGGACTGAGTTAGTGGACATGGTTGACTCGCCGGCGCCGGAGATAGAGACTCGCAATCGATGACGCTGGAGTGTCGCTAATAATAACAACGGGCGATGAGTAGAAGAAGGAATTTTAGTAGTATTGATTTTAATAATCTCATTCACTGAACACATAACTTTGGATTTTCTTCTAAAATTTCACAAATATTTTCCATACATAGATTGCATCTTCTTCCTTTTGTTTTTAGTTGGTGAAATGACTGTTTGACACAAAGATGGACGTAACGCAGTAGGCCATCAAGAGCCGTCTGATGTTGATTGGACGGTTTAAATTCAAATAAGTATATAGCTCTAACTAAGGTGGTGTTCAGGATGTTGAATTCTTTAGCTGGACATATCAAAATACAAAGGAATTTAAATTATCATTTCTATTTCCAATTCAAAGCAATTTAAATTAAATATAGTCAATCACACTATTTTATGTTTTCACATATGTAGTTTGCTGGTATTAAATAGAATCTTTTTCTTTTATTATTTAAAAGTATAAGTATATTTAACTAGCACCAGTGATTTTGATGATTGGTATGAGCTATCACAGTAAAGTTACTGATGTGGATAACCATTTTTTTGCACAGATAAAACAATTTGCCTTGTGTAGAATACGTTCAAGAGTTGTTATACATATAGCATCAAAAGGGATGTAACTGTAACAGTGTAACTGCAATGCTTGTTTGTGTATAATAACGAGATTACTGCAATATCAATCAAGCAGTGTCTTAAGAAAGTGAACAAACAAAAGGGATCGGGATCACTTTAGTAGTGTCATAATTGATCTTTGTTGTGCTATTACCCTTTAAAAGTTCCACTTTCAATGGTTACTTTCACTGTAATTACTGTGATGCAAATTGTCTTGCTTCTGTTCCATTATTACAAAATAACAAATATTTGAGACAATTTCTCCAATAGCCATTCCTTGAATTTTTTTTAAAAATGTATCTTGAAGTGCACATGTAACTCTGATGCGTTCTAGGTGGTAGGTTAATCCTTGAGTGGCTTGGATTGCCCAATAGTTGAGAATATTTGCTGTGCATAGGATAAATGGATTTGGGACTGTAGCGTGGAATTTGGCTTTGGTTTTGGGAGGAAATGCATGGTGACATCCAAAAGAACCACCATAAATATGTTGATGGAATTTTAGAAATAAATATTCATTTCATTCATAGATAAATGAGGAAGCTTCCTGTGAATTGGTCCTGCTAGTTCCTTCACATGCGAGAAGACAATTTTACAACAATTTTTAAACCCTATATCCCTACATGACATACTTCTATCCCACATTCTACCCAAACCATCTATTTTACCCGTAATCAATAATAAATACACAAAATTAAAATCAGTTTTGGCAATGTTGAAGGTAAATTTTTGAAAAATTATGTGTTTCAACAAACTCAATTTGAGTTTTCAATAATAACATTTTGTATACCAAAAAACTTCAAACTTTGAGTTCGCTAAAATATATATATATATATATATATTTCGACAAACTTAAATTGAGTTTAAATTCAAAATTTGAGTTTTCCAAAATCTCAAAGATGCGAGAGAGTTTTCCTAAATTTTGATTTTAAAAAATGTCAGTGGCAAATGTGAAATTTAGGAGATTTGTGCCTTCGATGCCCATGCACTGCAGTATCCAAAACTAGAGCTACTTTGCAGCTTTATGATTTTTATGGTTTTGGCATTTTTTGCATCTTTTCTTCTCAAAAACAAGTATTAACATGAAAATATGAGTGGGAGGGGGAAAGGATTGGAAACGAAAGAGGAAGGAGAGAAATAAAACAAAAACAACTATTTGCATATTTATGCATAATACAGAGTAACTATAATTTATTTCACATTATATACTTCTTCCATGTTCAATGCAAAATCCTTAATGGCTTTAAAGGCCATTGAGAAAACAATTTCAATGAATATATCAAATCAATCAAACAAAACATGATAAGAAAATGTGGTCATACAAAAGTTGAACACATGATAAATGTTAAATGACTTCATATGAAGGAGCAGGCAAAAAGGGGAAAGGAGCAATAGAGGCATATGCTACAGGTGGACGAGCTCGGGTCCCTCGCCTTCCCTTTGTCTTCGGGTTACCATTTTTATCAACCATATCTGAAGATTCCACAGAGGATGAAGATTTCACAAAACCATTTGCATTGGCTTCTATGATTTGTTGGTTATCCGTGCGACGGTGGACTAGAAGCCCAGTCATAAACACAGGGAGATAAAGAAGACTGGCATGGAACATTCTCCTAGCTCTTTCCTTAGTACGGTTTCTATAAAATGAAAATGCTGCAGCGCTTATTGCAAGTGTAAGTGCAGTGGACTCAAGACAAAACCATCCAGAAGTCACACCCCCTGTTGACATATGCAGAAACGTGAGTCTCAAGATTCTCATTGTGGTGAAAACATTCACGTTTTGTTCATATTAAATAAAAAACTGAAACAATCTAACATTTCAATCCACAGCGTATATAGGAATCCAATTCAAGTGGTGATTGTATATCCCAATGTCAGAGTCTTGTGAACAAACTTTTCATATATAAAGTACAAAGGTTCTGTGTACCAGAGATGCCATCCAGAACAAAATATATGAACATAGTCTTAAATTGTTTTAGACAAAATCGTAACTAACAGTATACAAAATCAAACAAACAGGATTTAATTTTAGTCATCGTCTCTATCTACTCCCAAGGCCATGAGCAAAAAGGCTTCACATTCAGGGAAATGAAGCTATATTCTTGATTTAATTGAAGTTATAAACCTTTTATTTTAATATTATAAAATTCATACAATAACATACATTTCACAGTCCATAATCTTATTTAAGACAGATTTCTTGATGGGTTTTTGACTTTAAAATCCTATCGAAGTATGTAATCAATACTTGCATCAGACAATTGAGATAAAAGAATCTCAAGATAAAATATTTCTATTGGAATAAATTTTCTACTCACAATCATATGCCAAGAAACCCAAAGGGATTAGATATATGGAGTTCCTCATAGCAACCAATGCTGTTTTCCGCCCAGATGGATCAGCAAGAGAGTACATCTTAAACCTAAATTTGCAATACACCAAACATGTCAATAGGTAAAGGACGGTATAGTTTGGACCATCAGTAAATGAATGAAAAATATTTTTGGATTGTAGACCATAAGCCAAATGCAGCAACCAGATCTTGCATTTTTAATGAGTCAAAAAAATGTTATTTGCAAGCCAATTAAATTAAGTTATTAAACGGTATCTAAATCTGGAAATTTGATGCCCTTGTAGTTCAAATTGGATTTGGGTCCTTTTAATTTCAAAATAATAATAATAGTTGCATGAAACAAAACTTCATCACTGTATAAACAAAGATATAGAAGCATACCCTCCTGCAGCATAGTCATCGCGGCACATATAAGCAAGGGCCATAAAATGTGGTATCTGCCAAAAATACAAAGCAGCCGGAAGAATCAAACTATTTAGTGAAATATCACCAGAAGCTGCAGCCCACCTGAAAATAACCCAAAAAAATGAGAGGGACAGCAGAACATATACATGCATGTGCTCATACATGGGGAGAATAGTGGGACTCAGCTTATCTAAAGTTAATTAGGGTGAAGTACATGAGCACAGACACATGCTTAGCAATCAAAGATATAATAGAATATCAATCGTTGACTCTCACATCAATACTTGAAATTATCTTACTTTACCCTCAAAAGTGAGCTCTCACTAGCCAAATTCAATAGATTGAGAAAGAGAGTCACAAACGTGTAAAGGAAAAATAGACCAAGTAAATAAAAGAATGTATTCTAAGTTTTAGAAGGTTCAGTTTTAATTTATATATCCTTTCAGCATATAGCACATTACAGCCAATCTAAAGTGGAAGCCCGGATCTCCAATAAATCTTTGACCAAATGTCTAATACTTCGAAGTAATAAGTAATAACACTTTGAGCAAGAGAAGTTCAATGTATCAGTTAAAATAAAATTCTTCTTAAGAAATGAAAACTCAACTCAAACAATCTTATTGAGCATCCCTACCACATGAAATGTATAAGATATATATTTGGCATCAATCGGTCAAAATCAATATAAATTAGCATACTCAATCATACCGAGTATGCAAACTAGTACATTGTAGAATCGCACACACACACAAAGAGGACTCCATAACATAAGATGATATAGACACAAGAACATGACTCCTCCCATATCGACGTGGGGTTTAAAGTAGAGGTTTTACCCCTTTAGCCGCCTGGCTTTTGGGAGTGCGCTCTCCTCTACATCAGATAGGTGAGATGAAACAAGAGGCTTCCGTATCACTAACTATACATTGGAAAAAAGAAAACATTCATATACCTTTTCCTTTACTTCCTTTTTTACAAGTATGGAAAACAAGAAACTACAGTAACTAAACAAGGATAGGAATTCAATTTTTGTGCTTGGATGAACTTTTGGGTAGTTCCTAACCCACTCTTACTCTCTCGATAACAATTTAGGGTAGAACAGATTAACTTCAAAGGATTTAACTTTAACAAATCACATGGTTCAAAGATTAAACAACACTTCAAAGGGATTTTGAAATGCATAAGAAACAAAAGAAAATTTGTACACAATTACCCCAAAAGTGGTGGAATAGCACCGACTACAGCCCCCACCCATGTATTTACAGGATGAATCTGCTTCAATGGCGTATATACAAATGAGTACAGAATCAGGTTGGAAGCAGCAAGCCCAGCAGCTAACATATTAGTCTGGAACAACCTTGTCATAAAGCTGCAATGTTAGTCCCTCGCCTCAAAGAACATAAAGCATTTCAAAAATTTTAAGAAATACATTTGAGATTTACAGTTTAAACAAGAAAAACATACAATCAACGAAGTAAGCAAATTCCCTACCTGTGTAGCTAGTAGGGCTGTGCCAGCCAAACCAACAGAGGATGCCCAGCCAACTGCATGAGGTATTGTAATGCGACCCGAGGGCAATGGCCTTTGGCTCGTTCTCCTCATTATGGCATCATTCTTGATCTCAAACACCTAAAATAGACACAACCATTTAATAGATCTTAAGTTGTTTGATTTTTTGAAAAAATTATGCTGAATCGTTAATAAAAAATATAAGGCTTTGTTTGGGAATTTGGAGGGAAATGAAAGACAGAACTTTGAGAATAAAGGGAAGAGTAAAAGGAATGGAAAGGGGCTAAGGGAGAGCAGCCCCTACTTTGCATGAGTTTATTTTTCTTCATTGGACTAAAACCCTCGAAGGGGAATTCGGTGGAGGAGGACTTTGGAGTGTTTTGAATAAATTTACAAATCATTTTTATCACTTTATAATAATACTCTCAAAACAAAGTAAATATTACTCAAAAGTATTCTCCGAACAAGGTGAGTGATTCTGCTCCCTTTCCAAGTTTCCATTTGTCCCCTTGCTTTCACTCCTAATTCTTAAACAAACCCTGATAGATGGAGGAGGGGGAATAGGAAACAAATACTTACAACAAAGTCTACATAAAAATTATATTAATGGGACATCAAAAATATATTCAATGTTTCCAACAATTTTAAAAAATACAAAAACTTTCCTTATACAGACATTTTCAAACCTCTATCTACTATCTAGTCTCATTGATTAATCATAGCAGAATTAAGTTAAGAGATGAGGTATTAAAAAATAAAAAACAAATTAAACATATGGTGGTTAAGTGTATAGTAGGTCAAGTCCATATTCTCTTGAAGAACCAACCTGATTTAAAGTGCTAGCAGATGCAGCAACCATCATGGTACCCAAGCAAGTCATAGAAAGTGCGGAGAGATCAACAGCACCACCACTCCCCAACACAAATCCAGTCCCAGACGTTGCAACCACAAGCAAGCTACAATTTAGTTAAAAAACAGTTAGAGCCTGTTTGGGAGAGTTTATAAAAACAGCTTGTAACATATTCATAAGATGTTTTTAGCTAATTCTCATAAACTATATAACTAAAGAAAACATCTTATAACTTATATAAAAACTGTTTGACATATTGTCTTATAAAAATAGCTTATATGATGTATTTAATTAACTTGTCTGTCCAAACAATTCAAAATGATTTTTACTTTCCAAAATAATAAATAAATAGAGAAGTAATTGCAATGAAAAATATAAATTGAATAGAAAAGTAAACAATAAAGGGCATAAAATAAACATCGAAGGTGTTGAAAATCAAAGGGAATAAGGGATACATAAAAATAAATAAAAGTGAAATGAAACCTGAGACGGGCTTTGGAGAGTTCAGCATAGCAGTTTCCATAGTGGCGGGCGAGGGAGAGGAGATCGGTGGATTTAGAGGGAACAACAGAAGAAGGTGAGAGATGAAGATTCGAAGAAGACGAAGAACGGAGATGAGTAACGTTGTGAAAACTAGATGGTGAATTAACGAGTCTGGAATACAAGGTAGCACAATTCCAATTCCTTCTCAACATTGTCATCATCGCGATTGGTCTGTGGAAACCCGCTGCAGCGGAAGAAGAACACCGTTTGATTGGGCCGTTCTATATTGGGCTCAAATTTACGCTATATTTGGGCTGCCTGATGTACCCTCAACTTAAATCTTAATGCACTGACTATTTACACCTACTTTTCAACAACACCTCCCAACATTCTTTTTTTTTTTTTTGGGAGGAAAGGTCTAAAGAAGCCCCTCTCTATCCTTTTATATATAGTTAATAAATGATAAATTATTGTTGAAATGCAAAGATATAAAGTTCATAGTGGAACTTCAGTAAAAAAAAGTTATCAATGGATCATTTAGTAAAAAAAATTGGAGTATATATTATTTTAAGATAATGTAATTTTAGAAAGTAATTTAAATTTTGTTGTTTTGATGGTTAATTTAGAAAAAATTTAAAATAAATAAATTTTATATAACTTTTTGTTGAAGATAAATTTGGAGAATTTAAAATACCATTTAAAAGATAAAAATTTGAAATTCATTTTTAGTAAACCTCGAGTTTAAAAAATTTAAACTTTAGTTCCTATTTATTTTTTAAACTTTGCAAATTGGTCATTTTTTTTTTTCAATTTTGTATATTGATCCATGTATTT
>JBBPBP010000001.1:17796105-17821501 GCA_037974735.1 Cicer chorassanicum
ATATTGTTTTTATTAAGTATTAATTTTGTTTTCTTATTACACTCATTGCTATTTATGAATCCGTTTTTTTATAATTATTGTAATTTCTGTCTGTCATATTTTTATAATAATTTTGTGAAGTAACAAATACTTTATTTTTCCATACAAAATTATCTAGTTACTTAATTGGTATGCAAGCTACTACTAAATTTTAGGACAACAAACAGAAAAAGAAGAAGAAGATTCGAATATCCTAATATATATTATTATCGTAAAAGAAAAAATGTGTATAAAATAGTAGTAGATGATGAAATGGATTGAGAGGTAGATAAGTAGGAAGCAGATAGCAATAGCAAGAAGCATAGGCTGAGATTTTCCACAGCCTCTACACCGCACGACTAACATCATTCTATTTCTTTCTCTATATTCTATCTATCTATCTTTCTTTTCATAAATCTCAACACACTCTTTATTCTTCACTCTTCACTACTATGGCTTCCTCTTTGCATCTATCTCAAGCCTTACTGGCACGTGCCGTTTACCTCAACTCAGATCGTGCATCACTCTCCTCTTCCTCTTCCTCTTCCACTTCAACTCTCTCTTTCCCTTCTCTTAAATCTTCTTCATGCAAACCGGCTACCTATTCACCCGGTTCCCGTCGCAGAATAACTACCGTCCGTGCAACTGCCGTTGAGACTCTTGATAAGACAGCGGAAGTTTCTCTCGTTGAGAAATCCGTTAACACGATTCGCTTCCTTGCTATCGATGCCGTTGAGAAAGCTAATTCGGGTCACCCGGGTTTACCCATGGGTTGTGCTCCAATGGGTCATATTTTATATGATGAAATTATGAGATATAATCCTAAAAATCCTTCTTGGTTTAATCGTGACCGTTTTGTTTTGTCTGCTGGACATGGTTGTATGCTTCAGTATGCTCTTCTTCATCTTGCTGGTTATGACAGTGTCAAGGTTACTTTTCTTTCTTACCTTTTTTTATCTCTTTAATATTTTAATCTATTTGATCATTTAGTATTGAAATTAACGAAATTTCAACATAGTGTCTGAAAATTGAAAATTGGTGATTTAATATCCCTACTTTAATATTTTTTAGTTGATCAATTTAGTAGCTGAAATTGTTTATATGATAGAGCATTTTCAAGTTCAACTATCATTTTATAATTTTTGTTAATTTCATAAGTAAATTGGTGATTCGAATGCATATGATATCATTCATAGTGGTAATGGAAATATAGCTAGCTGTGGTGTGGGATATTCATTCATCGATTGAGCTGCTGAATTTGTTGTGTTTTGGTTGAATAAAATAATAGGAAGAAGACTTGAAGGAATTTCGACAATGGGGAAGCAAAACTCCTGGACATCCTGAGAATTTTGAGACATATGGAATTGAAGTCACCACAGGTCTCTTTAGTTTATGTTACTGTGTGTCTTTTTTGCTTCTTTTGTAATGAAATTCAATTATCCTCGTATTTTTTGTTGTTTAGGTCCTCTGGGTCAGGGTATTGCCAATGGTGTTGGATTGGCACTTGCTGAGAAGCACTTGGCTGCACGATTTAACAAGCCTGACAGTGAGATTGTTGATCATTACACGTGAGTTAACTGACTAAATTATGCACTTGCAAATTTGTGTTTTCCTAATTGGTAATGACATTTGTTTTCTGTTTGTTTGTGTTTGTCTCCTTTAGGTATGTTATATTGGGTGATGGTTGTCAAATGGAAGGGATTTCAAATGAAGCATGCTCACTTGCTGGGCATTGGGGTCTAGGGAAGCTTATTGCCTTCTATGACGACAACCACATTTCCATTGACGGTGACACTGAAATTGCATTCACCGAGGATGTTGATAAACGTTTTGAGGCACTTGGATGGCATGTGATTTGGGTGAAGAATGGAAATACTGGGTATGATGAAATTCGTGCAGCCATTAAGGAAGCAAAGACTGTCACCGACAAACCTACTTTGATTAAGGTTAGTGACATGAAATGGAGATTCAAGTAAGTGGATTTATCCAATACATAATATATATGACTTGATTATACTAGTTGAAGTGACATAATGAGATTGGTGTTGGTGAAAGTAAACCTTTTTTTCTTAGGTGTTGTTTTATCAGTTTTATTTGGCTTTGATGCTGGTCATATGATGGTATTTCATTAATTTTGATTACTATTTCATAGGTAACCACCACCATTGGATTTGGTTCTCCAAACAAGGCTAATTCCTACAGTGTTCATGGAGCCGCATTGGGTGCTAAAGAAGTGGACGCTACAAGGCAGAATCTTGGATGGCCATATGAGCCTTTCCATGTGCCAGAAGATGTTAAAAAGTATGAATGAGGGCATTAGTGATATCTTTGTTTCAACTGATATTTTCATGATCTTGAATGTAACTTGCTTAATATTCCTTAGGCATTGGAGTCGGCATACCCCTGAGGGTGCTGCACTTGAAGCTGAGTGGAATGCTAAGTTTGCTGAGTATGAGAAGAAATACCCAGAGGAAGCAGCAGAGCTGAAGGCTATTATTACTCGCGAATTACCTGCTGGTTGGGAGAAAGCACTTCCGGTGAGTAACGTGTCACACTTCTTGGTTTCCATTGATTTTGTCTTGAGGTATTTCCTCAGTAGTTGTATGAGGCCCAATTCAAGTTTATCATGAATCATATGTCAACAAGTGTTAAAAATTGTATTGAATAGCATGCTTTTCACCTTTATAATCCTAATTTTGAATTTTGATTGCCTTCAAAGTTTTAAACTAAATAAAACTTGACTTCCATCAACTATTTGTGAAATACTGACCACGCTTCCATTTTGATTTCAACTTTCAGACATACACTCAAGAAAGCCCTGCTGACGCTACAAGAAATCTGTCTCAGCAAAATCTAAATGCCCTTGCTAAGGTTCTTCCTGGTCTCCTTGGTGGCAGTGCAGATCTTGCCTCTTCCAACATGACCTTGTTGAAAAGTTTTGGAGATTTCCAGAAGGGTACTCCAGAAGAGCGCAATGTTCGGTTTGGTGTTAGGGAACACGCGATGGGAGCGATCTGCAATGGTATTGCTCTTCATAGCCCTGGGTTCATTCCATATTGTGCAACTTTCTTTGTCTTCACTGACTACATGAGAGCTGCCATAAGGATTTCTGCCTTGTGTGAAGCCGGGGTTATTTATGTTATGACTCATGATTCAATTGGACTTGGAGAGGATGGGCCAACTCATCAGCCAATAGAGCACCTGGCAAGCTTCCGGGCAATGCCAAATGTTTTGATGCTTCGTCCTGCTGATGGTAATGAAACTGCTGGAGCATACAGAGTTGCTGTGCTTAACCAGAAGAGACCCTCAATTCTTGCCCTTTCTCGGCAAAAGTTGCCCAATCTTCCAGGAACTTCTATTGAAGGAGTTGAAAAGGGTGGCTACATCATTTCAGACAACTCATCAGGTAACAAGCCTGATGTTATCTTGATTGGAACTGGTTCTGAGTTGGAAATTGCTGCCGCTGCTGCCGATGATCTAAGGAAAGAAGGAAAAGCTGTAAGAGTTGTTTCTTTTGTGAGCTGGGAACTTTTCGATGACCAGTCAGATGAATACAAGGAAAGTGTTCTCCCTTCTTCTGTATCAGCTAGAGTCAGCATTGAGGCAGGATCAACATTTGGTTGGCATAAGATTGTTGGAAGCAAGGGAAAAACCATAGGCATTGATCGATTTGGAGCAAGTGCTCCAGCAGGAAAAATATACAAGGAGTTTGGCATAACCAAGGAAGCTGTTATTTCTGCTGCCAAAGAAGTTTCGTAGATCTGTCAAGGTTCTGTTTCTTTCTTTTTTTTAATCCAGAACTTGTGGGTTTCATTGGCGTCTTTGTATTACTATTACGAGAGTTGTTTCTTGAGATATCATTTTAGCCGCAATAAGGATGAATAGATTGCTCTAGCATATGATTCTCAGAGGAGCAACATAGATTATTAAATGATGAGATGAATTAATGCGAAGTTGTATGAATTTGTGACAATTATTTTGCCTTGTGAATTACACACTGTGATGTAGTTGAATTCAGTGATTCTCACTCTACCACAATTCTAAAAATGCTCTGATTTGGCTACTGATATGAAGAATTATATCTTTCTCAATTTCCCCCCCAAAGAATCTAGTTAAATAATTGCTTTATATTGTTTCTCTCAAAAGCTAGGAATAGCAATTTCCTCAATATACAAAACCAAGTATTTTTTTGTTGTTGCTTCCTTAGTGACTTCCTTGAATTCATTGATCCTCCCTCTAGCTTTTGGGAGAATGAATTGAAAAGAAGTACAAGGTGTTATCATTTTTGCAACTTAGATTGAAATAATAATAATAATAATAATAATAACACAACCTGGTGATTCAATTTATAAACTGATTAAATCACAAATATAATGTGAAAAGCCTACACAAAAGATGAGCATACACTAATTTACGTTTGGGGGTTGCCCCTGTTTCTTTTCATGATATACAAAAGATGAGCATACACTAATTCATTCCACAAGTCAGGAACACCAGGAAGACACCAATGACTACAATCCTGGTGTGTGAGCATATATTTTTTGGTCTCCTCAGACATATTCATGTTTCTGTACATAGAAGGGTGAGCATCGAGCCTGAAATCGGTCATTTTCGTGATGTTCAGGTAAAAGACTGGAGTCTTCATTCTCTCAATTACTGACTCAATGGTCTTCATCATTGGAGGATTTTCTGATAAGTCAGACTCATTTTTCATTGGTTCTGTCTCATTCTCACACTGACCACCGGAATACCACTCCCCACCCCTGTAGCCGAAACAAGGAGGATTGATTATGTAGAGTCCAAAGTATTTATTAAACAAATTAAATGCTTTTTTTACCTGAAATGAGAAGGGGAATAACCCCTGAAGAAAACTAAAGTTTTCTTAGGATTAATATTAGTATCCACCCAATGTGACCATGTCAATAAAGCTTTACTAAATGCATCCTCAACATTCAGTTGTCCATGGATATGATTTCCTTCTTGATAGTATTCTTTCCTGCAAATTGTTCAAAAAGTTGCCATCTTAATTTTCCTTACTCCAGCCTCTAAATCTAAGTAATTTGCATTTACATGTAAAGAGAAAGCATAGTCATTTTCTAGCAAGGACAAAAAATGAAAATAAAAAGGCGGCATTACCCTTCAATTCTTTTCTCATGAGTCCACCAATGACCTGTGTTGAAGATCAAAACATCAGCATTTTTGTACTTATCACAAGATCTCTCAACCAAATCAAGACGAAGTGTTTCTTTTATCGATCCTTTGCGGTCTGGAATCTCCCACTCTTGAACAAGAAACGGGGAACGGAAGAACTCAATGGAACAATTGTAATCCTGTTTAATCAATAACAGAGAAGCATAGAATTTCAATTTTCTAAAACAGAACACCAACACATCTCAAATTTGATCACTACTGTTTTTCTAGTCTAATGAAATCAAAACTCAAACCAACCGAACAAATAAGTACAATTTATGGACCTTTGTCTATTTTCTTATTAATCATTTAGCAATCAGTTGGAATCTCTTCTAAGGTTGTCTCACATTAGTTTTATATAGTTGTTTGTCAGAAATTATTTATGAATGAATCAAAGTAAATAGAAAAAATATCTGAGAAGAAGCATAAAGATGTCATGTTAAATGTAGGGAGGGAATAAAATATCACATACTGTGAAGATAAATGAGTAAGAATCCTCTGTCCGAAATTCTTGTCTACCAGAGGCTTCAAAAATCCTGCTTTTATTTTCCACTGAATTACTAAGAATACAAACCATAGATTCCCACATATTCCTATTGAGAGAATCACCAACAAAGACTAAACGTTTTCCCCTCAGTATCTCCAACATGTCTTTACCATTGAACCTGCAGAGAGCAACACAAACACAATTCATCTCTCCCTTTCTTAAATTAAAAGAGAGAAAAAAAAACAGAGTAGCTAGTTGCAATTGAAGTTTACAAATAATAGCTTGATTCACATCCATGTTGATTTAAAGGTGAACGAGGCCTAAAACAAATTTTAAGAGACTATTTTACTTTAAATAAGGTTGTGTTTGTATTCATGGTGGGGTCGCACATTTGACTACTGCTACAATTTGTACCTTCCTAAGTTTCTTGTTGCATTTTTAAGTGTAGATCACGCCTTTTTGTGGGCATATGCACTTTTTGCTTAATAAAAAGTAATAGAAAATAATATTTTTGTCGATAAGTCTAAAGTCAGGGCTTTAGTTGTCTCACCCTTGAATCAGATCCTTTATACTAGGCATATTTTCGTGTACTTTATTCGAGCCCCGTCTCAATTCTACATTGTTTCCTACATGTATTGATCAGCAAAAAATCATCATAAAATTATACCTTGGCATGTTGCAATTCTTGGGCTGCCACCTGAACTTCTCATACATATTATCTTTTCTACCATTGAGGAAACAGTTAAAAGGTTCATCAATATGTGGACAAGACCCAGATTTGTAAAGTGGGTATGAATCATCTAAAACCCATGACCCTTCAAACATATCACATGTTTTCCTCAATTCCACCAAATGTTGATCACTTTGCATCACATTTTGAGAATCCACTCTAGTATTTGGTGAAGGCATAGGTGCAAAAGACTCGTGTTGTTGTTTTGCAAAAGACTCATCTTTATTGTTACTATGCTTTGGCGGTGATGTGAGACCAGAACCTTCTTTTCTAGAAATTTGATAGGGAGGATGAGCATTCACAGACCTATGATCAAGTAATTCACCATCCTTATTAAGATGTGAAGTTTTACTGGGAGTAGTGGTGTCATTGGTGGTATGTGGGGTGTAATTAGTAGGGGATGGAGAAAATGAAGAGTTGGAGAGAATGTGAGCAAAAACTTTAGAAAAATGATTTTTACGTGAAGGGTGAAAGGCATTTACAAGAAAAAGTGTAAACAAGATAGAAGCAAAGGTGAAACCGTAAGTAAAACTTATAGCTCCTCTTGAAGGAAAGAAGCGTATAGAGTCTGTTCTTATTAATGAACGGTGCCTCGAAGGAGAATCCGTCATTATTATGTTTACAAAACAATGAATGTGTTCGTTTTATTTACATATAATAACTATGTATTATTATTGTCGTGCATGTTGAAAGTTGAAAGAAGAGATGATGAGGCATGCAAAGCAAAAGAAAATGGGAGAGAGGTCAATGATGGTTGAAGTTGAAGTGCTATTTTTGGAGAGAATAGAAAGAGATTAATTAGTTTGGTTTTGAAGTTAGATGAGAGAAGAAAGGAGGGAACGGAAGATTTTTATGTACAAGCCGTTTTCATCGTTTTGCTTGTACCCCACAAATATCTACATGCATGCATGCCAAACACTTTTGCTCCCTTTTCTTCTTTTTTTACAAAAGTTACAAAAACAAAATAATTATAAAAAAAAAATAGTTATATTATGATTTCTAATCTTAGTTAGAATAATAAAATGTCTTACATGGAAATTTCATGAAAATTTTAGAGTTTGTTAAGAGTCCCACGGTGAAATAAGAAATGACAAAATATTTAAAAGTAGTGGATAGTCTTTACCCTACAAGTTGGTTTTGTTCGTGTTAGACCCAACTCAATTTCTAAGATAATATCAAAGTCTATCTAAAATTTATTGAGTCGTCTGCTATCAGGTCACCGTTGTTGGATCACTCCTAGATGTTCAATCAGAGGGGGTATATTAAGAGTCTCACATTTAATGAAACTAGCAGCAACAACGAGGCAATTGCAGAATTCAAAGAAATCATGAAAGATGAGTTTGAAATGACATATTTGGGCAAACTAAGCTATTTTCTATGCATGGAGTTTATTGAAACAGAAAAAGGATTGTTGATGCACCATAAGAAATATGCTGGAGAGACATTAAGAAGGTTTAATATGGTTGTCTGCAACCGTACTGTCACACCAATTAAAGTCAATGCAAAGCTGGGAACAGAAATTGAAGAAAAGTTGGCTGGTTTGACCCTGTACAAGCAGACTGTTGGCTCCCTAAGATACTTGTGTAACACAAGGCCTGATATTTGCTATAGTGTGGGAGTTATCAGCAATATCATGAAAAATCCTAGGCAATCTCACTGGCTGACAGCTAAGAGAATCATGAGATATGTTCAAGACACATTGGAGCATGGGATCTTATTTGCAACATAATTAAAACAAGAAAATGGAGACTTGGTGGGGTATTCAGATTTAGATTGGTATAGAGATAAGAGTGATAGAAGAAGCACTTCAAACTGTGTTCAAGTTCATGAAATCTCCAATATCATGGAGCTCAAAGAAGCAGCTAGTCACATCACTATCTTCATGTGAGGCTGAATACATTGTTGGCAGCTATGCAGCTTGCCAAGCATTATGGTTGGAATCATTGACAACAGAGTTAAACTGGATGTATGCAAGCCAATTCCATTGATGATTGACAACATTTTAGCAATAAATCTAGCAAAGAACCATGTGTCTCATGGAAGAAGCAAACATATTGAAACAATGTTTCACTTCTTAAGAGATCAAGTTGAAAATGCAAGTTAAAGCTCATTTAATGTCAAACTAAAGTACAATTGGTTGATATCATGACCAAGGCACCAGAACAAATAGATTTGAAGAGTTAAGAAGATTGCTAGGTGTAATATCACTTAGATACTTGAATTAAGGGAAAGAGTTAGAAACCAAGAATGTTATGGAATTAGAATAAACCAAGAACGTTCTTGGTATTAGAAAGGTTTATAATTCAAGTAAAACATTGATGGTAAGTAACCACTAACTAATTAACCACTTGATTAGTTAGTTTGTTAGAAGTTAGTTAGAATAAATGTGATCAAAACCATGTATAAATAGCATAGCCATTGCAATAAAATTAAAAAGATCCATTCATTCACTTTGATTCATCTTTCTAGTTTATTTTTCATTGCAACGGTTTTAAACACTAACAAAAATAAGATAGAGTTGATACAGAGACTCAGTGTTATCTATAACATTTAAAATTTTATATTTTGTTTACATGCAATACAAAATCTTAATTTCGTAGCTAAGAACAACAATCATATGCAATATAATTACAACCTCCAAAATATTGAAGTGAAAAATGTGTTGCCAACATAATAACACCAAATCCCTTTTCTATATATAAAAGATAGTTGATACGGACAATAATACCAACTTTTGGAGTGTCATCCAAAATACATAAAAGATAGTTGATATGGACAATAAACCAACTTATCCAAAACTTTGTACCTTTAAACTTTTCTCTTACCACCGTCTTTGTCTGGAGATTGTTTTTTGATAGGGTTGTTTTTGGAGAGAAGAGCATAAACTCCTAATCTTGAATACAATTGCTTTAGTTTATGTTATTATTACCAGTAGGCTAATTTTTTTTTTTATCTTTTTATGGCCAAAATATTTTGTTTTTGATTTTTTTTATTGTTATTCATCAAAGATTATTTTTTATTGTTTTTGTAAAATCTTTTGAGTTAACATTTTTCTACATTCGGTTGAATATTGTAACATGTCATTTCTCATATCCTTAAATTCATTATGGTTTACAAAATTATTGTCAAGCAATAAAAATATTGTGTTCAATTTGGAACTTATCAAATTGGAATGACAACTTCTGTTAGGATTATGCAAGGAGTCCACAAATCAAATCTTCTATTATTGTATAAGTCCTTTCAATATTTTTTTACAAATAACCATAATATATACTCCTGACTCATCATCTCTTTTTCTTTCTTTCTATATTGTTAGTATAATTTTATTTCAAATCTGTTCATAACTTGAAGGAGATGGTAATGGAAGAGGGTGAGTTGAACTTATTTGTTAACGGCCTATTAGGCCATGGCAATGTACTAATGCTTTATATTAACTACATATGATCACTTAACTTTTATTGTTTTACTTTTGAGACAATGTTGCTGAAACTATGAAGAGAAAAGTGATGCAACAATCTTAGGGAATGATAGACACAAGAATGAATCCACCCATTTAGATTATGAATATGTCATGTCGATTCTAAAGCCCATGTTCATCATGATAGAATCCACCCATCCGATGTTTTCCAGGAACTGCTGCTACTTCTTAGTGATATTTCTCCTCTCCACGGACTCTACCACTCTGCTGCATCAACATCAACAACATTTTGACTGACTACTAATCAGCTTCCACCTGGCTGCTACATCTAGCTTTTGTCACCTTGTGCTACCAGCTTCCTCGATGTCTTCTAATAGTTTATGTTAATTTGTTCTTGGAGTTGGATTTTATTTTGTTGAAATATTTTAATGGTATGAGTTTGTAATTAGTTTATTTCTAGTGTCACCCTTTTAGGTTGTTTAATTTGAAATACTAATGTATGTTTGGTTGTGTCTAGTGAACTTATGTTCCTCGGTTGGTAGATGTCGTTTTGAAAATATATATACAAAACTGGAGGAACACAAACATATATCCAAAACAACCTATACCAGAACACAAACATATATCCAAAACAACCTCTACCAACATAGGAACACAAACATATACAAAAACACAAACAAACGCTAGTTTTCCAAATTAAACAACCTAAAAGGGTGACACCAGAAATAAACTAACAGCAGTGTCACGATTTCAAATTACAAACTCATACCATTAAAATATTTCAACAAAATAAAATCACACTCCAAGAACAAATTAACATAAACTATTAGAAGATATGGAGAAAGCTGGCAGCACAAGGTGAAGCTATGCAGTTAACACAGTTATGATCCAGTTAGTTTGTTAACTTAGACTCAGAGAATTTGTTATGTTAATTTTCCATGTGTATAGGGAGCTTAACTCCTCTCATCAGATTTAAAAAAATGTATTTATTAACATTCATTCTGAATCAATAAATTTCATAAAAATGTTCAAAAACTTAATTTTCTCATATAATCAGCAATATTACATCAATTAATAACATGTTACACATATTTCAGCTCTTAATTTTAAATACTCATATGTGAAATGATGTATTTCTCCCTCCTCTTTCTCTTTTTTATAATTGGAACTAACTTAACCTTTTTAATTTTCAATATCATTTTCACCAAACCAAACACTTTAATTTTCAAATATCCAAAAGCATTTTGATCTCGTGCGATCTTCACGTATACTTTGTTTCTTTTTTCACCACGTTCAATCTTTACATATCCATTGTTTCTTTTTTCTGTTTTATCCTCTGTTTGATTATATCTTCGTATTATATCTTGTGTTGTACCTCTCGCATCGGCTATCCTATCCCCTTACACTCTTTCCCCTCAGCTTTGTCTGTGTCTCAGTCTCAGCTTCGGGATGTTACGAGAGACATGTTCGATGTATCCGTCAAAAACTATTTAATGATTGGAACAATTGTAGGAGCATATCTTGATATAGCTCATATGTGATATACCATTGTTTGATTATAAACTTTCAAATACTAAAGTTGTGGCTAGTCTATCCAAATTGTTGTTATTTTCAAATGATTCTCTTTTTACGTTAAGTTTAGCTGTGTGAAGACGCATGTGGTAAAAAAAGTCTTCTGTCCAGTTCCATTATATTCCTGCGCAGAAGTTGAGCAATTAATTTTTAATATAACTGCATAATATTGAACCGTTTATGTTTTTGTTATTTGGACTGATATGTTGATTATAAAGCAATTCTTAAGAACGTTCATATCAGCAACCCCAATATTCATGAAAATGTCATTGAAAACCCAGAAAAGTGTTCGGCATTTTGAACAGAGAGAAAGAGTATATGAATAAGTGAAAAAAGATATAAGACAAACACGGTTTCTAATATGAAAAATTCTCTTTTTATGAGTTAGGTTTATGATTCTTCTATTTTTTTTTCTTAATAAAATTTGTAGCTTATTTATAAAAAAATTCAATAACATTATAGATTGTCGTGACCTAAAAAACTAATGGATTGTCGTGACCTCAAAAATTAAAGGTTTCTCAAAATAATATGTCGTTATCTATGTTTATTTAAAATAAGAAAAATATTATAGAAATTTAAAAAATGAAAAATAGTGTTCGAAACTAGATTGAGTTAAGGAAATAAGTATCTTAGAAAGGTATTAACAACTCTTAGTTACATATAATTAATTGTGTAAGATTTAGTTAACTTAAAAATATTTTTCCTCTTTATCAATAAATGCAAATAAAATTTGACTTTTTTTAAAAATAGTTGCTATTTGTTCATTATTTTAAAATGAAAGTACTATACTAAAAAATAGGGGAAAATATGAAATTTTGTTATAGTGTTTGACACGAGTGATTTTATTATATCTCATTGCAATGAAAAACTCAAATCTTCATGCAATTCTTAGGATAAAATAATTTGTTAATTGGTTGATTTGGGAGAAAAGATTTATTTTAAGCTTAAATTTTCTAAATCGTAGATCCTATGTGATTAATCCATTATCAACCTTGAATCTTTAAAATTGATTTCTCTCTCTTGAACTATCAATCTGTTACCATGTGTCCTAAAAAGTTAATGATTTAAAAAAAATACTATTCTAATATGATAGTTCATGCATTAAAATGATTTAAAAAATAAAATGTTTTAGCAAATTATCAAATCTCAAGCAAAATATGTCACAAAGGCAAAGTTATTATGATAGTTCATGCATTATTACCTCTAGTCCATCCAGCTTCAGATATTCTTTTTGCATTATTATTATTATGAATGGAGATTAGTGTATTGTGACAATGGTAATGGAGGTTGAGAATAATTGAGGTGAAGTGAAATGGTGTATGTAGAGGAAGAAGGTTATTCAGGACTCCTCTTTACATTTTGTACGCCCCATCTTCGTTGGTTTTGTTCTCATTTTATAGATGAACATGCTCTTTTGTGTTTTGTTGTTGATGGTTTTTGTCCAATGGTTACAGTCTCAAAGCATCATTTGATGCCTATAACAAGTTAAAAAAATTCCTCTTTCATGTTAAATATGTCACTTTTCATCTTTGCTTACTTAAGTGTGTATGTTATTTTCCATTTGGGTTATGACTTGTCTAGTACGCATAATTCATTGAGCTGTAACTAATGTGGAACAGAGGGTGCATGGATAAAGAAGGAATAAAGGAGCTGAACTTTACTTTTCTTGCATATTTGGTGAAGATTATAGCTCTATTGGGGAAAATGACAAAACATGGAGGCTTTAATCAAGGAGGGGTGCAGTCCATGTGATAAGTTAATTGTTTTTTATTTTTATTTTTTTGTTCTAGTTCTAGACAACTGTAATTCACTCTGATTCCTACTTCAAGTAAGGTTCAACCATATGGTTTACTTATTTGGCTACTGGAATTGAATTTGAAATGGATGAGATTTTATTTTGGGTTAAAACATGAACCAATGCTTACACACAATTGACTGACTCAAAAAATAAGAAATCCACAAGTGACATGCACAGGCCTAATAAAGATGTCTTCTATGAATGTGATATAAACAAAATCCAGTCCAATTTTGGGCCTTCAACCTTCGATATTTTTGGTGTAGTCTTGGCCTATCAATCTTTTCAACAAAAATAATTACAAGAAACAAACTAATATTTAATAGTACAAATTTTCTATTCTCCCCCACACTCATGACCTCAAGAGCAGGTATTCCATTTACATCTCCACCATCCCATTATTTTTATATTAGATCGAAGGCTGCAATCAGATTGGTCCAATCTTATTATAGGTTCATATTATACGTTACCATGAAAAAAATATAAGCTGAAATTTAAAAAATGGCGGAATCAACATCGCGGATTTAAAATAAGTAGACTAACGTTGAAAATGAGACAAAATAAGGGATTAAAGAAATTTGTTATTTTCAATCGGTGAATTTGGAATAAAAGAAATTTTGTGATAATTTGATTGATTTTGTTAATAAAAAAAAGATGATTTAATTAAAAAAAATTAAATTTTGACTCATTGAATTTTCTCAGCAAATTATTTAAAAAATAAAATCAACATTTATTGTATACAATTAATAATAGTTATATGTATTCAATAAACTGAAACATTTAAGTACTAGTACTTAATAATTAACAGGATTATGCTAACAAATATCTACATAACACCGGTTAAAAAATAAAAAAGTTTTATATAAAAATATATTTTTAATATTTCAAGACATTAGATACACAAATTCTAATTTTTTTTTTTAATACTTAACAAATACTCCTAGTACACATATTAATATTTCCCCATTAATATCCACTAAAAAATGGTGGTATCCCCCTCACACATTTTAGGTGTATATATAACTTTCGATTTTCTCCTGTTAAGGGATTCAATTACACATTTCGAACATTCGATGATTGTTCGATTAAGATTAAATAGTCCTAAAATAAAAACTTTTATTTTTATTTTATAATAATTTAAATTATCAAATTTAAATCTGTATCGTCTGATTTTAATTGCATGAACACTAATAACTCAACTTTGTAAATATAGAAAATCTATGACTGCATAAGAGCCAAATCCATAGACCATGACAGAAAAATTGAATTCAAAAAAAAAAAAGAATAATCAATGTTGATATAGTGGAAATGTGTCTACTATTTTTTATTATAACCATATTATAATTGCCGTTTAATTCTAAACTAGAATATAACCCGCGCGTTACGCGGGATATAAACTTTAACATATTAGTAGTATTGTAAATAAGATTTTAAAAATTCAAAAATAATATTACTTATTCATTTTGTTTGTAGAATATTTTTTCAAGTGAGTTTATTTGAGTAATTATTATATATGAGTTGACAAACACACATTTGAGAATACGTAAAATGTTTTGCAGAGCGTAATTGCAACTAATTCATATATTTAGTATTAAAAATTCATAGTGAAGATCATCCTACAAACAAAATTCATAAATTATATTTATTGTTAAAAATCTTAAAAATATTTTAATAAATATTAATATATGTAATTATCTACTACAAAATCAGATTAGTCATGCTCTTTTTTTTTGTTGTCAAATATAAATTTATAGTCAAAATATTGTTAGAAAAATATAAAAATGATTTTGTCATTTGGTATTCATTTCATTCTAATCCTGTCAAAGAAATGACAAATCTAAATTCGAATATTTTGAGTATAAGACTTCTATACAACATGACTTGAGAATTTTCACAAACAACTCGTATGTACGGGTTGAGTAGAAGTAAAACAAATGTAGAAACTTCAAATTGGTAGTATTTTAAAAAAATTGACAACAAAAAACAACTCCGTAAAAAAAACAAATAATTTTTTAATCTAAATATTAAACATTATTCTTTTATCTATAAATGATAAATAGTTTTCTCCCGAAGACACAATAATAACACTCATATAAAGCTGAATATGGACAATCTTCTTTGTCTTTTGAGGAGCCAATATATTTTCATGTCGTACATGAGATCAAATTTGTCTGCAAAAACAATACTCTAACTAGCAACAATCAAGGTTCTGAGAAAAACTAAGCAAATAGGCATAATATGTTACAAAATACCACTTACTCAAAAGCTATTTGTGCAAAATAAAATAAAAAATTCAACTATATCTACTTCTTTGAAAATAATTGGGTTGCAAGGCACTAATCGTAGAGATTGTTTGAAGAAGTAGAATAATATACGTAAAAAAAATTATATATTGATTGTACTTTAATTTGTAACTCATGACACATTAATAGTTATACTTAATGTTAGATGCTAAATAATAATAATAATAATAATAATAATAATAATAATAATAGTAAAATGTGTGTTAAAGCAAATTGGAAGTTGAATAATAAGGAAAATTGAAGAGGAAAAACCTTTTAGATGTGCCACATGGAATTTTTTGTTGAGGTAACAATATTTGAATGAAATGACACAATATTAGATGATGTTTATGTGGGAGTCTATTTAAAAAAAAAAAAAGAATTTTCCAACCATATCTACTTCTTTGAAAATAATTGGATTGGAATGCACTATTGGTAGAGATCGTTTGAAGAAGTACAATAGTATACTAAAAAAAATTATATATTGATTTTACTTTATTTTGTAACTCATGACACATTAATAGTTATACACAATATTAGATGCTAAATAATAATAATAATAGTAAAATATGTGTTAAAGCAAATTAGAAGTTGAATAATAAGGAGAATTGAAGAGGAAAAACCTTTTAGATGTGCCACATATGATTTTTTGTTGAGGTGGCAATATTTGAATGAAATGTCACAATATTAGATAATGTTTATATGGGAGTCTATTAATATATATAATAGATAATAGATAAGGTTTTATTTAAAAAATAAAAGTTTCAGTTTATTTTTCACAATTACCGCAAAGATCGATGATTAAAATGATCGAAGTCATTAACTTTAACATTTGAAATTTGAAAAATTTCCACAATACATGCAGATTTGTCTTCTGAAATTTAAAATGATCCAATTTACTTGATCAAATTCAATGGCACATATTAAAATTTACTTGAGTCAATCAACTGCAATTTGTAAGCTACTCAACATATACTAAGTAAAACTAAGAATATGAGACACACAAAGCAAAGTGACACTTAAAAACAACTAAAGAAGGAAAATAGTTTAGAAGGGTGAGGGGAAAAATATTGATGTATAAATATACCTTGTCATAGCATTGGAAAACACCAATTCTTGAGAATTTCCATGTGCCATTTTGCTTTGGGTATGATGGGTAGTGAAGTTCGCCGGCTGGTCCCATCCCAACTTGGATTTCTTGGATAGTGGCAGTGATAGAATTTCATGTAAGAAACTATACATAGCATTAAGTCAGTATGAGTCAAATTGATTTCGAAGATTGCATAGAACAAAATTGAATTTATGGCAGCAAATTTGGAGTAGAGTCGGCGATTTCGAAGAATTACCGCGGAGGAACAAATGATTTTGCAGAAGATGATTTTGCGAGGCTGGCGAAGCAAAAGCGGACATTGATTGGGGCGTACACAAGAGGGAAGAAGAAACTGTTCGAGGAAATCATTAAAAAAATTATGGATTAGAGGGATTAAAAGAGGGAAAAATTATTTAGAAACTAAGTAGAAAAAAATGAGGTGAAACATAAAAACACAAGAGAACTTTCTAAGGCGTACACATCAGCTTTTTTGTTGAGGTGAGATATGTTTGCACATGTGGAAGAAATTACTATGAGCTACCAGAGGAGTTTGTTTTAAATATTTGTTTTAAATCAAATATAAATATTTTTTGTTCTCTCACCCGATCATTTTAATCATTGATCTGTGTGGTAATTGTGAAATTTTTTTATTTTAAATCGGATATATTATAATTTTAATTTACAAACATTCAAACTATTATTAATATTAATAGAGTAATCATAATCATTAATATTTTGGTTTCAAAACCGAAATTCAAAATTTATAACAATTCGGCTACAAAATATTAATTGTCAAACAATTATAAGTATACATCAAATACAAATAATTGCAAATGAATTACTTCAATTTCATGTCAATTAACACTATAAAACAACAAATCAAATTTAATTAATTTCAATAAAATAAAACTAACCAAAATTCAAATAGACATGACATTGTCCATCATTTCTAAATATTTATATACTATATATATTTACCAATATTCAAAGTAGAAAATCAAATACAAATGTTTTTTGTCTCTCACTCGATCATTTTAATCATCGATATTTGTGGTAATTGTGAAATTTTTTATTTTAAATCGGATATATTAGAATTTTAATTTACAAACATTCAAACTATTATTAATATTAATAGAGTAATCATAATCATTAACATCTTGGTTTCAAAACCGAAATTCAAAATTTATAACAATTCGGTTACAAAATATTAATTGTCAAACAATTACAAGTATACATCAAATACATATAATTGCAAATAAATTACTTTAATTTCATGTCAATTAGCGCTATAAAACAACAAATTAAGTTTAATTAGTTTCAGTAAAATAAAACTAACCAAAATTCAAAGAGACATGATTTTGTCCATCATTTCTAAATATTTATATACTATATATATTTACCAATATTCAAAGTAGAAAATCAAATACAAATATTTAAATATATATATAATAGATGAAATTAAAGTAATTCATTTGCAATTATTTGTATTTGATGTATACTTATAATTGTTTGACAATTAATATTTTGTAACCAAAATATCAATGATTATGATTATTCTATTAATATTAATAATAGTTTGAATGTTTGTAAATTAAAATTGTAATATATCCGATTTAAAATAAAAAAAATTCACAATTAATCGATGATTAAAATGATCGAAGTTATTTACTTTAACATTTGATATTTGAAAATTTTCCACAATACATGCATATTTATCTTCTGAAATTTAAAATGGTCCAATTTACTTGATCAAATTTAATGGCACATATTAAAATTTACTTGAGTCAATCAACTCCAATTTGTAAGCTACTCAACATATACTAGGTAAAACTAAGAATATGAGACACACAAAGCAAAGTGACACTTAAAAACAACTAAAGAAGGAAAAGAGTTTAGAAGGGTGAGGGAAAAAATATTGATGTATAAATATACCTTGTCATAGCATTGGAAAGCACCAATTCCTGGGAATTTCCATATGTCATTTTGCTCTGGGTATGATAGGTAGCGAAGTTCGGCTGGTCCTATCCCAACTTGGATTTCCTGGATAGTGGCAGTGATATAATTTCATGTAAGAAACTATACATAACATTAAGTTACTATGAGTCAGATTGATTTCAAATATTGCATAGAACAGAATTGAATTTATAGCAGCAAAATCAGAAATGGACAAAGAGAAGGAAATTTTTTGTTGCAACGAACAAACCTATACCTCTTTCAAGGTATCTTTGGAGTAGAGTTGGTGATTTCGAAGAATTATCGCGGAGGAACAAATGATTTTGCAGAAGATGATTTTGCGAGGATGGCAAAGCAAAAGCGGACATTGACTGGGGCATACACAAGAGGGAAGAAGAATCTGTTGGAGGAAGTCATTAAAAAATTAGGGATTAGAGGGATCAAAAGAGGAAAAAAATTATTTAGAAACTAAGTAGAAAAAAATGAGGTGAAACATAAAAACACAAGAGAATTTTCTAAGGCGTACAGCTTTTTTGCTGAGGTGGGATATGTTTGCACATGTAGAAGAAATTACTATGAGGTAGCAGAAGAGTTTGTTTTAAATATATATAATAGATAATAGATAGAAAATATTTTATAAAGTGTCTATAAGTGGTGAATAATTTTCTCTTACAAACCAATTTTATGCATCACCCAAATTTCCAAGAGTCTAAAAAACAATAACTAAAATACACCTTCTGAATTCTCACCAATCTCAAGTAATTGAATCTACGCCTTTCAATAGAGATAACTTTGACAAATTATAAACTCACCCATCGTCACCTATGATAAAGATTATTGTTTACAATGACCATTTGCAACATCAAATCAAATCTATTTCCCTAAATTCTGACCAAAAGAACCATTAATTTAAGGCATTGAACCGATCAGCTTTCTTTTTCATTTTTTTTGTTTGTTTTTCCTATCCATTTTATTTTATACATAACATTTTCCACAAAAACAAAAAACTAGCAAACTTAATAAGAGATTACTGCATGTTGCATAAATTTGCAAACCTTATAGCTTATAATTAGAGAAATAATGTCACTCGAATTTAAAAAAAAACTCCATTTAATAATAATAATAATGCTTAAATATTTGATTTTTCTATGTAAGTTCGCGTCTTAAATAATGCTACAAGTTCAATTTAGTTTTAAAAGCATCCATGGCATTCCACATAAGTTTTTTTTTAAAACCAACTAACAACATGAATGATTTTAAAACTAAATTGAACTTCCAAAATTTAAATTGAAAAAAGAAAAAAAAATTTACATGAACGAAAATGAAAAAGACGCGAACGTACATAACAAATCAAATATTTAAACCTAATAATAATAATAATAATAATAATAATAATAAATCCTCAAAATTATGATGAAACTTTAACTCCTCCATTAATGTTTTATGAGTTCTGTGTGACTGTTCTGCATCAACTGAATTATAAATATCAAAAATGGTAACATGAACAAAAAGTACACAGTATCTCCTTAGATAATTATTTCATTCATACAGGTTACCAAGCAAAGAAACAAGAGAACATCATGGAGGAATATATTGCTGTGGACACTCTAATGAATTTGGTAAAATCGCATCCGCAAATATTTCGAAATTGGTAGAGCGAGACCCACTAGTAGAGGTTTAATAGTTAAGATAGACCAATGACTTTTCCAGTTGTTGTGTCCAGATCAATGTCATAGAAGCATGGCCTTGTTGGCAGCCCAGGCATGGTACTCATTGTTCCAACTAAAGGATAAATAAATCCAGCTCCTATACTAGCTCTTACATCCCTTATTGGTAAGATAAAACCAGTTGGAGCTCCCTTAGCTGCAGCATTGTCTGAGAAAGAATATTGAGTCTTAGCCATACAGATTGGAAGTCCTGAAAATCCTTGCTTGCTATACATCTCAATCTGCTTCTCGGCCTAGTAAGACAATAAGGATATGTTAGGAACCCAAGAAGTGAATTGAAAAAAATGAATTATTTTATTGAAAGGATAAAAGACAATAAGAGAGAAATCTCTCTTCCAAGGGTTTTCTCTTCACAATAGAGTCACTACTCTATTCAAAAAAAAATTAGGATACTCAATAATCCCCTCTATCCATGTATCCTTCTATTTGCACATGATAGCCCTATAGCAACTTCAGACTAACTTCTCTAACAACTCTTAACTACTTCAACTATAAGAGAAACTATTAAGAAAGACCTAGAGATTAATGAGTTGGATAGAGATATGTTATATTATGACATAGCTTGGTTGTTGTTGTATTATATATCCTAATAGAATCCCAATCATGTAGTAAAAAATACATCTATTTGTGTTCCATAAACAATTAATAGTTAATAATTTTAGTTACATTTATAAAGGATCAGGTAAAAAAATAGACTATAACTTTGTGCTGGCCGGTTAATCTTTGCTGGTAAAATACATGGGGTAATATTGTGCAGAAGTTAAAGTAGACTGACATAACCAAACAAGAGATAACAATCACCTGCTCTGAGAACTCAACACCACTGGCTCCATATGACTTTGCTATTGCCTCTATTTTCTCTTTTATACCTAAATCCAATGGATATAGGAACTTCAATGGTTGTGTGGCATTCTCACAAGCTTTTTGAACTGCAATGCCTAGGTCCACCTGGATCATGACAAGGCATACCTCAGCAAGTATAAATACCATTCCTCACAAAAAGATACTACTGCTTTCATTTATTTCATTAATGTATGTATATAAACTAAACTTTGCTGCTAGTTGTATCCCTGAAATGGTTCCATTTGTTTAAAATTTGAAGTCTAAACCATATGATGGATAAATTTGTGTTACCATCAACATTATTAGGGTCTATATCCAAAACTAATTAAAAATTAGAAGGGTAATGATGCAGGCCGCTCAATAGTTTCAAAGGGTTAAACAGTTCATCTAGCAGGTTAAAAATTGAAGAAAGCTCAAAACAAAATTATTATATCTTTAATATGCTAGGCCACAACTTAATTGATAGTGATCTATTCATTCTTATACTTCTCTTTTGTTTCATTTGGCCTTATTGATTGTCAAAATCCAATATCCTATAATTTTGTGTCATGGTAAAAGATAGCTATCTATGGCTTCTCAGTTATAAAAGTTCAAATATGTCAAGACTTGTGAGTGAAGCATGAACTTACTGCTCCTCTGCCACCATGTGCATGATGGCTACATATTACAGCATCATAAGCTCCAGCATCTAAGGCAGCCTTTCTAACCGCATTTAACTCAGCTTCAGTGTCAGTTGAAAACTTGTTGATAGCAACTATAACATTCACACCATAAGCTTTCGAATTTAATATATGCCTTTCCAGATTCACACAACCAGCCTCAACCAGACCAACATTTTCAGTCAAATATGCATGGTCAAGAGGTTTTCCAGCAACAACTGCTGGCCCTCCACCATGCATTTTTAGTGCCCTTATTGTTGCCACAATAATTGCACATTGAGGTGTCAAACCGCTATATCGACACTTAATGTTCATAAATTTTTCAGTTCCAATATCAGCACCAAAACCAGCTTCAGTAACTACAAATCCTCCAGGTCCAACCAACTTTAGTGCAATCTTATCAGCCACAATAGAAGAATTCCCATGAGCAATATTTGCAAATGGACCTGCATGAACAAGAACAGGTGTTCCTTCCAAAGTCTGCATAAGAGTAGGGTGAATGGCATCCTTCATTAAAACTGTCAAAGCACCTCCAACACCTAAATCATCAGCAGTTACAGGGTCACCACTTCTGCTATTTCCAATAACCATTTTCCCTAGCCTCTCCCGCATATCAGCTAAGGATGTTGTCAATGCCAAAACAGCCATTATCTCACTAGCAACTGAAATATCAAATCCCGTTTCTCTGACCATTCCTTTCTCATCAGGTCCCTGGCCAACAGAAATTTTTCTTAAGAACCGGTCATTGATGTCCATTACTCTCCTCCATGTTATAGAATCAGGATTAATATCAAGCCTAGCAAATTTATTTACTTCTTCTGGTGTAAGATCATCTGGATTAGTCTTTGAAATACCAAGCTTCTTGAGACGCCTAAACATGACATCACTAAAGCTCCTTTTTCCTTCTTTATTTGGAGGGCATAACCGGTTGAAGAGAGCTTTATCTGATTGCGTTGACTCATGGAAAATCCGGGTATCAATTGCAGCAGCTAGAAGATTGTTTGCTGCGGTTATTGCATGGATATCTCCTGTTAGGTGAAGATTGAATTCATCCATGGGAATCACTTGGCTATAACCACCACCGGCTGCACCTCCTTTGATTCCAAAAGTAGGTCCTTGTGATGGTTGACGAACACATGTGACCACCTAACATAAAGAGACGAGATTGTGCAGAATTCAGCAAAACACTTTTTTTAATAACTAATATTTAGATGGGAAGACATGCGCTAATGCAAGGCCGGAAAACCACCAACATAGATGAGAATTTACAACAAAATTTACATATCCAACATAACTCTAACACATGATTAAAATGGTAGTTTCTCATTAATATTTTGGACCCACAACCAGTGAAGAGATACGTAATGAAAGAACAGTTCCTATTATAAAAATAAAGTACAGGGAATGGTACTATTATAAAAAATAATCTGATAAATCCAGAATGTTTAGAAATCCAAAATAAGCCCACTGATTCAGGCTGAAATGGCCCATACAAAGTATATCCTAAGAAGATTCAGAGACTTAATTAAGTATTATGTGCATTCATGATCAAGAATAGGAGACAGCACAACATGATTAATAAATAAATAATGCTCACAAAGGTTTTCCTCCTACTTGTGATTAATTACAAGGTCAACCACCATATTGATCCAAAGTTTGCAGGCATCTCTTACTGGAACAAAAGTAAAGCTTATTCAAAGATATCTTCATTATAGAATAATGATTTCTGACATCTGCAACATTTGCTTAATGACGTTAATAGTGTATTGATAATTATTAACCATCCACTGAGCTAACGATTTTGAACACCATTAACCAAAATTGGATAACTCGTTAACCATCTATTGAATTTCATTAACGGATACCTTGGTTAACAATGTACAAAATCATGGTTAATGAGTTATCCAATTTCGATATACCCATTAACCAAACTTAATACATCATTATAAACCTCGATTACGATCGTCATTAACCAGACGTAGCAAATGTCAAATTTTCCAGGTGGTATACACTATACACATAATTTCAATCAAGAAACCTAAAACTATTAATTTGGAATGAGTTAGAAGAGGTGGCACGTGAATACCTTTTTATCAAGAAAAGCACCCAAAGCTTGACATAGACCAACAGTAGTAGTAGATTTGCCTTCTCCAAGAGGAGTTGGAGTAATACCTCCAACAACAACATAATAACCATCTTTTGATTCTTCAAGTTCATCCAATACCGACAACAAAACCTACACATACAAATCACTTTTCACCTATGCAGTGATTGATCCAAAATAATAATATCCTAATTATTATCCATAACATAATAAATAGATATATCATCACATAAATAAATATAAATATGTATCTATAAAGCATGGAGAACTACAGAGACACCAGAGACGACACTGACACGATAGTAATTTGAGAAAATAAATTAATTGAATGTAATAACTCGTCTAATACCAACACATGTCACGCATTGGATAAGATGTATAAGTGCTACAAAGATTAGAGATATATATATATATAGAAGATAGAGAAATAGAATAGAAAATTGTTATGAATTGGAGAAAGAACCTTAGCCTTATATTTTCCGTAAAGGTCATAGTGATTAGGAGTAAGATTGAGATTTTTGGCAATCTCGGAGATGTGAATAGGTTGAACGGAGTTAGCAATATCTATATCGGACGGAACGGGAGACACAACCTGTAACTTCCTCATAACTGACGACGAAGAAGTCATTGGTGGTTTTGGATGGAGTTTTGAGGAAGAAAAAGAAGAAGAGAGGATATGTTTGTTTATTTGGCAGAAAATGAAAGAACAGTGTTGTTTGTTTAACGAGTGGCGACGAGGGGTGTGAAGGTAAATATTCAAATGATTTGATTGGAGGATTTGTATGTTGTTCATAATTTATTCGTTGAAATCTTAGTACTACTTTCTCTGCTTTTTCATTCGTTCACGTCTTTTCACTTTTTATTATCTGCCTCTAACGCGACTCACTCACAGGGATGAATTTCGAAAAAGAAAACCATTTTTCTGTAACTATAATTTATTTCCACCATATTAATAAAAAAATTGGATATAATTCTGATATCAATAAGTCACGTAAAGATATATATTTAGTCTTTAAATTTATGTTTATTTTTATTTAAGTCTTGTAAATTTTTTTTTTAATTTGGTTCTTTAAATTGCATTGTTTTAAATCATTAACATTTACTATATATTAAATTACACATATTATTTTTAAAATTTGAAAATTTTCTCTAATTATTATCATAAAATGTTAAGATTTAATAGAAATATAGCAAGAAATTAATTATTTAAACTACTTTGCATGTAAAAAAATAAAGACATTAATTATAATGGTAAAGCTTTATTATTTTATTTTTAAGGTTATACATACATGTATTTAAATTGTTGCAGAGAAAATTAATAAATATAAATCATTTATACGATTTAATAAATATTTTCTGAAAAATTAGTATCAAATATATATTGTTGTAGTATTTGATAGAGGTTTAAATGATCAGAAGTTTTTGATTGAACTAATTGTTGTCGAAATATAGTTAAATAAGTAATCGTTCAAATATGATGTTAATTAAATGACTAAATTGAAATAAAATAAACTTAAAAGACCTAAAC
>JBBPBP010000001.1:17822004-17923033 GCA_037974735.1 Cicer chorassanicum
ATATATATATATATATATGAGCCTCTCTATTCTCGATACAAAGATCCTAACTCAAGTATTTCACTTTAACTATATTTATAACTTTAAAAAAGTAATACAACTAAAGCTTAAAAATATTTGATACTGGAATCTATATTATCTCTTCTTTCAACAATTTTTCTCCTTTATCATCTAAATTAGAAAAACGACAACATAAATTCAACATGTACAACAACAAACAATTTCTAACCAAATTTAAAATAGAAAAAAATTTCATAACCAATAAATATTTTTTAATAACTAAAATAATCAATAAAATCTTTACAACGAAAACGAATTATTTAATATAAAGAAACAAACCATTTAATTTTTTATTTTTCAGAAAGAAAAAAAAAAGTAGAATTTTGGACTTAAAAAATTGTATCTTTTCCTTTTAGACATAATTAATAAAGATAAATATAATGATTTCAAAATCATTTATTTTGTGCTATAAAATTGATATGACTGAGGCGTACGTAGGTTGGGTTGGGCTGATTTTGACAAAACCCGATACCCGACCCGATTGATTATCTTTAAGTTGGGTTAATTTTTAAACCCGTATTTTTTTCATTTAACCCGAACCGAACCAACCCGATCAAGAACGAATTGGGTTGGGTTGACGGATTATACATAAATAATAAACTATTTTTTATCTTACGGGAAAATATATTGAATGAAAATATATTTAATAATTGAATGTCTCAAAAACTATAAAATTTTAATCACATTATTCAATCCATTAAAAAAGTCATCAACATCTCACACAAAAAATATAAATCTCACAATCTTCAAATACATAAGTAATTCAACAACAGTAAATCAATAAAATATGAAAATTTATCAATTCTAAGCAATCTCAACTTCAAGTACAAACACTTAATAAGTTCCCCAAAGTCTGGAAAGAAATAATTGGGAATCTGCAAAAACAAATATTAAATAATAAAAGTGAAGAGAAAACAGCTAGAATTGCTACTTGGTCCACCATATTACTTTTATCATTACACATAATCCATCAACCATTTTAGTTTACTAAACTACCATAATTTTTTAATAGTAGTGTTTCATTTGTTTATAATTAGAGTACTTATTATTTTCAAATAAAATACTAAAAAAAAGTAGTTAATAGATTTAAATGTAAAAAATTTAAACTAAATTCATCATAAGTTTTTGCATAAGCATCATTTTGTCTCATAAATAGTATTTACCTCAAATGAATAATATTTAACTAAAAAAATTATTTAACAAATGTAAAAAATTTAAACTAAATTCATTATAAGTATAAGTATAAGCTTTTCGTTCATACTTTTATTATGTAAAACTATAACAAAATACAACATTTAAATAAATAGTATTTAACTCAAAAATTAAATTGCTCTTTTGAAAGAGATAATTCAGTATTTAGCCTAAAGGCATGAACACCTTGCATCAGCATTCATATAAAAATTAGTTATTAATATATCTTATTATAACTAATTCGTATAAAAATAGCACATGAGGAACAAAAGAAGAAGGTGGACGGCGACACGACCTAAAGAAGTTGGGAAGAAGGTGGACGCATAGAATAGATGAAGGCAGTTGAAAATATAAAGAAGAAGATAAATGAAATTCTATTGAACTGCTGGGGCTGTCAAACAAAATTTAAAAAACAATATAACTAGTTACTGGGTCGACGGGTTCAAATTGTTAAACTCATTACCAGAACTAAATATAAGCGGGTTTCAACGAGTTGGGTTGGGTTGAACCCGAAAGTGACCGGGTACGGATAATCGAGTTGAGTTGGGTTCAATGATTGGGTTGACGGGTCAACCCGCACCCATGTACACCCCTAGATGTGAGTGTTTAGGACAATTTTTTTTTCTTTATTTCTGGTCTACAGTGTTTAAAACACTTTATAAACATAAAAAATTGCATAAGTTATTTTAAATTATTTCAATATGAACAGTATGTATATGTCTTTAAACTCTATCTCAACTGACAAATGCCGATATTTAAGTTGGACGTCGTGTCCCAGTTCAAAATCCAAATTCTCACAATTTTGATCTGATCTGATAACATTAAATATACTTATGTGACACGTTAACCGCCACTTATTATCAAATTAATTATATGGTTATCCAATTTCTATCAAAGTAGTCTCCGTTCAACTACCACTTACTTACTGTTAAATAAAATTAGTTTATCTTTATTCAAATTCTAACAAAATAGTCGATGTGCAAATCAACACTAGATCGTTGGCACAGTAAAGTTGGACTTGTTGGTTCCTAGAAGTAGAGCAACAAACTTAAGAAAAGTGAAGTAAATAAGCATTAAGTATTCAAAACTATACAAGCTTTGCATGCCCAATACACGATTATTATCCTAAAAACCAAATACAAAATAAGCACACATTAGAAACAAAATATCAAGCCAAATAAGTAGCATTTCACTGATTTAAAGTTATTATTATTTAGAAACAAAAAATCAATAGCATAATGAGTTGATAATAAGGACAAAATAAATGGAAAAAAAAGTACTCTTAGCATCAACAAAACTAATAATCAATAAATATTTTTTTTTTTCATGATAGAAGTGATTTTTACTTATTCTTCCATGTTATTTTCCTCAACTTCATCTCTTTAGAACAATGTCTCCAAGAAAACTTTATAGAAGTGATTTATTCTTATGGACTTCACTTTCCTTAACTCGATAACAAGTTTGTTGCTCTACTACTAAGAACCAATAAGTTCAAGTCTAGTAGCATTCATATGGAATTAAGCTCATTACCATGTCAACTGATCTGGTGATGTTCATTGGCGCAATGTTCATTCGCGCAAAGACTGTTTTGATAGAATTTGAATAAAGATATAAACAAATTTGATAGTAAGTGGCAATTGCGCAAAGACTATATTGGTAGAATATGGATCAAGATAAAGACTAATTTGATAGTAAGTGGCGGTTAACGATACACATCATCATAATTAACATCATCAAATCACAAAGACTAACAGATGGCCTAATTGAAAAACGTTTGGTAGAGACAAACTATTTTGAAATATTAAATGAGTTAGAGATGTGTTTGAGAGCGGCTTACAAAATCAGAAACCAATTTGATAGTTTATTCAATAAATTTCATAAATAGCTCGAATCGACTTAAAACCCTAAACCCTAAATTCTAGATACATACGATTTGCTGGAACATTTACATTTTTACTTGGTAACTATATAGGACCTTAAATAGCAGTACTTGCTAGAAGTGTTTGCTAAATGTTTACAGTATACATGGCATTTTGGAAATCATTTTGGTCTCCATGAATATGGCAATCATAGCATTAAAAAACGGTCTTTTTTCTTACAGAATATTGAAGTTCAATAAGTGGTAGCCAAGTTAGAGTTCTGAAATGCATCCTGACCAAAAATATAGACAAACATTCTGCCGCGCGTTCTGTACTAGGAGCTGATTACCATTGCAGTCACTGGCTTAATTAACTAGTGGAGAAAATTGTCGTTGTGCCAGGAAACAGCATTATCAAGCCTCACTTCAGTTGTGCTCATAAGAACTTCTGAAAAGGATGCAGTACAGTGATTAAAACAGCAACAGAAGATTAATATTCAAGAAAACAGTTGCTTCATGAAGGAATAGTATAACAAAGAAAATTCACCTTCTAAGAGTTGGGAATTAGCCGTCCATTATACATCTTATCAAGCAGTTTCTTTGCGTCGGGCCTCCTCAGAAGACCCTTATTGTTTGGCAAACCAGTTCCTAAACAAACAGGACAGACAAGCTTTCCTCGACCTATGGATTATAAATAATATTATTGATCATCCATTCAAGTTGATTGCATATGGTAATAATACTAGTAAAGTTAAAAACTGTTTGAATAAGGTGAAGAAGGGGTAGGGAGAGATGAGTGAAGAGACCCTAAAACTCTTAGTAACAACAATTTTGACCACTGGATGAAGTCCACTGCATGAAATACTGTAACATTCTGTCATGTATCATATCAAATGAAAGACCATTTAACTCCCAAACTCTTGTTTGAAAGTTTTTTGAGGAGGGGAAGGGCCATTCCTTCCATTTTAAGTCCAAAGGAACAAGATAATTATTTTGAACTTACAAAAAGTAAGGTCGATTTATTCTCTAAGAACATTTTCAGTTCATTTTCTAAAATTCATGTTCATTTTAAATTGGTCTAGTGAACAATTGTGATATAGAGAAAATGGAAGACAAGCTAAGAAGAATGCATTTTCAGAAACAACGAAAACAATATTGTGACATTTTCAAAATTTACGAGTCTCCATCATTCCTATTAACTTCCCTTCTCCTACCCTCCCCTCAAAATTTCATTTACAGCATAAAGGCAACAAACAAACTATTAAAGATGGGTGCAAAAGAACAATAAGAGGTATAACTGTCACACTAGAATAAGAAAACAGAATTTAGAGACAAAAGTGTGGTAAAAAGAAAAGAAAAACAAGTGTACTGTATAAAGTGGATATATTGAAAAGCAGACCATAAAAAATCACTAGTTGATTGACAATAAAATTCAAAACATAAACTTAAAAAAAAATGCTTTAAGCCAAACTAGCCTTTACTATTTCTTCCTATTAGCTAAAAAAATAGAGGAGTAAAGTAGAAGTAGAAGGTTGGCATCTTACCATAACAATTTGGACACTCTGTAAACAAATAAACATCGTTTGCTCGCTTCCTGTTTAGAGCTTTCCATTTTCCTGTACCACCACACATATCACCTAAATGAAAAGTAAACATCTTATGGATCAAACAAAGTATGTAAGAAACATGAGCTGTTTGATGATCATCTTCTTTTTATGGAGTGAGGTATAATATAGAAACAGTCTTCTTCTTAACTCATCATTAAACATAAAAACAAAAATATCGAAAAATAATAATTTAAGAAATGAAGTGTTTGACAATGTATAATTGAATGGCTGAAAAACAGTAAAATAAATCTATACAACTGAAAATTCAATAATAATGAAAAACTTCAAATAGCTAATCCCAAAATAAAAATTATGATATAGACATAAGGTCTACTTATTCCCAATCTACTAACTCAAGCTAAAATGTTGAAATTCTCTGCTCTAGAATAGTTGAGGCGATAATTAATTAATAAGAAGACGAAAAGAGAAGTGACATACATATGATGTTACCACTTCCACCACAATTTCTGCAGCCGGGTTTATCGATCGCAAGAGCGGTTGCATTATGAGAAATGAAGGCTAAAGTTGAAGTGAAACAAGTGAGACATTGACGCCTCGAAACACCATTAACGACTTCCTACAATATTAATCATCATCCTTCAGTTTATTATGAGTAAGTAATTGAAATTGAAATAAAGAATGCACAAATGAGATATACCTTTGAAGTAGAGTGTTGTGGTGAAGTAGAGCTGCTTATCATCTCGTTTTGGTGACTTGCAGATTTAACAAGAACAAGCGTCCTTCCTCTTCCTGTTAGAAGTAATTAACAACTTTCCATTCATAAATAGTAAATGATGGATAGAAGAGAAGAGAAGAGAAGAGAACTACTGACGTTGTTGGTTGGTAGTTGGAGGAAGAAGGCATCGAGGAAGAATAACAGACGCCATAACCCGATGCTGCAAATTGCTACTGCAATCCATTCCGCGCGATGATGATGATGATGATGAAGAAGAAGAAGAAGAAAGAGAGTGTGATAAGCTGAGCAGCGTAAAGATCATCCAATTCAATTCAATTCAATCCACAGGTCGTCTGCCCTCCACGTATCTCCTCTAAATCCCCGCCTAATCGTATCCAACATTTTTACTTTCGTAAACCACTGTTTTATTCCAAGCATTTAAATATTAAATAGTATCTTTTAAATTGAAAATTGTGAATTATTTTAGAGATTTAATTACCAATTTAAAATTTAAAATTTTTCTCAAAACTGAACTAAAATTATAATATTTAATATTTTTTTTATAAACTAAAACGGTAATTCACTCTACATATTTTGTAATTTTTGTTTTTAAATGATTTTCATAATTTTATTTATGACAAAGAAAAAAACACAAACTGTGTATCAATTATTTTGTTAGACAAAAGTGTATATTTCAATTTCCATAGATTAATTACACTTTCATATCATCATCAATTACAATTACTATCACTAAACAAACGTTTGTAATATGTGTGGTAATTGTAGTAGAATTGAAAATTTGTAATATTACGATCGCAAGCTAATTTAAAATTATAATATAAAGTAATTTTAAAAATTAATGAATAAATAAATATCTTTTTTATGATCATGTTACAAAATTTATAAATAGCTTTTTTAAAAGGGATATAAGAATTTAGTATAATAAATAAATAGCTTTTTTACGAAGATGTTACAAAATCTATTTAAAACAAACATAGCAAAAAAGGGACACATGAAACCCAGAAGGGATTATTGTTTCTGCAGTAGGACGCATTTCATACCATTCTCATAAGCTCATACGGTGTAAAATATTACTTCTATTTTTCTTTTTAAAAACTGTTTTTAATTAATTACTTTTTAATTTTTAATTAAGTATTTTTGTTTGGCTATCAAATATGTCCTCAGCCAAAAATTACCTAACTAATTTTTTAGGTTTGTCAAATGTGTCACCGTATAATAAATAGTAGTAGTGTAGTAATTCTTAGCAAAAATAGAATTGTAGTCTAACATTTTCGATATTCCATGTGTATAACTAATTTTTACCTCCCGAATATGCCGTGAATATTTTTTCTAAATGCATTTTTAGGGGAATTGGTGACCAAATATACTGTAATAATTGATAAATAATACTGTAATAATAATAAATTTGAATTAGCAACATTTTACTTTCGGTAAAATGTCAGTCTTCCCAACAACACAAGCGCATACCCCCTGCTAGTTGCTAAAATAGTATAATATTCCCAAAGGCCTAATTAGTAATTGATTAAGATTTTTTAGTAATTAGTAATTAATTGGGATCATATATTTCAGCATGCTGATAAAATGAATATTAAGCCAAAATTAACACCTTAAATTGAATATTAAAATGACAAAACCCAGTTGATCACTGAGATTGTGGAAGCAGGTAATCACTGAATCTCAATCCTACCTGAAAGTCTCCACTGCAATAAATCTAAAAAATGTTTCGTAACATTATCTTATCTATTTCTATGTGCTACCTTAATCCTCTTCTCCCATTCCCTACCATTCCTCTATGTCTCTTCAATAAGCTCATAAACCCCCCTTAGATGACTTATCGTCTAAATTCATAGATTCAGGTCCAACTCCTATAACAGGCAATGCATCCATACTATAATCTTTCTCCATAGCTTTATCATCTTCATACTCACTTCCACCAGAACTGCTCTCCTCTGGGGTTTGAGGAGAATCTGCTTCAGCTTCATCCAATTTCATGTCAGCATTCAGCATGTCAGTATCCGCTTCGGGAAGTCGTTGTTGAAGTGGCACCGCATTGCTGATCACTTGGTCCATCTTCAACTTTTCACGATAATCCTCCATTTCTGCTCTGTATCTCTCTTTGTCCTTCATGGCTTTATCTTGATAAACCTTCATGTCAGTGGAACTTAACATGTTAACATAATAACACAAGATAGTGAAGATACAATAATAACCATGAAATGCATATGTGAGCTTATATGTTTTTAAATCTCTAAAAATAATCCATAAGTTATTAAATACCAAATTTACTTCTTTTTTTTATATTCTATCACAAATGGCAAAATACCAACTCAAAATAAAAGGCAGAGTTATACAAACTCCTTACTGCTTTTTCGGATTCATTTAACTTGTTCCAGAGTTCACCGATCATCCTACTGATCTCTCTGTCCTTCCCTTGATTAAGGGGTTTTAACCTTGCATGCTGTTCTGCAAAGAAAAAATTGTATCCACTTCTGTTTGGTTTAGGATGAGCAGGATCTCTCCTTTTCATTTCTGATTTCTTTCTGCGTCGGCGACGATGAACACCCCCTGAGCCAGTCACATTGTTGTTGTTAGTTGAAGCACTATGGTGAGATGCTGGCAACACAGGATTTTGTGGAGCTTGATAAAGTACGCCTTTGAGTTTCTCTGAACCGATTGTGACAGTAACTAGATATCCACTATCAAACTTCCCATCAATGACCCCAACAACTGGAGACCCTGCTGAAGATGATGCCATTGCTGAAAGCACAAGAGATAAACAATACCAAAAAAACATTAGATTCAACTTCTAAAACAGATAGAATGATTAACATGGAATAACAGAGTTTACAAGAATCAAGCCCTAATACCACTATGTGGGGTTGACGACAAGAATCAAACAACACCATAATTTTCTATCATATATAAAGTTTAAAGATTGAACATTTGTCTCAAAATATCTCATACTAGTTTGTCACCCTGACTATCGGATTATCCTTTATCTGGTCAACTTTCATTAGAGTTACTTCTATGGATTTTCACTCTACTATCTCCCCTCATTCATCTTAATCTTTTATCTCCACGATACTAAGTTTACTTAAAATGTTAGATTTGTGGTATTATATGATCACAAGTTTTCACATCTAAGCCGTGATCTGTGCATCTCTTGCTATGTTTGCATTTCATATGCTTTGTTTTACACCTAAACTACTTTGGAGGAAATTTTGTTTTCCATATGTCTGGACAACTCAGTTGGTGAGTTAAGGAACGTTGAAAGAGTTTTAGGTGGGAGATCTGGGATTCAAACTTTAAAAACTAACTTAACTATTAATTTATTAATACTTAAATATTAAAAAAAAAACACCTTCCTGAGAGTTTGCAACAGATTGCAAATAATCTTCAATGCAAACTAACATTATACTTAAATATTAAAAAAAACACCTTCCTGAGAGTTTGCAACAGATTGCAAATAATCTTCAATGCAAACTAACATTATACAGAAAGTAATATAAGCCACATCCATTAAATGCAAGCTCATAATATTGCAGAACACGTTGTATAAGACATGTCCTTTTGACGATTAAATAGGCCAGACACATTTTTTTTGTCATTATGTACCAACAGATTTAGAAAACCATCAAAATAATGTTAGTACCAAATAAGTCATGGAACATCATTCCTAGGAGGAATATAACATATTAGACATACATCTGCTTAACAATAGTATGACTAAGACCAATGAAACTATTTATCAAAACAAAAACTATGTCTAATGTTGAGTGAAATGGAATTGAAAAGGATGAAATCAAATTAAGTAAAATAATCATTCCAATGTTTGATTGTTTTACTATGTTTAGATATTTGAGAAGTGAAGGTAATTTTGGACAGGTGAAAGCGAGAATTATTAACTTCAATGGAAATTTAGAATATTCCCTCCAATATCCCAAGGGGTTGAAAAATATAAATATGGGATGGAAATGGAATGAATTTTTAAGATTTCACAACCATGTATAGTATTTCAAACAATGGCAATTATGTCACTCCATTTTATTACCCTTCATTCCATCTCTCGCCATCAATTTAAACATGGCCTTAAACTTCTCACAAGCATAACAACTCTTTTTTTACTTTTCCCGTGGTCAGAAATTAATCTTATTTTGGGCTGAGAAAAGCAAAGCAAAGACCTTCAGGCAATCTAGCAGCATTAGCATTTAACTGTTGAAAGACAGCAGGTTGAACTTCAGATGAAGGATGCAAAACCTGCTGCATCTTTGGAGCGGGAACTGGGATGGATGATTGACTTTGCAAAGCATCTGCCATAGTGAAATTTCCAATTAATACATTAGAATGGACCCTGACATTAGTACAAACAACAATGTGTTTCCAATGAACATACCGGATGGTGTATGGGTCCAATCATGAGCTTTAAAATAATAGATTTGTTCGTAGTGGTAGAGTAATGAAGTATAGTACTTTCGTAGCACAAAAGAAGCATTTGTAGCCGTCGATGGAAAATTGAAAACTGAAGTCACATCTTTCCATTTTCTCTCTTTAATGATCTGCAAGAAAGATTAACAAGATAAGGTAACTATATCACTACAAAGCCGAAAAACCAAAGTTATTATTCAAAAAAATAGTAAAAATATTCATAGTTTTGTACCATGATATCACAAGATTCACGCATCTTTCCTATCAATACAAGATATTGCAATCAATTACAATTTACAAAAACATGCAACACTATATTTGGTTGAAAAGTGACAAAAAAAGATAATCATAAATTTATTAAGTACAAGATAAATTGAACTAAAATATAATCAAACTGACATCCACAGAATACAATGAGCATGTCACTTTTCAGTACAACATTTGAAGATGAACAAAATTTGAAATTTGCTGTGTTTCCCTTGACTATCAGCATACGAAAATGGGAAAAAGTAACATGCTTCCTTAAAACATTGTGGACAAAATCCTTTCAGTCAGCTTTACTGCATGTCTGGATTTTGTGCAACAAAATCCAATCTAATAACAATGAACACCATAAAAGATTTAGTGAATTAATACAAATTAAACTCCTTGAGATCCCCTCTAGAAGAATCATCTTCCCAACCAGCTTTTCTTAACTATTTTAGAAAAGCTTGTCATAATTAAGTCCTTATACAAATTTTGGTAACCATTAGATCAAATTTGTATTTACATAAAATCTGTTTTGTAAAGAAACAAACTGTTCACATTATATAACGTCTGGTGAGACCCGTTTCCATACAAAAACTGTAATACTTAATAAGTTCTTCTGACTTGTTGATGAATATATAATAATATTGATTCCCAAATTAGGTCTTTTATAAATGATGCTCTTATTTAAATTTATCAAACTATCTGTATGTGTGTCGCGGTGTCCTATACTTTGGACATTATCGATGTCTACATGTTCACATCGTCTTTGGTGTCCGCGTCCACGACTCATACATTTTAAGACATAAAGATGTATACCAACAAAACAAAATAGAAATTATAATCACATCTTACTTTCTCAATCCCTCCACGAGAAGTCACTTCAACAAAGAGGCGATGTAAATCCAATTCCCTTCCCCCAATAACGGGAATCCTGAAGAAGAAAAATGCAAAAAAAAAAAATTATGTTACAAAGTTACACAATTGAAAGGCATTAATAGGGTATATTATTTCCAAAACTAGGTGCCACAGTGATTGGTTTCATCCAACTAGAAAACATTTAGATTCAGAAAACATAATAAACATGAACCCTTTGCAAACATTGTAACATTAGAAAGCCTTTCATCATTATAGAACTATCTTAAACCCAATGACAAAACCAAAGAACGCCAACTTGATTAGGTAGAGCAGCAAAAAACGCATGATGCATCACATATCAAAATATGTACAAAGAACCAGACATTATGATGCAAGGAATTCGACATTACATGCTTGTTCCACATCTTAAAAAAAGTAAACCAAGACACAATCTATAGTAGTTCATTACACCAAAGCAGTTTCCAGCCAATCTACCATCTTCTAATGAAGTGTATAGAGGATTCAAAGTTCTGACTCATAGATACACTGATAAATGAAAAATAGAATTAAAAAATAATAACTGATGGCCAAATAGTGCATGTTTATATTTCAGGTGAGTTTGTAGTTTATTGTATATTTGGTATTATGGTGGGTTTGCTGGAATCAAAGCGAGCAACTGTGATTTTGGCAAACCCATTAGCAAACCTACCACGGTACCAAACGCACACTTAGTCAAAATTGCAGTGGCACAACATGATTTTGGTGACTCGCTGCATATCCAAACATGCACATAATATCAAGGGGTCTTACATGAACTTGGTGCCCATTAGGGCGTGAAGCTTCTCCAAGCTAAGCATGAAGAGCTTGGGATTGTCTACAACCTCCTCATATGTTGCCATAGGAGAAGGATATTCACCATAGCTCATAGCTGTCTCTTTCATAGGTAACGGATTCTTAATAACACACGATGCTGATGCCATTCACAACTAATAATATATTCAGCCTTTAGTATTTTCCTGCACTACCATTAACAAGACAACCACCTCAAAATTTAGCAGCATTACATTGAAGGTATAACAAACAAAAAAATGAAGAATAGGAGTTAAAATTGAAATTGAAGCAAAGGTGTAAAGGAAAAAAATATAGAAGTAGAAATGAAATGGCTACCTTACATGCAGACAAGAAAAAGAAAAAAGACAAAAAATGAAAAGAAACAGACAAGTTTTAAGGATAAGAAGAAGAGAGAAATTGTCTCATCTCCTATGAAGAATAAACAAGAAACAAAAAAACCAATAAAATCACCATGCAGCAGAAGATCCAGAACTGAAACAACCGAAGAGGCTGATAAGATGTACAAGCTCCAAAGCTGATGAAATAGTAAGTACTAGCAGTAAGAATAAGAAGGGGATATAGATATAGATGCAAAGCCCAAGAAAAGGCAATTGTACAGAAAAGCTGTAACATAGCCATGAATTCCTCCAGATTACCGAGGATGTAACAGCAAGAACCCATCAAAGCTTCAGGCTTTGTTTTTTTGCCTTTGAAACAAAAAACAAAGTGAGATAAGAGATACCCTTTTACGCTATGGTAATAAAGACGGTCCCTTTCTAGTCTCTCCCAAACCCCCAGACACTGTTCACAGACCTATACTATATAATAGCCTATATAACTCCACCCTGACATAGGTAGAAAGATATAATACTAGCATATCTTATCTTATTATACAGTACTACCAAAGAATTGTTAGTATATATTATTATTGTGCGTATAAAAGCAAAGTCAAAACTTTATTGATTTTCTTTATTCTTTATAATAACAATCTGACACTGTTTCAGGGTAAAAAGGATTTGTGGGGTTGTTTTCAATCTATGATGACCCAACTACCAAAAACTTCACCTTTTTTCTTCATAAGAAAATTCATGTCTGATTTGTTTGTCCTTTGTGATACACTCTAATGGAGGTCAATAAAGATAATACAGTATTATCATATGTTTATTTATATAATTAATTCAGGTATTATACATATTACATTGATTGGTTGATTAAAAAAGTACAATCAAGAAGAAAATAACATGTGCTTGCTTACATAAAAATAAAAAAGCATATGACAAAAGATGCTTTGATAATCCAGAGGAAGAGAAGCAGAAATGTTAAACAACAGTTTTTGTTTGTTTGTATATACATAAAGAGAAGGCCAAAGAAATATATAATAATGTTAATAATAATAATAATAATAATTAATATAATAAAATATAATATATACTTACCCAAACACTGTATCAGAGAAGCATCGTCATCACGCAATAATAATGAATGAATGAAGAAGCTTTAAAGAGGAATAAAGACAGTACTGTTAAAATATACGGTTCCGAGATGCGTATGTATCGTATATTGGTTGGTGACGAAGAAAATTTAACCCTAAAGTAATCAATTTATACCTACTTCTATAAATTACAACATTCATTAACCTAATAAAGTACTGGGTTTATATACGAAATGACGTCATTGCCCTCGTTACCTTGTCAAATAGATTCAAACTATATAGGGTCATTCTGACTTTGTCCACTCCCTTTTTGCAACAATGGATATAAATAAATAATTTACAATTAATAATTCAATTTAATAATAATAAATGTATAGAATTTTTCAGAAGATGTGAAAGTGACCTCTCGTTCCCATCCTTTTATAGCGTCTTGCGGAAAAGCGAAACCCTCGCCTTACAATATTTTTCATCCTTTTCAATTTTCATCAAATCTATCGTATATTTTATCCTTTATTTTAATTTTAAAAAACCACCAAAATCATCTTAAATATGGAAAACAAATTAAAGGCTTCAACTATAAAGTGCAGAAGCTTTTAGCTATAAGAAAAATCATGAATAACACAATTTCGTACGACTTTGTTAATTCAAATGAAAGGAGTCTATAAAGTATAATTGTGGATGCGAGTCTCATAAAATATGTAATTTTTAAAAAATTTAAGGTGTGATATGATATAAATACTTTAACAATAAATTATTTAAATTTAAAATAGTTTAATCGTAGTTTTAATCCCTTAATTTTTATCAACTTACGTAATTAGTCTCTTTATTTTAAAAGTTTATTATTTTGTTTTTCTCATATTTTTGAACTAAAAAATGATGATTTGACGTATTTTAAATAATGTGAGATACAATTTCATGATATATAATCATCTAGATACATTAATTATTTATATGTCATTAATTAAATTATAAATATGACAAATTTTTAAAGTTGAAAATTATGTTTTTACGGTATTTTATTCCGGTTTTATGGATGTTAATAATTCTAATCATCGTATCATAACACGTTATTTAAATCATGTCATGTCGCCATTTTTTAGTTAAAAAAATCAGAGAAAGAGACTAAAATTGTCAATTTTTAAAATATGAAAACTAATTTCGTGAATCAGTGAAAATAGATAAATTAAAATTACAATTAAGTCATTTAAAATTTATATACACGTAGAATATTTGTAAAGAAATAATAGTTGATCATTCTTCATTAATATAATTCTATTGTTCATAATATATTTTAATCCATACATTAGGATATCAATAACAAAATTATTAAAATAATTCAAAATAACTAATCACTTTATGTAGTAATAGTCAACAATTCAAAACAAAAATTGTATTTTCCCCATCAGCATCATCTTGAAGTGAATCATGTACATTGATATCTCACCCCACTTATTTCCCCTTTTTAATCTCTTCGTCTTTTCTATTATATGTATTTGTGTCCATTCGTAAAGTATCTAAAAATTATTTAATAAAGATATTTAAAAATAATAATAATAATAATTCAGACATTTTTATGATACATACTCGCAAATAACCATAGAGTATCGGTATATGATATGTATGTGACACATGTATAGCCCTAGTTTTGAAGTATCAAAACTTCATATAGAGTGAATTTGACGTATTAACCTTGTTTTGTAGTAGCTCATGTAAAAAACTATAATTTGTTTCTCAAAAGGTGCTCATTGATATACGAGATAGCAAGTCTGACAAGACGGTGATTTTTAGAGTATTGGTGATCTTGGAAAGCACTTGGGATCATTTTGCTTCACAATATAGTTATTAAAAAAGATTGACTAAAATGCACTTTTGATCCCCCAAGTTTCACAATCCTACAGTTTTGACCCATGTTATAAAAATAGCAATTTCGACCCCTTGATTTTATCTCTTTTTGTAAAAGTTGTGTCCCGTTGATTTTGATCGAGTCAAAGCTAATGTAGACTTATTTTGAATAGATCAACATTGATGTAGACTCATTTTTAAAAACTTGTATATATAAAGGTGAAATTTAATTAAATAAATAATATATCGTCGTGTGTTTGTTGTTCAATGGTAATATTTGATAGTGTGTTTTAGGGTGCAGCTAGGAAATAAATCAGATCAGAGTGATTTGATTATTTCCCAAAATACAAATAAACTTAAATAGAAAATCAACTAATAAATACAATCATATCATATCTGATTGCTATATGTCAACACCCCCCCTCAAGTTGGTGCATATATGTCTAGCATGCCCAACTTGTTTACAAGAAATTCAAAACTGGGTCTGAACAGAACTTTGGTAAGGATATCAAATCAAACCTGCATCTACTTTCTCTTTTATAAAATGTATATCAATTTCAAAATGTTTGGTTCGGTCATGTTGAACAGGATTTTGAGAAATACTAATTGTTGCCTTGTTGTCGCAATACAGCTTCATTGGAAGATTTATAGGAAGTTTAAGCTCTTCTAAGATTCTTTGAAGCCATAGGATTTCACAAACACCTTGGGCCATTGCCCTATACTCTGCCTCAGCACTGCTTCTAGCTACTACATTTTGTTTCTTGCTCCTCCAAGTAACTAAGTTTCCCCAAACAAATGTGCAGTAACCAGATGTTGACGTTCTATCCGTGATGGACCCTGCCCAATCTGCGTCAGTAAATACCTCAATGCCTTGTTGATCTGTTTTTTTGGAAAAACAGTCCCCTTCTGTGGGAACTTTTGAGATACCTTAGAATACAGTAAACAGCTTCTATATGTTCTTCGTGAGGTGAATGCATAAACTGACTCACTAAGCTAACAGCAAAGGCTATATCTGACGAGTATGAGATAGATAAATTAGTCTTCCTACTAATCTTTGATATCGAGATGTATCCACTAGATCACCACTGCCATCACTACCAATTTTATGATTAGGATCTATTGGAGTATCAGCTGGCCTACAACCCATCATCTCGGTTTCTTTTAGAAGGTCTAAAATATATTTCTGTTGTGATACAACAATCCCTTTCTTTGATCTTGCAACTTCCATTCCCAAAAAATATTTTAAAGACCCAAGATCTTTAATATCAAACTCAGCAGCAAGAGATGTCTTCAAATTTTTTATTTCATTAGAATCATCCCTAGTGATAACAATATCATCTAAATAAACGATCAATATAGCCATTTTACCTTCAGAAGAATGTTTCACAAACATGGTGTGATCGCTTTGACACTGAGAATATTCCTGCTTCTTAATAAATTGGGTGAATCTTTCAAACCACGCTCGAGGTGAGTGTTTCAAGGCATAAAGAGACTTCTGAAGCTTGCAGACCTTTTGGTTGAATTTAAATTCAAACCCCGTGGTGAATCCATATAGACTTCCTCTTCTAAATCGCCATTTAAAAATGCATTTTTTACGTCTAGCTGCTGTAATGGCCAATCCAAATTAACCGCTAAAGATAAAAGAACTCTAATGGTCTTAAGTTTTGCAACAGGAGCAAAAGTTTCTGAGTAATCAATACCATAAGTTTGTGTAAAGCCTTTGGCAACTAGCTTGGCCTTATACCTCTCTACTGATCCATCAGCCTTGTGTTTTATGGTGAACACCCATTTGCACCCCACAGTTCTCTTTCCTCTAGGTAGATCCACCTCTTTCCAAGTTTAATATTTTATATAAGCATTCATCTCCTCCAATACAGCTTATTTCCACTTAGGAACCTTTAGAACTTGTTGTATATCTCTTGGGATCTATGTTTTTGTCAGTTCACAAGTAAAAGCTTTAAAAGTGGGGGACAATTTGTCATAAGATATAAAGTTACAGATATGATTTTTTTTTGTACATGCTCTTATCCCTTTTCTAACAGCAATGGGTAGACTATAATCATCAAAGGTATGTTCTAAAGGAACAAAATCATTGGGAACAGGCTCAACAAAGACAAGATTATTATGATCAAAATTTTCAGAATTTTGAAAGGGTACAACATAATTAGAAAGACTTTTACCTGTTGGATCCTCGGATGTTTGGCAGTGTTGAGGTTCTCTTCTCTGAGGCGCTTTTTTTCTTAAGTATACGTGGTCAAATGGTTGGATACCTTTGTTACCAATTTCAACTGTCTCATTCTCCACTTCTGGTTATATCAAAACATTTTCTTGAATATTATGTTCATGGCTTTCTTTACTAGATTCACCCAAAGATTTTGTTTTGATATTTTCCTCAATTTCTAGTATTTTCAAATAGGATTATGTTATGTTACTTTTCTCACAATCTGTTTTTTTTTTTTTTCAAATTGTTTAGAAAATCCAAATTTGCAATTTTTAAATATCGAACATCATCTTCTTCAATTATCCCCCCTTGAAGATGATTACCAAAAAAATGAGTTTTTTCAAATAATGTGGCATCCATAGTCACAAAAATCTTTTTGGAAATAGGTTCAAAACATTTGTATCCTTTTTGATTGGATGCATAGCCAATAAAAACACATTTTCTTGCTATAGGCTCAAGTTTTCCTTGATTCGGATCATGAATATGAACAAAAACAGTACATTCAAATATCTTTGGGGGTAGAGTTTATAAAAATTTATTATTAGGAAATAGACGTGTGAAAACATCGAAAGGAGTTTTGTAATTTAAAATTTTGGTAGGCATCCTATTTATTAAATATGTTCCAATGAGAATTGCTTCTCCCCTGAGATACTTTGGAACCTTATTTTGAAACAACAATGCCCTAGCAACTTCAAGGAGATGTTTATTTTTTCGTTCAGCCACTCCATTTTGTTGTGGAGTATCCACACATGAATTTTGATGAATGATACCTTGTTGTAGGAAAAACTCATTTGAGTGTTTATTAAAATATTCTCTTCCATCATTACTACAAAGAATTTTGATTTTTACTTGAAATTTGGTCAAAATCATTTGAAAAAAACTTTTGAAGATACTTTCAACTTCAGATTTTGTTGTCATTAAGTAAACCCAAGTTAATTGAGTGTGATCATCTATGAAGGTAATAAACCGTCTTCTTCCATTAGGAGTAGGGTCCCTACAAGGTCCCCAAGCATCACTATGAATTAATGTAAATAGACTAGATGGTTTATGCACCTGAGGAGAATAGGAAGAACGATGATGATTTGCAAATTGGCAAACTTCACAGAAAAACTGATCTGGATTTTTATTTTAAAATACTCGGGAAATAAGTGCTTCAAATACAAAAAAAATGGGTGTCCTAGCCTATAATGCCATAACATTATTTCTTCATTATTATGAGCCAAAACTGAGTTGAGACAATTACTATGAAGTTCCTCTTTAAGATCAGCCTCATCATCGAAGAGATAGAGACCATTGTCCTCGTTAGCACTGCCAATCATCCTCCCCGATTTCAACTCCTAAACTTGACAATTAACTGGGTTAAAAATAGCCAAACAGTTAAGATCTTGTGTTAATTTGCTTATGGACAACAAGTTACATGACAAATTTGGAACATGAAGGACATTGTGAAGAGTTAGAGTTTTAGAAATAGGAATAGAACCAACTCCAACTATGGTGGAAAAAGTACCATCAGCTATTTTTACCTTTTTATGACCTGCACAAGTACTATAAGTGGAAAACAATTTTGAGCAATTTGTTGTATGATCAGTGGCTCCAGAATCGATGATCCATGGAGTTTTTGAATTTGGTTTGGAACTCAAAAGAGCAGAAGAGAAAGAGATACCTTTTTGAGCAAGAGAGGATGAAGAAGTAACTGACATAGAGGTAAAGAGCTTATACAGGTGCTCTAGTTGTTCCTTAGAGAAAGGAGATGCCTCAGAGCTAACTTTATTCTCCACATTTTCTCCATTTGCAGCATAATTTTCCTTCTGGATTCCTCCCTCCTTACTTCAGAAAATACTTCCCTCAATGAAGGCAACGGTTTTCTGCCCAAAATTCGACCACAGACTTCATCAAGTTTTGGATTGAGTCCTGCTAGAAACATATAAACCCTATCATTCTCTTCTCTTTTCTTAAATTTGCTTGCATCTTTGGAATTCTCCCAATCATACTCTAACATTGGTCAAGCTCCTGCCAAAGGACAACCATGAGATTAAAGAATGTTGTGACATCTTTATCTCCTTGTTTGGACTGCCACAAACGAGTCTTAAGTTCAAAAATCTGTGAGGATTTCTCCAAGTCGGAATAGCAATCGCGTACAACTTCCCACACCTCTTTTGCAGTGGAAATGAATAGGTAGGGCTTCCCAATGGAAGATTCCATTTAGTGAATCAGCCACCCAATGATTAGGCAGTTCTCTGACTTCCATTTTTGGTAGGTTAGATCGGTCTTCTCTGGTTGAGGAGTATCTCCAGTCAAGTAGCCTAACTTTCCCTTTCCATCAAGAGCTAACTTCACAGTCTGGGCCCATTCAACATAGTTTATGTCATTCAAATTTTGGATTAGAAGTTGTAAACCAGAGTTTATGGATAGTGGATCATTTGTGGTAGAGGTTGACATGATTTTAGGGTCACCATAATTTTTTTCTGGTATTGTAGTAGTGGAGGAACAATTTTTTTTCAGTTTCTTGTAAGGACATGGTGAGCTGCCACAGGATCAGAGCCGAAGCTCTGATACCATGTGTTTTAGCGTGCAACTAGGTTAAAACAGGAGGGAATGAAAATTTATTATTATTCTTTTTGAAACTGAAACAATACAAATATATATATATATATATATATATATATATATAAATAGACACACACACACACAATGCTACCAACTATCTAATGAATGCAGAATAAAGTAAAAATAAATTAGGAAATAAATTAGATCAGAGTGATTTGATTATTTCCCAAAATACAAATAAACTTAAATAGAAAATCAACTAATAAATACAATCATATCAGATATGATTGTTGTATGTCAACATATAGTAATACCTAAGTTTTGTTATGCAATTTCTTTTTTTCCATTTTTTTCTATGCAAAAATCAAAAGTAGAAGCTTTGAAATCTAAGATATATAGGAGCCAACTTGTTCTATATTTAAGCACACAAAAATAAATATGAATGGGTGAACAAATCTAAGATATGTAAGGCCAACTACTTACTTTATATGCATAATTTCATCCGTTTTTATTTATTACTCATTTTGGGTGTGTTAAGTTAGAAGTAATTTATGTTCATTTGTGTAATCTCGTCGTGTTTAAATCGAATTGATAATCCGTGCAAAGTGTTTGTTTGTTTTTGATAAAATCCTACAAAATGTATGTGTGTTTGTATTAAAGTGTTTGTAGCTAGCATGTGAAGCCATTGTCGTGAAGCGTATAATATTTTAAGTACCTTTTTGTCAATTGTAAGTTGCTATATCGTATCTGGGATTGACTTGGAGATATGTCTTGAAGTAGCAATGTCAATCACAAGAAGGGGGATTGAATTGTAATCCTTTTAAAATTTTGATTTCCGTACTTAATTTAAATTAACTCAAGATCAATCTTGGTTGAAACGAAATGTCCATAATGTTCTGGATATGTTAGAAGTAAATAAAACAAATTAGTTTATAATGAAATGTGATTTGTGTGTGCAAATAATTAAAGATAAAGGATAGAAAGATCACACACAAAAAGTATATTGTTTCACCCAACTCGGCTAGTCCAGTCCTCACAACCGTGAGATTTTCACTATGTGCTTCAAAACCATAATTTTCTCCTTCACATTTTTTCTTTTGATCACACCTTGATCAATTACAATTTTCACCTTTCAACCTATAAATGATTTTTACAATCACCTTTCAGTCTTGAAATGATTTTTACAAACACACTCAATCTAACATATAAGATAGTCTTGAGTTACAAATAATGTGTACGACAAAAGTGTTTGGGATCTTGAAACTTCTCAACACTTGTTTGAGATAAATAAACACAAACTCAGTAAATGATGATCCACAAATATAGTGAACATAGCTGGAATTTACTTCAAGAGTTTTTGAGATCAACCTTGAGGTTGTTTTCCTCGTTTGGGCATTCAGCTCGAATTCTGTACTTCACCATTGATTTGAGCAGTCTTGATACTCTTTAAATTGTGGTTTGGACTGTGGAAACTGGTGTGTTTTAATTATGTCTTTAAAAGAAAATAACCAGAATGTTCTTTTGTAAAACCAAAACGTTTTTGGTTTTGTGTTGTATGGAAAATGTTGATGAGTGATTTAGTAGTTGTCTAGTGTAGGACCTTTGTCTCAGAAGCATGATGGTGTTTTGTAACAATGCGCCGCAGCAGTGTCCTTGTTGTCCTAATTGTCCTTGCTCATAGCTCATCAATCTAGAGATTGATCTTGATGTTGTTTGCTTCTTTATACCTTTATATAGCCTTTTGGGCTTTGATAATTGTTTTGAGTAGTCTTGATATTCGTTTATCTTAAGATCTGGACTTTGGAGAATGGTTCATTTTACTTCTGCCCATAAATGAAATAACTAGAATGATTTGGATAATAAACTAGAATGGTCTTGTAATAAACCATAATGATAATTTGATAAACCAGAATGATCTTGTAATAAACTAGAATAATCATTTGATAAACTAGAATGATCTTGTAATAAACCAGAATTATCATTTAATTATTTTGGTTTGATTAGATTGAAGATTGTGAAAAACCATAACGATCTTCATTTTTCGAGAGTGTTGTTTTTAATAAACTAGAATGATCTTCATTTTTCCAAACGTCTGTTTTTAATAAACTAGAATAATCATCGCTTTTCCAAAATTATGTTTTTAATAAACCAAAATGATATTCGTTTTTCATATTGTTGTTTTTTTAATAAACCAGAATGATCTTTGTTTTTCCAGTTTAGTTAAGACATGATTTGTTTTGATTTCTAACATGGTGTGATTATTGATTGTTGTATGAATGTATTTGATCATCTTCTTCATGAATACACTGTCTTGAATATGTAATAATCATTCTCTTGAATGATTGATATATGATATGTTATTTTTTAGATTCTTTCATTATTAAGTAGATACGTATGCACTTCGATGATGTGAATGGCTTCTTGTTTGTTCACTTATGTAATTCATGTTCCTTAAATAAAACTTAAGTGCAATCATTAGTAGATCATCATTCATAAAACTTAATCATTTATTTCATAAGGATTGTTGTCATTAAAACATACATTAAAAAACTTTTTACATCAACATATCTTGGGTGTATCTATTGGTCGCACCTCTATTTATGTTATTCTAGGCGTATCTATTACGGGTCATTTGGCGTAGTGAGAACAAGCATACATCCTTCATCTCTATGATCAATCCTATTTACCAACCTGTTCACCTCGTGGGTACTTTCAACAAATGTCACATTTCCTCCTCTATGCAGGATTTTCATACTCTTAACACTTTTGGTATTAGTTGTAAAGTTCAAGTTGTTACAGTTATCAAGGAGGTGTCTTGGCCTCTTTCTAATTGTGGTTAGATCAGTTGTACTGCTGATGGGGTTGCCAAAGAAAACTCGGGTCCAAAATCGTGTGTATTTTTCAGGATCAACATGATTTAGTATTAGGCTGATTCGCTTCAGTTATGACTCCTCTTATGTTTTTCACGGAGAGTGTGTTGATGCTATAATGGTGATTGAAATTGCTTTTTCGCGTGGTTGCATTGGCTTTGGCTTGCGAGTGATTCTTAGTTGGTTATTATGACGTTCAAGTATCGTCACACTATTTTGTGGCAGTTTTATAATCATTGGACTAGTTAACTATTTGGAGAATGTCAAAACTATGAGTTTTCTAGTTTCTCACATTTCTAAAGAAGATACTAATTTCTTCTCATGCTTTTTGTTTGGTGGGTTTCCACTAGTGGAATAGTGTTCCTAGATTTATCAAGGAGGAATATTTCTATATGTAATAAGTTAGGTATTCCCGTGTATAAATTTAGTTAGTTGATGTTTGATCATTTTTGTATTTGTTGTGTTCTTTTATCTTTCAGTATGGTTTTATTCCATTTAATTTTCTTGATAAGATTTTTAATGAGATAATTGTTGTTTATCTAGTTGTTTGCTCCCTGGGTTTTGGTTTGATATCACAAGGCTCATATTTGTATTTTATTTGTATTCTAATAAATTTATTAAGGTTCTGCAAATGATAGGTCGAAGTTATAGGGTGACACATAATTTCAATATTATCTCCTCCATGTGATGTTTTTGCATTAGTTTGCAATTAAGCCTACTATTAATATATTATCATTACTATACTAGACAAATTTCAATATGGACCCTATACACTATAGATCAATGTTTTTAAAATGTTTAAAATTCAACGAACACAATATCGTATCTAAAAAGTAGACGTTAACGATTATTTTAATTTTCACAAATACGATAACAACTTAAAATAGTTGGTTCCAAAAAAAAAATAAAAAAAAAAAATATATGTCTCATATTGAACTGAAAAGTAACTGTCTTATTTATAAAGACGAGAAAAAATTTGTGTTTACATTTGAAGAATATCATGAATCGTTTAAAATTTTGATAACTTTTTCAGTATTATCCACTTTAAATGTCTGGTGAAAAAAGCGTCGGCGGAGGAGACAACGACGCCTTCAACACTTTTTCTAACGAAACTAACGTCGGTAAACATGTTTCACGTGCCGTCTTCGTAGATCTTTAACGTCAAATATTTCACCCTAAGAGCATCTCCAACGGTGAACTAAACATAGGTTTATTAAATAGGACCCACTGTGCCACATCATCTTGAAGCAACCTATTCATTTTTTATTCCTAAACTCCACGTGGGTTCATTAAATAGGGTCTACTGTGCCACATCATATTGAAGCAACCCATTATTTTTTACTGTTTAAGAATTATATTAGATCCATTTGCCACAAACAATTTTTGTTTCAAACAATAAGATGAAAAAATAAGTAAAAAGTATTGTTAATAAAAATTTACAGAAAAAAGTTGTGCAACAAAAATTGTGAAAGAAAAAGTAAGAGTAATAAAAATAAATTGTTCCAATTAATAAGAAAATGTATTTCATATACAAATTAACGGTAAAAAAAAGTCAACGGGCATAAATTAAAAAAAAAACTAATGATCATAAATTAATAAAAAATATAACGATTATAAATTTATTATTATTAAATTGTGAAAATGTAATGACAGCTTGACAAAACTCTAACATGGTAAACTCGCTAAAATTCAAACAGTGAACTCGCAAAAAACTAAATTTTACGTAAATCCACGCGGACGAACGTATCTCTCATTTCAATCTTCTAGTTGCATATTTGAAATCTGACAAATGATTTAGTTGTGATGAGATTTGAAATGAGATTTGTTTGTTTGACTACAATACCCTAATCTCAATTGAATCTGTGGCGCTTCCAAATTCCAATCTTGAGATTTATTTAATTCAGATGTTACTGTTGCAGGGCATGCCACTCTGTATTATTTCCCTTTTCCTTGCAGCATAAACTAAAGTTTTAATACTATGTTTCTTCTTTTTTGGCAATTTTTTTTGTTCTTTTTCATATTCTTATGTAACTATTTTTTTATGCGAATTCTAATTAGAATAGCTGAATTTCATAAGTTTCAAGTTTTGAACACCAATTTCATTAACTTTTTTTTTTGTGAGATGCAGAATTCATATTCGAGATTTGATATATAATTTAATTATATGAACGTTTATTAATTAAAATAGGACTTAAGTCATTTCATTAACTTCCTTTATTTGCTATTAATCTCTCAGCTTCTTAGAGATTGCTATTTGTACAATACATTCTGAGATTGAAATTTTTGTCACGTCTGAGTCTATATATTGCTATCTGTACAATACTAACATGATGGTTGATTCATACAGAATCCCTCAACCACCCAATGGGAAAAGGATCAATACCCATTCTAAAATGGATTAAAAAAAATCCTAAATCACAATTTTAATTATTGAAAATATAAGACATTATTTTGGTAATTGATTCAACAAAAAAAATCTAAGTTAGTCGTCTATCATTAAAATATCAGTCAATTTAATCTCTTACGATATAATGATCATGATCGTTGATTATTTTGACCGTAAATTACATATTTTAAAAATTATTTTAATTTTTCATTGAGAGACTAAAATAACACCGTCCTATATTTTTATCGATAAAATGATAGGTTTCACGAAATTTACTTTTGGCACTAAGTTGCTTATTTGATAGCTACTACGTGTTTTCGTATTTTTCAATTGTAAGACTAGCGGTTTTTAAACAGATTATAGTATCCTACAATCTTATCTAAAAAGGAGGGGAGATATAAATACATAAATGGTTCATTATACATTTTTCACAAATTTCATTTCCTTTGTTTTGTTGGTGACGATCCCTGTTGGAACATAATATGTTATTATGTGAATTGAAAAAAAAAATAAATAAATAATATTTTGTTGAAGTCCCACATTGGAAAAAATTGGTTTTTGTAAATTCAAGTGGAATGAAACATGTTTTTAAAATTCAAGTCTCACATTGGAAAGAAATTTTTTGAACTCCCACATTGGAAAACTCTCCTATTTTGAGAATGCTAAAGTCTCACATTGCTTAGAAATCATATGTGAGCTTGCTTCCATCACTATATAATGAGTATCAATCTATTGAGAAAAGCACACCAAAGTTGGATGCTTTTCCCAACTTTCTCTTTTCTCCCTCTTTTATTCTGCTCGCCAATTTTCGAGCCACTTCTCCCCTTTCTTTCTGTCCCTTCGGTTTTTTTGCGGTTATTATGCCGCAGTCCCTTCGGTTTTTTTGAGCGGTTATTATGCCGGAGTCCCTTCGGTTTTTAGAGCGGTTATTATGCCGCAGTCCCTTCGGTTTTTTAGAGCGGTTGTTATGCCGCAGTCCCTTCGATTTTTTAGAGCGGTTGTTATGTCGCAGTCCCTTCGGTTTTTTAGAGCGGTTGTTATGCCGCAGTCCCTTCGGTTTTTTAGAGCGGTTGTTATGCCACAGTCCCTTCGGTTTTTAGAGCGGTTTTTGTGCTGTAGTTCTTTTGATTTAGAGTGGTCATAGTACCATATTGCGAATGACTTTATCGTCATATTGAGAGTGACTTTAACTGCCATATTGAGGGTGTAATTCTAGAACGGTTTTCTACAATGCAGTGGAACTCCAATAACGGTTTTCTACAGTGCAGTGGAACTCCGATACAGTGAATCTGGACTGTTTTATCCTGGGGACTTCTTGGTTGATAGTCTGTCTTGCACAATTTGGGCAGTGCTGCGAAACGTCTTAAAGAGAGCGACCTAGTTCGCGACTCAACCCAGTAATATCTTCGGTGGCATAAATTGTGATTTTAAAGAGTTTTTCGAAACTCAAAAACAACAATTTTAAGACGCTTCGTTCTGCCATGTCAACTGAAGAGATTACTGGATTTGGTTCTGTTACCTCTGATTTCAATGAATTGTTTCAATTTGAAACAAACAGAAAAGGATAATAAAGCTGAAGAATTAACCCATGAGAGAATAATGATAAGAATCATATTCTTAATAGACTTGCTGATGATCTGTATAACTACTACAGTTCCAGCAATACTGCTATAGATGTTTGAGATGCTCTGAATAAGTATGTTGTAAGCTGCTACTCAGAGTATCATATGTTCTATGACATATCCGTGGAGACTGAAGATAACTTATGAGATCATCTATTAAGTTCCAGCAATACTGCTATAGATGTTTGAGATGCTCTGAATAAGTATGTTGTAAGTTGCTACTCAAAGTATCATATGTCCGATGACATATTCGTGGAGGCTGAAGATAACTCGTGAGATCATCTATTAAGGTACGTCACTCATGGCATATCTAATTTAATTGTTGAAATTTAATATGTCTCTTTTTGTTTGAATGTTGAAATCAATAAAATATCTTCTGCTCACATGTTGTATGATTTTAATTTTTGACATGCTAGACTATGTGATATGAACACATTTGATTTCAAACTTAAGTAAGTTATCTATGAATGATTTTGAAAAATGTGATATTTTTAGTTAAGCTAAAATAAATTAAAAATGCTCACATAAACTTGTAGTTAGAGAATCTGAGTATTTAGATTTATTAACATTATGATATATGTGAATTTGATGAGACGTTAACAAGAAATGAAAAATTTTATTTCATTACTTTTATTGATGATTGTTCTGACTATACTTTTGTATATCAAATGAAAAATAAATGTGAAAAGCTTGACATGTTAAGGATCTTTGTAACTGAAATTGAAAATCAATTTAGTAGAAAGATCTAGAGGTTCTAAATATGATTCTAGTTTGTTTAATGAATTTATAAATTGTCTGGAATTATAATTGGAACAACTGCACCATAATTGCTTGAAGTGAATGGTAATGTTGTAAGAAAGAATAGAACTCTTATTGAACAAGTTGTTGCTAGTATGTTTAACTCTAGTGTTGTATCTCATTGGTGTGAGAAATATATATTGCTTATTTGCTATGTTTTGAATAGAGTTTCTAAATTTAAAAACAAAACATCTCCTTATGAGATAGTGAAGAAAAGACAACTGAACTTGTCTTATATTCAAACTTGGGGTTGTCTGGCTTATGTCAGAATCCCCGATCCCAAGCGAATTAAACTCGCCAGTAGAGCCTATGAATGTGTATTCATTGGGTATGTAGTAAAGAACAAAGTATATAGGTTTTATGACCTAAATGCAAAAACGATCATAAAGTCAAATGATGTTCACTTCTATGAAAATAAATTCCCTTTCAAATGGAGAAATAGTGGGGGCAGCTAACCAAGTTAAGTTCCTGTGACAAGAAGCGCTGAAAGCAACAAACAAGACGAAACAGAAACTCGAATGAGTAAGAGAGTAAGAGTTGCTAAAGATTATAGACCTGAATATATGGCCTATAATTTAGAAGAGGATCCTGTAAATCTCAAGGAAGCGTTGTCGTCTTTGAATGCAGATTTATGACAAGAAGCTATAAATGATGAAATGGATTCTCTAGAGTCCAACAAAACCTGACATTTAGTAGACTTGCTTCATGGTTGCAAATCAACAGGTTGTAAATGGATTTTGAAAAAGAAACTAAAACCTGATGGATTTGTTGATAAGTACAAGGCACGCCTTGTAGCCAAAGGTTTTAGACAAAGAGAAAATATAGATTTCATCGACACTTTTTCACCAGTCACTAGAATAAAATGCATTAGGGTGCTCATATCACTTGTGGCTATTCATAACCTGGTGATACACCAGATGGATGTCAAAACAATTTTTTTAAGTGGTGACTTGGAAGAAGAAATCTATATGGAACAACCTGAAGATTTTGTAATACATGGACAAGAAGACAAGGTCTGTAAGTTAGATAAGTCTCTATATGGTCTTAAACAACCTCCTAAGAAATGACATGAAAAGTTTGATAAGTTGATTATATCGAATGAGTTTAAGTGAATGAAAGTGACAAATGTATTTACCATAAATTTGAAAATGGCATTTGCATTATCATATGTCTTTAAGTAGATGACTTACTCATATTTGGTTCAAACATTCATGCCGTTAATAATGTGAAATCATCGTTGTGTAACAACTTTGATATGAAAGACCTCGGAGAAACAAATGTAATCCTTGAAATCAAGATTACTAGGTCAGAAAATGGAATGTCTTTGGATTAGTCTCACTATGCTGAAACAATCCTAAAGAAAATATAAATGTTTTGACTGTAAACCTGCTTGCACACTACATGATCTAAGTGTTAAACTTTTCAAGAACATTAGTGAAGGTGTTAGACAAACTGAATATGCGAGCATCATTGGCAGCCTTAAATATGCCACTGATTGTACTAGACCCGACATTGCCTATGTCGTGGGATTGTTGTGCAGGTTTACTAGTAGACCTAGTATGGAGCATTGGCACGCTATTGGAAGAGTCATGAGATACCTAAAGAGGACCATGAGTCTCGGATTACATTATCGAAGATTTCCTGCCGTCATTGAACGATACAGTGTTATTGATTGGAACATCTTATCAGATGACTCCAAAGCAACCAATTGCTATATTTTAGTATAGCTAGTGGTGTTGTATCTTGGAAATCGAAGAACAGACGATATTGGCTAAGTCAACTATCGAGTCTGAAATGATAGCACTAGTTACTACTAGTGAAGAAGCAAGCTGGTTGAGATGCTTGCTAGTTGAGATCCCTTTATGGGAAAAATCTATGACAGATGTGTTGATCCACTGCGATAGTACCGCGGCTATTGCGAAGATTGAGAATCGTTATTACAACGGTAAGAGACGACAAATACGTCGTAAGCACATCACAATTAGAGAATTACTTTCTAAAGGAGTTGTTATAGTGGATCATGAACGCGCTGATGATAATTTAGCAGATCCTTTGACGAAAGAATTAGCTATAGAGAAAGTCATAAATACATCCAAAAGGATGGGACTAATGCCTATAGAGTCACTCATGATGGTAACCCGACCTAAAAGACTGGAGATCCCAAGAATTAGGTTCAATGGGTAGTAACAAGTTGTGAAGTGATATGAGATGAACATGCTATTATAAACCAGAGAAACATGATTCCTGAAGCGATAATAGGATGAGGTAATAGAAACTCTTAATGAGATATATACTCTATGTGGAGGGAGTACCTAACTACAGGAGTACTCTTGATAGACTCACCTATGTGAATGTGGAAGTGGGTCCGCTTCCTATGGAATTTTGAGGCAGAATTCCTAGAGCGTTCACTATACTGGGATACACGTGCAGGGCCATTAATGCACGGGCTTTTGAGAATACACCCTATGAAAAGGTTATGTGTGGGTTTGATGTCAGAGATAGAGTTCAAGACTATGAGTCACTCTTGTTGAATCTGAATCTTACTTACTATGCAAAGGTTCAAGTCAAGAGACACCTTTGTTTATGCACGATCTTATAGAAGCGTTTGACGCTATTTCAGAAACACTTTTTTAAATTCAAGTGGGGGATTGTTGGAACATAATATGTTATTATGTGAATTGAAAAAAAAAAAAATATTTTGTTGAAGTCCCACATTGGAAAGAATTGGTTTTTGTAAATTCAAGTGGAATGAAACATGTTTTTAAAATTCAAGTCCCACATTGGAAATAAATTTTTTGAACTCCCACATTGGAAAACTCTCCTATTTTGAGAATGCTAAAGTCCCACATTGCTTAGAAATCATATGTGAGCTTGCTTCCATCACTATATAATGAGTATCAATCTATTGAGAAAAGCACACCAAAGTTGGATGCTTTTCCCAACTTTCTCTTTTCTCCCTCTTTTATTCTGCTCGCCAATTTTCGAGCCACTTCTCCCCTTTCTTTCTGTCCCTTCGGTTTTTTTGCGGTTATTATGCCGCAGTCCCTTCGGTTTTTTTGAGCGGTTATTATGTCGGAGTCCCTTCGATTTTTATAGCGGTTATTATGCCGCAGTCCCTTCGGTTTTTTAGAGCGGTTGTTATGTCGCAGTCCCTTCGGTTTTTTAGAGCGGTTGTTATGCCGCAGTCCCTTCGGTTTTTTAGAGCGGTTGTTATGCCGCAGTCCCTTCGGTTTTTTAGAGCGGTTGTTATGCCGTAGTCCCTTCGGATTTTTAGAGCGGTTGTTATGCCGCAGTCCCTTCGGTTTTTAGAGCGGTTTTTGTGTTGTAGTTCTTTTGATTTAGAGTGGTCATAGTACCATATTGCGAATGACTTTATCGTCATATTGAGAGTGACTTTAACTGCCATATTGAGGGTGTAATTCTAGAACGATTTTCTACAGTGCAGTGGAACTCCGATAAAGTGAATCTGGGCTGTTTTATCCTGGGGACTTTGTGGTTGATAGTCTGCCTTGCACAATTTGGGCAGTGCCGCGAAACGTCTTAAAGAGAGCGACCTAGTCCGCGACTCAACCCAGTAATATCTTCGGTGGCATAAATTGTGATTTTAAAGAGTTTTTCGAAACTCAAAAACAACAATCCCTAATTTAAAATATTTTTTTTGGGCTAGGGAGTGTACATAGGATCCATTTTTGTTGTTGTAATTTATCTTTAAGAGTATGAAAACTCATTTTAGTATTAAGCACATAATCCGTATTTGTCATTTGTGGTCTCCGTGGTTGTAAAATAACTTTTTTATCATATAGTCAGATCACACAATAAAGTTATGTAACTCTCTTACCTTATTTCCAATTGTTACATTATTTAGGGATGTTGTGTCCTTGCAATTTAATGAGGATATTGGTTTGTTGAGTTATTGTTGTTGCTGCCTACTTATATCTGAGTTTAGAGTGTGTGTTCTATAATCTGTCTAGTTATGTTGAGTTGATAGCACAAATAGCGTCGCAAGAGAGAAAGAAAGATTTTACGTACTTAAAAACTGTTTATTCTGTAGAAGTATTTTTTATTATATTTTTAAAGTGTGAATTTATTTTACTTTAGAGAGAAAAATAGGAGAATGTTTGTCCTTGATCATTTTACTTCTGGGTGGATCAAAATTGGCATCAAAATTGGCTTCTATATGATTATGATGTTTACTTTATAGAGACAAGTGGGAGAATGTCTATCCTCATCATAAATTTAAAAGAAAACAAGGGGGATTGTAATAATGGAGGAAATCAATATTTGACAACACTTGTGGATGAAGCACCTTCAAACGTCATGAAGCATAAGGTTGTTGTAGCAAATTATTTCTCAGTTCTAAAATAATTAAAGCATTTATATATTTTTTTAATAATTGATTTTTTTTTTAATTATACCATTTAATTAATATTTTTTATATAATTTTTAATGTAATATTTTTTATTACGTATTAATGATATTGAAAATGAGTCAATATATAACAAGTATAATTTGATAAAAATAATATTATTATTTTTTATTTATATATTTTTTATAATATATATAGAATGGTCAAATAATCCAATTATTTTGAAATGAAAGAAACATCTAATTATTATCAAAAATAAACAAAGAATCTTAAAGAGATAAAGGAGTATAATGATAATTTTATCTATGATCACGACAAATATTTTTAATACATAGGAGAACATCAGATAATGATACTTGCTTTCCCTTCCAAGTCTGAACAAATTATGTCTAAAGAGCCAACTTTTTGTATTTATTTTATGTTTTACGTTCTCGTGGACCCTTGGTCACAAATAACACATATGCTTTGACTAAATTTATGAACAAGAAGTTTAAGGACACTAATGGATTTACATCTAGTAACCTCGATGATTTATTTGACCATAATGCCAAACATATTGTCTATCCAACTAACAAGTGCAACTGTTTTTTTTTCTTCTTTCTTTCCTTTTTCTAATTACGTTTTATTTACTGCAATATTTGTATTAAGCGGTGTTTTCCGTGAATATTGTGGGATTGTTATTTGTTACGTTTAGCGTAGCTTATTACATTTAACATCATTCAACCATATGTGTATTAGATAATTGTTTTAACGTGACATGATGAAGGACAAATTTTACTATAGAAAATTGCTATTGAAGTTAAGACTTTACAACAAGGAAATGAAGGAGGGTAGATGATAATAAATAAATTAGAGACAAGTTCTATACCTATATCCATTCATCTATATTTATCGAGTCTTTTTTAGCCTTTCTATTTTATTTTTCTACATGCTATTTTTCTACATTTTGGTATCTATTTTCTTAAGTTCAATTAATAAGTCTGAATTGTATATGGGTTATAAAATTTATGTCTCAGTCCGACTATATATGGACAACGGACTTTTTGAACCAGCCAACATATTTTATTTATAATTCTATCAAAATTCAAAAATAAAAAAGATAAACTTTTTATCATTTGAATTTTCAATAACTAAATTTATATTAAAAAAAAAATCGAACCTAAATACATGTTTGAATTCACATAAATAAGTTTGAAATTGTGGTATGAACAATTCAAAATTAATATGTAGAAGTGAAAATAAAAGAAATAACAGTCGATAAATAATACAAATTTACATTCAATTGTTAGTATGAAATATTTAACTGTTTTAAAAAAAAATATTTAATCGGTGTACTTATATATAATATAAAAATAAACTAAATAAATATTTAATTATCAATAGTAAAATAAACCTCAATAAATAAAATTAACATGTAAAAAGATAAATAAATAATATTTATTTATTTAATTTTTAATATGAAAAATTAACACGTGTGAATATATATAGTTTTTATGATAAATATTTTTTATTAATATCAGTTTTTAATTTTTAATTAATAAACAGATCAAACATTAAATTTTTTTTTGTACTCAATAGTAAGTCATATTATAATTTAAATTTAAATAAATATTTTATTGACGTGGGATACAGAGACTACCCAAAGCCCGAATGGGCTAGTCCATCACGGCCTCGAGTTTACGCGGGCAAGCCTAAAAAGTCCTGCTTTAATATGATCTCAATATTTGATGCCAAAGTATTATATTTTTAATATTTTTTTCACCGATCTATATTGACAACTTTAATTACTTTGAAATGTAATAGTGGACATAATATGGTTGAAGTGTCTTTGACTCCTTTGCCTGATATTTTTAAAATTTTGTGTTTGATTCCTTTTTAAGGGAGGAAAAGAGAGAGAAAAAAAAATTAATTTATCATAATATTTATTTGTTCTAGCTGTATTCCGGAGATTTAGAGGAGAGAGGACCAAGACACTTAAAAAATATTTAAAATATCCAGTCTCTTTTAAATCAAACACATCTATATTCATTTCTCTTTATTGAATCAAACACACTATTAGAATCAAATGATACATATATTACTATTATCTTATCTTATCTGTTTGATAAAAATGATGTTTGTACAATACTGATATCTTTATCTACGTAGATGTCAATTTAACAAATATTTAATATTTTTTTTTAAATATCTATGATTATCATCTTTTAAATACGTAAAAAAATTAATTATTTTTTTACAATTACATAAGATTTTCATTCCTATTTTGTCCACGTAAAAAAATATTAATACATTAGATAACACATAAATAAAATATATAATAAAATTTAATCATAAAAATTATTAATACATTGATACATAACCAAAAAAGTGTTACAACATACAAATTTAACTAATTTAGTATGAGTACAAATACATACGAGTGCATGTACCATTATACCCACCTTTGCATCTATTGACGTGGATAAGCAAAATATATGTTAATTTTATTTGTGGGGATCCGTTTTTACCCGCTCTGTTTTGGTTGCAGATTTTATTTGCTTACTAGTACTATTTTTTTTTTATCTACACTTATTCTCAAAAAATATATGTTTATATTTTTATTTGGGCTAAATATCATGTCTTTTAACTTAATTTCAATTAACGATTTGGTTCTTTATTTTTTTTTCCGATTTGTTCTTTTATATTTTTAAATAATTTCAGCGTTACCCTTTAAGTGAAGTGATATCTATGGAGTATAAATACCAATAACTTCAGTTTTAACTAATCAATCATACTATCAAAGTTATAATAAACTTTGAATATTTTTCTCAAATATTTTCAAAACATAAAAGATAACTTTTTCTGAATATGAAAGAAGAATTTTTTTAACTTTTTCTTAACGAAACCCCACTTAAAGGAACGATGAAATTATTTAAAAACATAAAAGATCAAATCGAAAAAAAAATAAAAGACTAAATCGTTAACTGAAATTAAGTTAAGGGACTACATATGATATTTAGCCTATCTTTTTTTTATAAAAGAATTTTAGAATGAGCGGTAATATATGATGCAAATATTTTTAATAATATAAACATTTGCCAATTAGATCTTACAAATAACTTATTTGTTATTTTATTGGGTTTGTTGTATTTTTTATTCTATACACAATACAGATATAGTATGAAATTGAGGATAAATAATATTGTAGAAATATTTATACACCATGAAAAAGATAATATTTATATTTTATATATATAAAACCATAAAATATAAAAACTACTGAATTTGAACAAAATGTACAAAACAAAATAGTGAAATGCAACAAATGTAAAACATTTTATTCTGTTGACAACAAATGTAAAAAAAAAATCATTATGTAAAAAAAAAAAAGAAGAAAAAGAAAGTAAAGAAGAAATATCTTGAAAAGTCGTTTAACACAAATTCCATTTCATTTCCCTGAATTTTGTGTTGCAGAGATCTTGCCTCCTCATTTCCTCACCCTTTTTTAACCTTCCTGCTCCCATTCACTTCCAACCATCAAACCCTAACCCTATCGATTTCTCAATTTTGAATCTGAGTGATGATGATGAATCACACGTCGCCGTTTTGATAAACCGTATGTATGTACGTTGATCGAGGTTCCTTAATCGATTGCATGGGTTTACATAATGCCTCAGCTTCGTAGTGGAGTTCGACGCGCTCGTGTTGCTGCCGTAGCTCAGAAAGAATCCAAACCACCGAAGAAAAACGTGGCGGCGAGGGGGAGACCCAGAACTAGATTGGCGGCGAAGAAATCGGAGCTTGAGAATCCGTTGAAACAGTTATTGAATCCTCCTCCTGATACTTACGTTGAACCACCACCACCGAAGGTGAACGTTATAGAACAAGGTGTGGGTGCGATGGTTGATGAAAGAGGTGGTGGATTGAGTGCTAATAAGGACAAGGCTGTTGCCGTTGCTCCAGAGGAAGATGCCAACACTCCACCTCTTCCTGATAAGGTGTGATGATTTTATCTTTCTTGATGTTATTGTGTTAGTTTAATGATTGTATTTATTGATTACTGATAATTTGTTAGTGTTTTTAATTTTTAATTGAGGACTAATGTAATTGTAGTTGATTATGTCACTTTGTCTTTCTTGATGTTATGCTGTTAGTGGTTGTATTTCTTGTTTCTTGATTATGATGATGTTTCGTTAGTGTTTTTAATTAAGGACTGATGTTGATGTATTTAATTGTTTCTTGTTCTTTTGTTTATTTGATTTAATGAGTTTTGGATTTCAATTTCAAAGGTTCAAGTAGGAGGATCGCCTCTTTACAAGGTAGAGAGGAAACTTGGTAAAGGTGGATTTGGTCAGGTTTTTGTTGGCCGTCGTGAGCGAGCGAATGCTCCTGGAGCTATTGAGGTATGTTTCTCTTTTGACATCTGGGCTCTGTTTGTATCTCGATGAAGGGTTTGTTACCTTCTGATTTGATTGAGACTGATTTGGCCTTTTTGAGTTAATTTCTATCTGTCATTTCCAGGTTGCTCTGAAATTTGAACATAGAAACAGTAAAGGTTGCAGCTATGGCCCTCCTTATGAGTGGCAAGTATACAAGTAAGTACCCTCTTTTTACATTATTTTGTAAATTTATTTGATTTTAGTCATTAAAGTATTGTGAATGAGAGCCTCGACACAACTATTCTAGTTGTTGTCGTCTGACCAGGAGGCCATAGGTTTGAGTTGTGGATCCAGTCTCTTGCATATGCAAGATAAAAGTGCCTCTACAATAGACCCACAATGGGTCCAACCCTTCTATAAACTCTTCTGTGGTGAAAGCTTTATAGCACTGGGTTGTCGTTCTTTTTGAATTATGTTTTGTGATCAACTCAATATAGTTAAAGTTTGATTTTTATGTTCTGTCAAAAGCACCCTTGGTGGTAGTCATGGAATACCTAAAGTACACTATAAAGGAAGACAAGGAGAGTATTATGTGATGGTATGATCTATTCTATACAACAAATACTGTACTATCTCGTCGCCAACTTAACAATTCATCTATTTCATCTATATTGCAGGTTATGGACATTCTTGGTCCAAGTTTGTGGGATGTATGGAATACCTCAGGCCAATCGTGAGTATACTCTTAACTGTATCTTGGCTTTGTGGTTTTAGCTCTTGCATTAATTATAGGGTTAATGCCCATGTATTTAGCAAATGTTATTTATATATATTGATTTTATTTGCTTTTGGGCTTTCTTTTTTTAGCTTCACATCGAAGCAAGTTGACTGGTTTTAATATTATTTTCTTCAGAGGACATGGTAAAGTGGATATACAAAGAAATTAATTAAAAGCAACATTTGAGTGACAAATAGTTTATATGTTCTGTTTTACTATATGTTTTCTTGACATAGTTCTTCAGCTTCTAAATATCCCAATTTCCGCTTTTAATATAAAGAACTACTTTTGTGAAGAACTATTGTAATTTGGTTCACTGTATGCTTTTTACACACCCTCCCTCGTGGATACTTTGAATATTCGGGTGGATTATGGTAGAATTGTTACAGTAACTATTTTTCTTGTTTTTTCTCTGGCTTACTTGTTTTTGTTTTTATATTAATAAAATGTTTAGGATGTCTCCTGAAATGGTGTCATGTATAGCTGTTGAGTCCTTATCGATACTAGAGAAGTTGCACGCAAAAGGGTGAGTTATTTCGTCAATTTCTTCCTACTTAGCAAAATTTATAATGTTTATAAGTTTATTTAGTTTTAGTTCTCTTCAATTCTAAACAATAAACATAATTTTTTTGTTACTTTTGTTCATTATAGTTATGTACATGGAGATGTAAAACCAGAAAACTTTTTACTAGGTCAGCCCAGCACAGCACAGGAGAAGAAGTTGTTTCTTGTTGACCTTGGATTAGGTTAGTGGGTTCAATTATATGGTTCATGTGTATTTAAGTTACCAATCTTATAATCCATTTGTAATTTTTATTCGCAGCAACAAAGTGGAAAGATTCCTCAAGTGGAAAGCATACTGAATACGATCAACGCCCTGACATGTTTAGGTTTTCTTTATTTCACTTCTTTTGTTTTCTTCTTTCTATTATACTCGATTGCATTTTTTCCTATTACTTTTATTATTTTATACTTAATGTTTTTTACTCATTTATATGGTTATCTATATGATCTTCACAACCGTATCTTTTTATGTAGAGGGACTGTTCGATACGCTAGCGTTCATGCCCATTTGGGAAGAACTGCCAGTAGAAGGGATGATCTTGAATCACTGGCATACACACTAATCTTTCTTCACAGGGGCCGATTACCGTGGCAAGGTTTTCAGGTACATACATTTTTTATATGCTTACCAAGTACTATACTTTGTAAGTTGTATTCCTTGACCTGCTATGTTTCAATTGTTACCTTGTCTAGGGTGATGGCAAATCCTTCCTCGTTTGCAAAAAGAAAATGGGAACATCTCCTGAGATGCTGTGCTGCTTTTGCCCCGCTCCTTTTAAGCTATTTCTCGAGACTGTGGTGAACATGAAATTTGACGAAGAGCCCAACTATTCGAAGCTAATATCCTTGTTTGATGGTATGCTCGGACCCAATCCTGCGTTGCGACCAATTAATACTGAAGGCGCTCAAAAGGTAAGTGTTGTGTACTCTAAAGTTTCTGGCTTATTTTTTCTTTCCCTTTTCTGGTTGCCCATTGTATTCATCGCAGTGTCTATGTCTACTCAAAATCTAAATTTGGTAGGTTGGGCAAAAGCGGGGTAGATTGAATGTTGATGCAGATGATGATTCACAGCCCAAAAAGAAGGTCCGTTCAGGGATTCCTGCTTCACAATGGATTTCAGTTTACAATGCTAGACTACCGATGAAACAAAGGTAAAACACTGCGATAATTCTTTCTAGCTCATTCAATCCTGCAATCAAATATGTGAGGTTGAACACGAGTATGATATTATCTTTGAGTCAATTATGACTTTTAAATGGGTTTCATTTTAGGTATCATTACAATGTGGCAGATGGAAGATTAGCACAACATATTGAGAGAGGGATTGCTGATGACCTTCTTATTAGTTGTGTATCATGTTGTTCAAATCTATGGGCACTTATCATGGATGCTGGAACTAATTATTCCGCTCAAGTTTACAAATTGTCACCATTATTTTTACACAAGGTGGAATATGCTGTATGCCTTGCTGTTTTTTAAGTCTAATTTGATGGGATTAATCTTATCTATATGACATTGTTTCTTTGCAGGAGTGGATCTTGGAACAATGGGATAAGAACTACTACATCACTTCCGTTGCAGGGGCCAGTAATGGCAGCTCTGTTGTGGTCATGTCAAAAGGTTTGATAGTTTCTTGTATAGTTTTTATTGGTTTTTCTCTGCCTCTGGCGTGTGCAGCTTTCTATTGATTTTGTCCATAGTCCTTGGCTCTTTTTTATTTTTAATCTGCGTTCCTATTACTGCTTTTGTTTGGTGAAAGGATCTGAATTTCTGAATGCCTCTATGTAAAATGATTCAAAGTTGTTCTCAGATTGTGTTTTGATCTAATTTCTGCAGGTACGCGGTATACGCAACAATCATACAAAGTAAGTGAATCTTTCCCCTACAAATGGATAAACAAGAAGTGGAAAGAAGGTTTTCACGTCACCTCAATGGGTACTGCCGGAAGTCGCTGGGGTATAGTTATGTCTCGCAATGCTGGATTCAGTGATCAGGTTTGTTGCTGTTGATTTGTATTATTTTCTGCCACTATACCTCATTTCCTGTCATCGTTATTAACCTTTTAAATTTAGGTGGTGGAACTTGATTTTCTCTATCCAAGTGAAGGCATCCATAAACGCTGGGATAATGGTTATAGGATTACAGCAACTGCAGCTACATTGGATCAATCTGCACTTATATTAAGTATCCCGAGGAACAGGCCTGGTGATGAAACTCAGGAAACTCTGCGTACATCTCAATTTCCCAGTGCTCATGTTAAGGTAGGGCAAGGTGAATGACTAGTTGATTTTTTGAGGTTAATAATATGACTGGTCCTCTCATTCTTGGTTATTTTTGTGTTCAGGAAAAATGGTCAAAAAACCTTTATCTTGCCCATTTGTGCTATGGGCGCACAGTATGCTGATTTCCTATACCATCAGAAATTAATTGACAAAAGAATCATGGATTGTCTGCTGCGTTTATCATATAACATCTTTTTGTAGGGACTGATGATTGTGCCAGCAGAGAACCATATTTGTTCTCTGTTGTATAGCTTATTATTCTGTTCTCTGCCCTTTTATTGTATGCTTTATTACTTTGGTATTGGAATTTGGCAGAGTAATGTATGTGGTTTTAGCTTTATACATGTTTCATTGAATTGAATGTGTATACCAACCGATTTTATCATTTTGTTTCCATGTGCTTAATGCAACTATGCAAGTAGTGATATCAATCAGGTATCTTGGCCAGATTTCCAGGTTTATCTCAGTTGTGAACTTTTTATCAGACAAAAATAAAAATCGTTCTAAAGAATCGACAAAATTTATAAAAAATTATTAATGTTTTGAAAACCAAGCTACAAAGGGTTCAACGCGTGTATGGCGATATTAATATATCTGGGAATATACTACATATCTTCTAGTTCCTTGGTATTTGACTCAAATTTAATTTGAGTAATGAATGTACAAAACTTCACCTAATAAGAAAACTAACGAGAATTGTGTCTAGTAAATTTGGGTTTGAACCTCTCCTAAGAGTAGGAGAGTTACCATGGAAGCTATCGCAACAAAAAAAGGTGAAGTGAGATAATACGTAATGAAAGAGTTTAGTGATTTGTATGGGCATATAAAAAATAATTGCCTTATAAATTATAATCTCAATGTGATAAATATCTTGATACATTTATCTTTTACCTATTATTACATTAAAGAGAATAACATTATATTTATATTAAGTGTATTTTCCTCCTTTTTATTTTGAAGGAGTTTTATATTTATGATTCTATGCATAGTGAACCAAATCTTAAAACTTATCCTTCCGATAAATATATTTAAACAAAATATATTTGGGAATATTATTAATCGTGGTATCTCTAAGATTTCAATTTAATAAATATCTTCACTGTATTTTAAATTTTAATTTTTACATATTTTTTTCTTTTTTAAAAAGACCTTTACATACATTAGATAATACTTGTTTTAAAAAACCATGTGGCTCGTGTTTTATTCATATTTTGAGCTGTATTCTTTTTTTAAAAGGAATAATAACTAACATCATAAACTCAGACAAATGCATAAATTCCTCTTGATTAAGTCAACCTTAAGCAAACCAACTTCTCATAATTCCTTAATCCAATCATAATTTCTTCAATCAAAATATGAGATGTATGCAACAAGTGTTCAATATGTAGGAGACGTATGCAATAAGAAATTAAGTATCACAACAATCTTATCTTATTATAAACAAAAAAAGTATCGCAACAATCTATTAACTTGGGTCACAGATCACGTGAGAACCCTTTTTTTTTTCTTTTGATATAATATAAGAAACTACAATTTATTTTCGTTTTATCGTCTTTATTTTGGTTACTTCCATTTTATCACCGCATCCAAAGTGCAAGAAATTTTCATTATTACTCTCAACATTCTTTTCTCCCTCAACCTGTAATAGCAACGGTTTAAAGTTATACAATTACTGTCATTCTCAAATAGCGGTTATAAATATCTAGTGTGTTGATGAAATCAATGATTCTCATTCACAGTCAGTGTACAACTAGTTTACAATGACAATGCATAACCCTTTTCTCTAATAATAAACCAATGGATGAGAGGTCACTGGAGGAAGAATTATGAAAGAACTTGGTATAGCAGCAGCAGATATGAAGGTATTCAGAATAATAGGAGTAAACCATATTTTATTATATCATTAATTGTGAAAAAGCACACTGAAACAGCTCAAGAAAAATATTCCCTTGCAGATGTTCAAATATAGAAAAACATTATGAGAAATATTCCTTCTACGTATACTTAGCTAAAATGGCCTCTACAACACCTTGAGCAATAGGATGATAACACTCTCGAGCCTCAGAAAATAGTCTTTTAGCAAACACTTTGTCATCTTCATTGCCACTGCCTTTCACAAGTGCAGTGTAAAGTGGCCGGAGATACTTCATCCTTCCAACTTCTTTTAAGGTTTTCTCCACTTCACTATGGTAAGCTTTGCATCCACATGAAATAGCCAGCTGTAGAAATGACACCTTTACCTCGTAATCTTTTGATTCAGATAGTTTGTAGCGTGAATCCAAGGCTAAGATCTGCACAGCATGTATTATACAACTTAATAAATTTGCCAATCTTTTACTAAGCACTACTAGTATGTTTATTGTTCTTTATTATATATCTTCCTTTTTGAAGAGCTTAAAGTGGACCAAACAGCCAAAGAACAATTTAATATGAAAGGAGGTGCATGATATTCAGCTAATATAATGTAATGGGCAACAAATGATGGCACTAGCATACGGATTGTCTTCTGTGTAGCACTCACACTTCAATTCAAAGGCGTGTTTAATGTCCAACACTATATTGATATATTCAATCACTTTTATTTTCTTAGACTATTATGGGTAACTGCTTGCCGATGTCAGCGATGTGCCTGGTGCACGTGCCTATATAAGTGCTTTATAGCGGTCATTCTCCCATAAAAAAAAAGTATATAATATAAGAGATTAGAATAATAATGAGCAGCATGTGCTAAAAGGGGATTGATAGTGGAGTTGAATTTCTCTTCAAAGAATTATGCTTGGGTGAATTGTTGTTTTAAAGGTGAATATTTCATGAGGTCGTGCAATTCTCAAAAACCGAAGTTGTGATAATGATGACGAGTTTAGGAAAAAATATGCAAACTTGCAAAGAGCATCAAAAAAATAACTAGGTTTATAGTATGCAAAAGCTAAGAGAAATTAGTATTCATATTCTTCCCGTGATTTTTAACGAACAACCAAACACGTATTTACATGCTTGTGACTCAAGTATTCTTCAGTATTTTAGCAGAAAAAGGCAGTGACAAACCTATCAAATCCGATAAAAATGTGTGAAACTAACTGACTTATAAGACTGAAAGCTATGCTTTCCAGGCCATAAATCACTTATGTCCATCTATGAGGCATTTCATTTAATATCCAACTGATATAGCAATAAAGAGCAGTTCCTTTAAGAATTAAGAGTGCGGTTATTTTGACAAATGCCACGTAAGAAGGGTTTAATAATGTTGTCGAGACCACAATCTAAATCATAAGATTGTACGATTTTGTCACCTCAGAGCGAGCTTGACCGTATGAAAAATTGCATGTTTTTTTCTTCATGTGTCTGTATTTTTGTTTTCGTATGTTTGCGATTTAACAGCACCATCCCCGATCCTAGGTAGGATTTCGATCTTAACAACAATGGCGGAAACAGAAGGTCATTACAAAATTGTGAAAACAGTATACCTGCGATACTTCAATGGATTTCGGCAAGTTATCCAAGTAGAGCTCCCACTCTTGACCTTGCCACTCAGCAACTTCATCCTCCCTTGGCATCCTCCCATTTACGGATTCATTTGCCAGCGATACAATCATTTGATACACACTGGACTCAGGCTCAAAAGCATCAGATGGGATGCCAGTACCTTCTGTCCACAGTACTAGGTCAATCTGATTCTCTATGCCAGGGATGTTTGTTTTAAGGAAGTCAAGGAACGTTTCAGTATCAATCGATTTGAACTTGAAGGTGGCAATGTATTTCTTCAGAAACTCATCAAATGCGGGTCTCCCAACCTGTACATTCAGCAAGAAAATTCACTGATAAATAAGTACAAGATTAACTCCAAAATGACAAAACATATATGTGTTCTTCAACCCAAAAAAACAAGACAAGGTATGAGCATAATTTAATAATTTCAGCTTTTCGTAAATGAAGAATGTCCTTAAAACATGGAAAATAATCAAGAATATGAAAGTGAGCTTTATACATAATTACATATAGGAACAAGTAAACAACTACAAATACCTGGCGTTCAATGCGCAACAAGAACTGGAAACCTTTCTCATATGGAACCTGAGAATATGCATCATCAGGGTCAACTCCTTCCTGATTATTTTTTAGCTTAGTCAACTCCATATTGTCCTTGAACCTCTCTACATCCTCATTTAAACCCCTCCAACCAATTCCAATATTCAATGCGGCTCTTTTCTCTCCCTGTACAGCCTCCACAATCCTGCGTTCTGCATACGTAGTGAAGCCCTAAAACCGCATTCAATAATAACTTAGTGGTCACATATTTAACTTTGCTAGGTAAAAACCACAATCAAAATCAGTTTTTAAAGTAAATGTATGTGACCAATTGTTCACTGTGTCAGCAAAGGAAATAAACAACTTAAGACAAAATACCAAAGCAAGGTTTCTTGCATTGCCAAGTGAAAACCAATCAAAGGAAGAATGCAAAAGCCAACAAAGATTACATCTTTAATAGGAAAAAGAGTACTTATATTAGTACATGATGTTTTCATGTACTTATATTAGTACTTATATAAAACATGTCTGGTGTTAGACATGTGTCGGGGCAGACACTGACATCAACAAGTATGATTACATTCAACCACTTACATTTTCTTAAATTATTATTGGTGACTATATACCAGTGTCAGTCTCATGTTTCATATTTGTGTCATTGCTTCATAACTCAACAAATTTATCACAATTAAATTTCAAGACTAACTGCTATAACTTAGAGACACGAGCAAAACAGAATATGAAGAGACTATAACAAATGCTAAAGATATGATGAAAAGCAGCATTTTTATATTATAATGATGTATGATACCTCATTGAGCCAGAAATGTTCATTGTTTTTGTTGGTAATCAAATTCCCAGTCCAACTATGAGCAAGTTCATGAGCCACAACCTGTGCACCAGTTGCATCCCCTTTAATAACAGTTGGTGTCAAAAACACCATCCTTGGATTCTCCATACCCCCATAAGGAAAACTAGGTGGTAATACCAACAAATCAAATCTCCCCCATTCATAACCTCCAAACAATCTCTCCCCTTCCCTTATCATATCCTCAGTCCCTTCAAACTCTTTAGCAGCCGAATCCAACACTTGATTCACAGCTTCAGCATAAACCCTAGTTCTCGGTCCCACTTCCCTATTATCAATTTCACCAACCGCAAATGCAAATAGGTAAGGTGGAATTGGAAGTTCCATAACAAACTCCTCCACAACCCTACCTTTTGTGGAAAATCCAAAAGACTCGTCATCATCCAACAGCGAACGACGCTCCACGTGTCTCGCAGCCATGACAGCCGTTAATTCAGCCGGAATATTAAGCCGAGCCGAATAGCATATTCTCACGGCTGGTGTATCCTGACAAGGGAAGATTGAACGTGCGTGAATGGCTTGACACTGAGTGTATACAAAAGAGTGTTTTTTGTTGAAAGTTTGGGGTGGTAATAGCCATTGAAGAGCAGAGGAAGAAGGGGAGGTGGTGTATTTGATGAGAAAGGAGGTGTGATTAGAAAGAGTGAGAGTGAGTTTAGAACCTTTGATTGGGTCTGGGGTTTGAGAGAGGTCAAAAGGGATTGGGGTATTGTTGGGGGATTGAGGATCGATGATTGAGTGGATTTGGAGGGAACGAGTGTCGAGTGAGAAAGGACCAGTGTAAGGGTTTTGGAGAGTGAAAAGTGAGGAAGCGTGAATGGTTGAGGTTTGGAAATCTAAGTAGAGAGTGAGGGAAATGTGAGTTGTTGGTGAGTGAGTTGAGTCTGTGAATGAGTGTGGATCAACTGGTGCCATTGTTTCTTTGTTGTTGGAGAATGATGAAGAAGGAACTCAATAGTGTGATGGTACCTTTTTTGTACTATAAAACAGTGGGAATGGAGAATATGAAAAGATTGTTAGTGCTATTATCTTTTCTTAAACTTGATTGAGGTTGATGATGATGCTTTGATTCCTTTCTTAATGGCAGGACAGAGTCATAAACTACTGTTATATTCTTATTTAGGTATTTTTTAGGCAAATGACTTTTATCTGTGATCAAAAATAGAAATTTAATGTCCCTTATATATAAGCACACAAAAATCATTCCTTAATTTAAGTTTATCTTCAAATTATTATTTTCTAAATAAATCTCTAATTAATTATATTAATTATTTAATAAATTAAATTATTCTTTTAGTTCTTTAATTTACTTTTTGTTTTCACTTTTACTTTTTAATTATTTTTTGTTATGTTTTTGTCCCTTAATTATACTTCTTTTTAATCAAATTGGTCGGTTAATTTTTAACAAAAAAATCTTAGGTTTTGGAGGTATTTCATCTCACTATATTCAAACCTATAAATTTATATTTCCTTTAATCTAAAAAGCTATAAAAAGTTTATCAAATTTATGACTTTCAAATTTTTATATTTTTAAAATTTCAAAATCCAAAATTCATTTTTCTCATTGTCTTTGTTTCAACTTTCACCATTGTCAATATAAAAAATAAAATAAAAAAAGTAGAACGATGTTGTAATAAGTAGAAGAGATTAATTTGATTTGGATAACTAGTGTGAATAAATATGAACCCAACCTGAAAAAGAGGTGTGAATGTTATGTGAAATATGAGTATTTGAAAGGACATAGAGAGATGATAGAATTGTACTAGATGTAAGTCTTTTTTGAATTTGAGTTTGAAGATTATGATTTTGGATTTGAAAGTTATGAGATTAAACAATTATGGTTTTGATGATTGTAGGAGATTTATGGGTTTGGAATTTCATTTTTTTTTTTATTACATGATTAAATTAAGTGATATTGATTTTCTTCTTTCTTTCTTTTAACATTATTTTTTGTTAGGAATTGTAATTTTACGCAATATATTGTCGATGAAGAAAATGAAGAAGATGAGTGGGTTGAAGGTAATGAAAGAATAATGGGTTTTATGATTTTTAATTTTTTTGAGTTTGAAATGTTAGATTTGAATTTGTATGTTATAAATTTGAATATCATAAATTTGATGAATGTATGGATTTTTAAATCGGAGGATATCATAAATTTATGGTTTGTGGTTTTGTGAGATAAAGGAGATTGTACAAAATCTAACGTTTTTTTTTTTTGACATAAATGAATGAAAATTATATGCAATACATATTTATATTTAGGGATGATAGAGTAACATAAATGTATGAGATTTTATGTATTAAAGTATATAAAAGTTCAAATTTTATTTTTTTCTTATACAAACTTTTATTTAACTATATCATTTTTTGTTTTTTCAAAGTCATCACTCATTTTTTAAGGCACTTTGAAGTGAACCGATACTTAAAAATTATTCAAAATTCTAATTATGATAAATGTTGTCATGTGAAAATGAAAGATTATTGTTCGATTCGCTTCATTTTTTAGAATTGAGAAAGTGATTTGATTTATGTTTATTCGATGACAACCAAAGAAAACAAATATATGGCATCCAAATTGAATTTGTCGAACTTACACCAATGAAATCATCATCTCAAATATAAAGATAAAATAGTTGTTAACTTAAACCTGCTATGAATGTTGTTAATCATTGTTATAATGATTTTTAAGCATTAAAATAGAGTAGACCATATGAGTTGGTCCAATATACAACTCAACTTATTTGTGAAACCAAAAGTGGTAAGTTTTTGCGAGAAAGTGATGCACTCCATTAGTTTCATTATAAACTACTTCTCTTTTACACATGTTATTAATAAAAGTGTATACATTAAATAAAATGAATAATATATTTAATAAAGTACCCTTATCATGATTGATGAATTTACTATTACTATAAATGTAAAACATAATATATTTGACTTAAAAGTGACACAAATAATATTAATTAGAGAATGCAATTGAAAAATAATAATTAATATTGCATTAAAATTTAAAAGAATAATTATTTTGGGACAAAACTTGTTGAAAAGTGAAGATGATGAATATTTATGTGTTTCGTTTGTGTCTGCAAAATCGAGTTTTTTTTGTTATTTATTAAAAAAAATTATTAATAATTCTACAAAATTGTTCTTAAACATTAGTTCAACTAACAAATGTAGATATTGTTAAGTTGAATATCATATCTAAGTTCGAATTTAGTAACTCGTAATTGTATGAGTTAATTATGATGATATTTATCATGTTTTGTAAAATAAAAAATAAAATAAAATTCTACACAAAATTAATACTCAAAGTTTTTAATGACACGCTGACGTTCTTAAAAATAATTTTATAAACATATTAAAATGATAAATGAGAAAAAAAACAAAAGAAAAAAATAAAAAATAATTTTATAAATGGTTTACGAGATAAATGATAAATTTTAAAAAATTTAAAATATAAATGGCTCAAATAAAAAAAAGACGATAAAAGACTAAATACCACCCTTAAAATAGTAAAATAAATTACGTATAAATCTTTTAAAATTGAATCTATACATGTGTTTAATCATTATTTATATCTAACTCGGACAAAGTGAACAATAAACTAGGAATTATTAGAACAAAATATAATAACATAAAAATATTAATACTTAACAATAAGAATTACATTCTCATCTTTAAGTTTTAACTCTCACAGATATCAAAATTACAAGGAAGAATTGGAATCTAAAACTTGATAATTGCACCTAAATTTACAAGTTATTTACGGCGGACAAAAAAACACACCGTCAATAATAATAATAAAATATATTGAGTAAACAAATAATAATAATAATAATAATAATAATAATAATAATAATAAAAACAGAGAAATAATAAATCGGTATTTGGCGCACAGAAAAGAAGAGAAAAGAGGAAAAGAAGAAGGCGCAACGAGAAGCAGAGAGCAAGAGAGTTCGGTAATCTGAAATTGGAAATTGGAAATTGGAAGAGAGAAAGAGAGAGAGATGGACGACTACACGCGAGAAATGATGGACCTCAAAACACTCGTCACTCGCACTCTCGAAAAGAAAGGCGTTCTCGCCAGGATCCGCGTATGTTCTCTTCAATTAGGGTTTTCTCTTTCTTCTCTCTTTCATTCATTCATTAGATCCAATTCTTAGGGTTCTTCAATTCTTCTTTCAGGCTGAACTCAGAGCTAGCGTCTTTGAAGCTATCGAAGAAGAAGATCGTGTCATCGAAAAAGACCAAGGTTTGCCTCCTGCATTGTTAGGTAGTTGCAACGATCGCGCTAAACAGCTTCACGCTTCTCCTTCTGGTTCGTACCTTCCCTCTTTTTTCCTTCTGACTCTTTTCATCTTTCTATTTTAGCTAAATTCAATTGTATTAATTTATGTTGTTGCAATATTCTACTACTTGATGTTATATTCAATTGGATAATTGTTATAAGTTGAGCTTCAATTGCTTTAATTCAGTTATTATTATAATATAAATTGAGCTTCATGTATCCGATCTGACCTGTCTGTTTGGATAAACTGTTTAGTTATTAATCGCTTATCATATCATATGAGTGCTTATGCATTACCTATTTTTGTAGCAAAAGATAAAATATAGTCATGTTGGTTTTATATAAGCTATTAATTGTTTGGATAAGTTCTCCGAAACATTCTCACTGGTGCTTATGTGGGTAGATAAGCTCAAATAGGTCAATCCAAACAGGCTCCAGTTAGGGGGTTGACAATGAGAGTAGCATTATGTTTGGAGATGTACATGTTTTGCAATGCTCATTTTCAATCTGTTATGAAATGCACTTCATTCAAGCCATTGTTTCCTTTTTGATATTCACCATGCAGGTAGACTTCTTACTGCACTCATATGTGAATACCTTGACTGGGCACAGCTCAATCACACACTTAAAGTTTATCTTCCAGAATGTAATTTGGTAATAGATCCATCTGTATTTATTATCTTGTTGCTTTTTGTTGATTCCTGTTATGTTGTTTTTTACTTGACATAGTTTATTTCTTGCAGGAAAAGGATTTTTGGAAGGCTGAGTTGAAAGAATTTAGTAGCAAAAATGGATACGATCTCAATAGAAATGGAGACAGTCCTGTACTTCTGGATGTGCTTGAAGGATTCTTGAAATTTGAGGTTTTTCAGTTAGTTGCACACATGATGTCATTCTTTCATTCTTTACTCTGCTGTTTTTTTCAACCGACCTTTCTAGTTTATAGTTTTGTACGATATCATATGCTGTGAGGGGTTTTCTATTCTAAACTAATGGAATTAAGGATTGCATATGCTGCACTTTTATTTAGTTTTGTTAGACTGAACCTGAGTAAAACCTTTTTGTTGACACTCTGAATTTCTTCTGGTCAAGCTAGAAAGCACTTGCCATGTTTATTGTCATAGCTTGTGGACTTGTCTCCTTGCACCTGTGTTCTACGTTGTTTGTAGTGTGATAACACAAGCTTCATTAGCTTGAAATCCTATTACAACTGGAGTTATCTCAAAATGTTGGCAGGTACTTAGACTTGGTTAATTATGAATTTTAGAATTGTAGAGGTGAAATGTTGTAATTTGAGCCTTATGAAACTTCATATTTGGAGATTTAGGAAGGGAAATTATTAACTGTGGTTAAAATTAAGGAAACAGTGATATATAGAACCAGGTGAAATGATATTGTTTGCTAATGTAAAAAATGACCTTGAAATTTTAGAGTATGATAACTTGAAATTAAGGCTTCCTTGATTGAATGACCTATATGCTACTGCCTGATTTTTGTGGTGATTTAGAGATCCTTTACTGTGTTGTACAGTGAATGTGTATATGCACCCCCATGTAGCTGCACACTAATATGTAAAGAAAAATCAGAGATCAGTTGTTTAGTTAGAACTGTACAGGAGTTGCTACTCTGAGTTAATGATAGTGCATTTGTGATTTTGTCACTTGACATGTGCAATATAAAAAATAATGATCTGAAAGCGACATATATCAGAACAGTTGGAAATGTGTATTTACTATTGATTGATTGCATGGTGATTTCGATTTGATAGAACTTATCCCAAGCAAGGGCTAGCGGTAGGAGGTTTACTACTTCAGAAACTGAACCTTTGCCAAACTCAGAATCACGGAACATGCGTAGGCATTCATCATCATCTGTTGCTGGTGGCTTACCTCCATTAGGAAGGTGCATAGTTGACCTTAAAGGACCATCTGTTTAAGCTTTAAAAAATGTTTTGAAGTTGTATAAAAGAATGATACATTTTTTTAGATATTTTCCGTAAAACAGTAGCTTTTTTTTGTTTGGTTATTATTATAGAAAACTATTTGTTGGCTGAAAAGTATTCACAATTATAGTTTTTTTAGCTGCTACTGAAAGTAGCTTTTCAAAATATTCAGAAATCCTATTGTTTCTTCATACTAAGATTTTTTTCAGAAGCTTAATAGATTTTTTTATGAAGTGTTTTTTTCATTAAAATTGCTGCTTAAAACATTCTCTTCTTTCTCTACAAGGTTGTCTAATATTACCTTGTTACTATTTTATTTCTTGGTGTTACTACAGCTTCTCTATTTCTTTTTTAGTAGATAATTTTGAAGTAACACATGTGCTTGTTGCAGGGCTGTTCCTTCGTCACAGGCATCTGGTGGGTATTTCCTGTGATTAACTTTTACAGTAATTTACTTGCATGCTTGGAAATTTCCTTTAATTTACACTCTAGCATTCAGATAGAAGAGGAGGACCTTCCGTGTCCGCATACAGGAAGGACGAGTACAATTGGCGATATGACAGCGATGAACTTCCCGATGATGTAATTCAAGCATCAAGTGCTTTGGAAAATCTTCAACTGGACAGAAAAGCTCGGAATCTAACATCATCTTGGCGGTTAGTCTTGATTCAATTCTGACAATAGTCTTTTGTCACACTACTCAAAGCATTCATATTTTATGACCATGTCAGTAGTTGGTTTTGATGGAACTCAAAACATTGAAAATAATCTTTCTCTGGTTGCCTTTGGTTCTGCAGACACGCTGGTGATGGAATCAGCGAAGATGATGGCAGGGCTGATCATGTTTAGGCAGAGATATTGTTTGTATGACCACATTCTGCCCCTGTACTGTATTGTGTATTCTGAATTTTCTACCTTTGGCGATGATTGAACGGTCCCAGTTTATGTAAGATCATTTATATTGATATGATTTAGTGTTTTCTGTGAGTTTTTTCCTCTAACTTTTTTCTTTTGGGTCGTATTTGAGAATTTTATCTTGAGTGTGTCGATAATGTTAGCCCATGTTTGCTTAAGGAATAGTCGCCCAATTAAGTGCCATATATTGTTCAGCATCTAGTCTAGTGGATAATGTTTTGTGAGGGAAAGCTTGCAATCAAGGTAACCTTGCTTGCTAGGTTCTTTGGTTCTATTGTATTGCTTTAACAGTACTAGATTTTTTTTTTTGTCGACGATGTCAGAACATGTGGTTCTGAGTCCTCCCATTTTGGGTGCGTATTTAATGCGAGTCTCTTCAATAATGGGTATGTATACAGATTTGAGATATAATAACTAAGCGCAAGGAGTTGGGTTGGCAGCAGGCCCATGATTCATGAATGGTGACATTGTTCTCTGGCTTGATTATTGTACCTTCACGGTGCATTTTGGATATCGTTTTGAAGTGATTTTTGTATAGACCTTTTTAGAAATTATTCTTAGTTTCTACAAGTACTTTTTGTGTGTTACAACTTACATGTTAGTATTACTTTTTGTTTGGCAGAAAACTACTGGCATTTTGGATATCGCCCAAGTATTTATTACATGTGAAATAAAAATAGGATAAAACTTACAAACAGAATCTTAAGTACTGTTCCTGCTGTTGTCAAATTAAAATATAACAGATGGATTAATATTCCACATCAGACCCAGCAGCTTTGACTCAGGGGCATCGATCTGTTAGTGATGTTAATCCTTGTTTTCCCCATTAGCTGTTGCACAGTTCCTCTCTTCTCGTAGTTACTGTAGTTCTTATGTTCATATAGGTTTCTGGATATTGGTTACGTTCGAGTTTTGGGGTAAATGTAAATCCGTTTCCACTCCCATTTTTCATTTTTCATCTACAACTTACGTCTTTCCTTCAAAGCATTAAATAGGCTTCTTAAAACAAAAGTTTTTCGCTAGTTACATTTTTGGTCTTAACACCTTATGAAAGTTCTTAGAGTCCTTGTGTCATTGACAATCTTATATAACATTGAATGTGCTATCATAGACAAGGCTTTTTAAGAGGGCTGGATTGTGCCACAGCCTTTTGTACAGAGAATTGGGTATGCTATTATTAAAATCACCTTAGTTTCGTTTTAAAGGCCTATTTTTTCTTCTGAAAAATGACAACATAGAATGTCTTCTCGTAGCTTTCCTCGGCCAAACTGCAAATCTTTACTTTGTAACATCATTTTAGTTTCTTTTTTTATTTATCCAATTTTTCTTTTTCAGCCGAATATAATTAACCATCCATTTGTAGTAATATTAAATTATTGAACCTCATTAGGAACGTAGTAGTACTCATATGCAGTTCTATAACCAATACCATGTTTAAATTCTCCATCATGGAGTACCTTCTTGCGTTAAAAGAACATGGGACTGTCGCAATTTTCTTAGGTATGCAAAACAGAGAACATGAACTAGAGACAATGTTTGATTGAGCTTGCATTCATTCACTACATTTAATGTTGTGAACAATTATTTGGAGCAACTTTGATTCTTTTGTGCAATTGATTGATGACAATTTCAATGGACTACATTTGATTTTGCGGTTGATAACCATGTGTTTAGTTTAGACTAGGTAAATAGTTAGGAAAATTACATTTGTAAGTGATTTGACGGTGCTAGCTTGGATTAAGGTTTGTTGCATTAAGACTTAATAAGTTTGATGCTATATTTGGGTATCATATTTATGTCTTGATTCACACAATTGTGGTTAATGCACATTTTTTATTCATACAATTGTGAATAATGCACAGTCCTACTTGGTAATACATACAATCTTGATGTCTTTAAGCATTAATTCAATTGACAAAAGCCGATATTGTTATGTTTGACGTCTTGTTCCGGATTCGAATCTGGAACCTCACAGTTGTAAAAGTTAATTATAGTAAAATTTATCATCTCTTCTAAGATAAAAAAAAATACAATCTTGATTGATTAATGTATAGTCATACAACTTTGATTCACACATTTTTTATGGAAGAAAATTAACACATATTTACCATTTCTTCTTAGCCTAAAATAATAATAAAATAAAGTTAACAAATCTATCATATTAAATAATGCAACTCTTGGTTATCATAACTAAGATTTTGATTCACACATCCTTTGGTGGAACATTTGTTCATTCATTGCATTTGCATTTTTGTATTGATAACTGTGTGTGTGGCTTAAACTAGGTAAATGTTGAGGAAATTTATGTTTTTAAGTGATTTGGTAGTGTTAGTTTGGGTTAGAGTTAAGGTTTGTTGCATTAATACTTAATATAATTTAGATATTATAGATTATAAATATAGATGTGACCTTCAAAAAAAAACTTTGGTCAAAATGCAAATTTGAATTTTAATTGATACAATTTTTTAGATTCAAACATAATCCTAAATCTAAAAAGATGCGATGACATATTTGTCAACTTATGACTAAATTTAAACAAGACAAAATCGAGTTAACTTAAACCATAAAGTAAATAAAATATTACATATAAACATTCAATTTGGTCCCTAAATTTCTGATGCACAACCACAGTAATCTTTGAATGTATTGATATTACAAAAATAGACTCAATTTAATATTTCTTTTGTTAATCATTTTGATCCTCAAATATATCTTTAATAACTCAGTTTAATCTTTAAATATATTTTTCGTTTATCAATTTAGTCCATAAATAATTGACTACCCATAAAATTACATAATCATAGTATGATATATTTATACGTAAAAAAAAAGAGTTCAAACAAATTGTAAATATATATAATATAAATTTGGTATAGCTTTTTTCTATTCTCTTGATATATACAAAGAGAATACAAATTACCAATCTAGTTTTTTATAGTTCTAACAAACTTATTTATTTAAAAAATTTGAAGACCAAACTATCTTCAAATAGTAGTTGCAAGGACATAAATGCGCTTTATATTTGTTTACTGTATATATAGATCATTATATGACACGTATATTATCATATAATTTAATTACAGTTTAAAATTAAATAAGAAAAACTTATTAACAAAAAAATTGACAGAAAGACTAACACATCGCAATTTATTTTTGTCAGGGATTACAAAAGAGACTAAATTGAAGCTTTATTTTTTGTATGATTTTTAATTAAGGGATTAAATTGTTTCATATAAGAAGTTTTATCCTGCCATTAATGATTTAACGTGCGGGAATTAAATTATTCTGAATTATTTTTGTCAAGGACTAAAAATGATCATGTTTTTCATTTACAATTATATAAAAAAAAACGAAGAAATAAGTTACAAAAAATTGAGTAATCCAATCTTCTCCTAACACCTTATGTTTTTAATAAAAGAAATAATTTTAAAATTAAAAAAATACATAGTAGAAATTGGGTAACCCAAAGATCAAAGTCCTAAGTCAATTGACAGCTTATGTTTGAATTTCAATGAAAAAAAAAAGAGAGATACACAAGGGTCATGAAAGACAAGATCATGTAGTGTTGTGGTCCAAGATATTAATATATCTTCAAGAATATGTGTATAAATCTTCAAAAGTAGAAACTACAAAGGAGAGTGAGATGTATAAATAAAAAGGTGAGGGGGTTAGTTACATTAGATTGTCTGAATATGAATAAGAGAGAAGTTTTCAATGTTACTATATTAAGAGAAAGAGGAAAATTAGGCTAAAATGGTGGTTGGTTGAAGGTCAAAGTCAAAACCCCCACCAATGCATTAAAAAATAGAATTAACCAAAACTGCCACCAATCAACCCCAAAAGCCAAAAGCCCTTTAGAAAATTCCCCCACCACCAAACCAAACCTAGTCACTTTTTTTATTTTATTTTTTGTTTTATTTTTGTTGTGTAAATTCCTTTTTTTGGTACAAAAGTTACAAAGAATTAGGAAAGAGAAGAACAAGAAACCACAAATCAATTCCCTCAAAAACCAAATCTACAAATCAAAGTCTTCAATTTTCTCACCCCCTTTTCATCAAATAAAACACTACCATCATAGTGATATTGGGTTTTTAACCTATCATCATCAACACCCATCAAAGGATTCAATTTCCAAACCTATTTTCTATCTAAGGTACGATGGAAAAAATACATTTTTATATATGGGTTTTAATTTTTTTACATGGGCTATTGTTGTTTTCAATATATATGATTGTTTTGTAGCAGTAAATGTTGACGATGCCACTTGCTTGTTGTTCAATTCAACAATGATTGATGAAACCCTCAATTTGGACTTAATTTGATGGGGAATTTGTATCTTTATCTGTATTGATTTTGATCTCAAATCCTTGTGCAGGTTTTGGGACATTGTTGCAAATAACAACAAAGTCTTTGATGGTTTCCACTTTTACATATTATTATGGTGTCAGTATTCATTTGTAGGCATTTGATTTCTGGAGCTTGTAATAGTGACTTGGGCTCAGTTACGTAGATAGATAGATGGTGTAGATAGGAAAAAACAAAAGTAGGAATTTTTTTCATATTGTAATTGACATTTATTTGATGAATTATTTGTTGCTCAGTTGTGTGGGTGAGGTATTTATGTAAGGCATGGTATCGGCTACAATTAGGCGAATTGTGTCACCCTGTTGGAGGCCGTCTATTGAGGGCGAAAACTCTGGTAGGAATGGAGATGCGAGCGGACGTTCCGATGGTTTGTTGTGGTATAAAGATTCTGGAAGACACGCGAATGGCGAATTCTCAATGGCTGTTGTTCAAGCAAACAATTTGTTGGAGGATCAAAGCCAACTTGAATCGGGCCCCTTGAGTTCAATTGAAGGAAGTCCTCGAGGAACTTTCGTCGGTGTATATGATGGGCATGGAGGTCCAGAAACTGCCCGGTTCGTCAATGACCACCTATTTAAACATATAAAGAGTACGTCGTTCTTCTGGCTTCGCCCTGCAACATAATTTTATATTTTTGGAATTAAATTTTGAAATTAAATGCCATTTGCAAAATTGAAAATTTTCTAATATATTAGGCAGCTTGATTGCTATTTGCTTTAATAGATAGACATATATTCATGGTGGTTTTAATTGGCATAACTTAATTTCTCATCCTCACCATTTTCCCCCATAGTTTTGCTTTCTTGTTATTTTGCGGTATGACTGTAATCCTTAAGCTATAGAGGGGTTTTTGTGATTCTTATCATCTATAAAAACAATGTCTACTAGAAAAACCTTACAACAAATGGTTTAATTAAAAATTAGATTTTTGTTAGTTGTTCAACTCGTGTAACTTGCGTGGAAGATGGGATAAGTTTAAATATTGCTTTTGTTAGATGCTAAGAGTAAGAGCCATGTAAAATAAAACAGATAATTGGAAATTTTGATTCTTTTTCTCCACATGTTTCTAAAAGCAAAATTTGTTTCAATGTAGTATGATTGTTTTTGTCTTCATTGTTCAAGATCTTTGCGTTTTATCTTTATGGAATTTCCTGTAGATGGCATCAAATGGAAGAGGGATGGTAACTAATTTCAATGGGGATGAACTGATTTTGTGATAAAATTATTTGATCATTGGTTATATAATATGTTATCAAACTGTCACTGGCTAGTGCTTGCTTGCTCTTTGTAACCAACAGGCCCAAACATTACAGATTTTTCTTTTATCTATTAAAGCCGCCCAAGTTGAAATCCGAGTATAGTGGTGTAAAGGATTGATAAATTTCAGATTACTTTGTATTCCTGTACATGCATGCTTATTAGTTATTTTGTTAACAAGTATTGTGGATTTTTGTGTATTCCTTTACCTGGTTGATATGTTTTCTGAATTCTTAGCTGATCTAAATGCAGAGTTCGCTTCAGAAAATCAGGGAATGTCAGCTGATGTTATCAACAAAGCATTCTTGGCAACAGAAGAAGAATTTCTTGCTGTAGTAAAGAAACAGTGGCTACACAAGCCACAGATAGCATCAGTTGGATCATGCTGTTTGGTAGGCGTAATATACAGCGGGGAGCTCTATATTGCAAATGCAGGAGACTCTCGAGCAGTGTTAGGTAGATTGGATGATGCTACAAAAGAGATTAAAGCGGTTCAACTATCCTACGAGCACAATGCTAGTTTGGAATCTGTCAGAGAGGAGCTGCGCTCGTTGCATCCCAATGATCCACAGATCGTAGTTATGAAGCACACGGTCTGGCGCGTGAAGGGTCTGATTCAGGTGACGGTTTTAAAAGCTTTACCTCAAGTTTCAGTTTCTCTTTTCATGTAAGATACACATGTTCACATTCAATGCATGTCTTAGTGTTCTCCAAAAATCATGATTCCTAATTCTGAGTTTGATGCACATGTCTCTGTGTTCATGGATGTCTTCTGAAAATCAGAGTTATGTTGACCCGAATCACCTAATTTTTTATTTACATTGTAGATTTCAAGATCCATCGGCGACGCCTATCTAAAGAAAGCAGAGTTTAACCAAGCACCACTTTTGTCAAAATTTCGGCTCTCGGATACCTTTGAAAAGCCAATCCTTAAAGCTGAACCAACAATACAAGTACAGAAACTACAAGCTATTGATCAATTTATTATATTTGCATCAGATGGATTATGGGAGCACATGAGCAATCAAGAAGCGGTCGACATTGTCCAGAGCTGTCCACGTAATGTACGATTCTAACTTAGTTGAGTTTTCTATTTTAGACAACTCTCAAATAGTTCAGGGACCTACAAAATAATTAAACCTATGAACAACTATTGAAACATATGATTTCTGATGCTGACTATTATGCAGGGAGTAGCGAAGAAACTGATCAAAACAGCACTTTGTGAAGCTGCAAAGAAAAGAGAAATGAGATACTCGGACTTGAAAAAGATTGACCGTGGCGTAAGGAGGCATTTCCATGACGACATAACGGTTATAGTTGTGTACCTTGATTTGTATAATTCACGTGCTCCCGTTGTTTCAATCAAAGGAGGTGGTGATTTTGGTATTGGTATTGTAAATGGGTAGTTTGAGAGTTTTTCCACATCATCAATTGAAGTTCCCCACCACCATCTCTTACATTTATTTGTATTCGAAGTGTAAATTTTCTTCTCCTCCTCATAGTCCCATATCATACCTGGGATAATAGTTTCAAGAACAAATTCTCTTGGTTATTTTATTTTCCTTTTCCATATTTAGTGTTTGATTCTTTCCCCTCATTATTTAATTATAATTATTATATTCAACAATGTTACACTTGAGACTGGGCCTCATAGATCATTATTATAAAAGCTATGTTTCAAATTGTGTTATTCATTTAAATTATTTTTGTAATTTGTATGTTGAAATTTAATCACAATAAATATAACTAAGAATTTGACAGTTGAAGAAGGAAGGATTGTGAAAGAGGATGGTAAACGATTGCACAAGTATTTGTTGAAATTTCGTTACGAAGCTTCTGCAAATAATTATTTTAAATAATTAATGAGAGTAAAAATAATTGTGACTTGGTTATAAATTTGTTAAAAAATAAATAAATAAAATTGAAGGAGAGAGTGGCAGGGCCACACGTTGGGAAGAGAAATAGAGTGAGGTGCATCGCATCGCATCGCCATAGATAGATGATGTTGTTGTTCTCAGGAGGAATGGGAGGACTCAGTGCTTTCTCTACTTGTTCTCTTCCTTCCATTTCCACAACTGCCACCCGTTTCCAATTCCAATTCCATTATAATAATAATGATAATAAACTTCGGCTTCAGCGGCGGTTTAATTCCGTCCCAATAGTATCCATGACTGGCTGGTATGTTTCTTTCTTTTTATTTATTCATTCATTCTCGCTAAACTTGTTTTGTTTATTATGATTATGATTATGATTATTATTATGAAATTATTAAGGGTGAAAGAAGAACAAGAACAAATTCTTCCACCATCCCTTACTTCCACTTCACCCCCACCTTCTTCCTTATTTGATGGAACTACCAGGTTGGTTTCTTTCTTACTTTTTCTTCATTCATTCTTCACTCTGTTGAATTGAACCCATTCATTCATTCATTCATTCAAGGTTGTATATCTCCTACAAATGCCCCTATGCTCAGCGTGTATGGATCACCCGCAACACTAAGGTTATATAACAAACGCTTAATTGATTGCCATGCTCTGTGCTTCTCACAATTTATTAACAACAGCATCTCTCTCTATTTTTGGGAAGCAGGGTTTGCAGGACAAGATAGAATTGGTTCCCATTGATCTTAAAGACAGACCTTCCTGGTATAAGGATAAAATCTACCCACCCAACAAGGTCATCTTCATCCTTCTTTCTTTCATTCTAAATAAATACTCATTTTTTCATTTATTTCCATGTCCAGGTTCCATCTCTTGAACACAATAATGAAGTCAGAGGAGAGAGTCTCGATTTGATTAAATATATTGACACTCACTTTGAAGGACCCTCCCTTTTCCCTACTGTAAGATACAATTTTTTTTTTATCTTTCACTTTTCATGTTTATTTTCAGGTGCAAAATTTAAAACCAAAAGTTTACTGTCTAAAATAAACAGGGTCCTGATAAGGAGTTTGCTGAAGAGTTGCTATCTTACACTGATACCTTCTACAAGACCGTTGTTTCTTCGTTTAAAGGAGATGCAACTGAAGCTGGTAAAACAACACTTGCTTTATTGATGCTGTTTAATAACACATTTATACATTTATAAAAGGATATTGTGATAGTAGTCTTGAGGACAGAGACTCTGCCGGGCAGGAACATGATCCTCGTCCCGTCTCTGCAGAAAAAAATCCCCACACACGAGACTCTAAATGGGACTATATTTGTGGGGTCCTTAATCACGAAAAAAAAAAAACTAGCATCTCTAATTAATATTCTATGTGAGCTGTGTAAAAAGATTGCATGAGCATGTAAAGCATCACTCACCTTACATTTGCTTCATTAGGCACTGCATTTGATTACCTTGAGACTGTTCTCTCCAAATATGATCATGGACCTTTCTTCCTTGGCCAATTCAGTCTGGTGAGTATACTTATCTTGATTCATATCAGTGGCAATGCATATTGTACCATTCTAGTACATTTTCAAATTGAATTGAACTTGTCAAAATTAACTATTAATTTCAGGTGGATATAGCATATGCTCCTTTCATTGAAAGATTTCAACCCTTTTTAATAGATGTGAAGAATTATGACATTACAATGGGCAGGCCTAAACTGGCGGCATGGATTGAGGTAGAGCATACAGTAAAATCTAATTTATTTATGTGTATGCTTGTCGTGGTTATTGAGAAAATATTTTATGATGTGGGAAATCTACCTGTGATTGCATTGAGGTCACTGCATAAATTTGTAACCTGAGCTTCACTCAAGAATTAAAATTGTGCTCTTACTACAGGGAATGAACAACATTGAAGGCTATAAAATAACCCGTTCTGATCCCAAGGAACTTGTTGAAAGCTACAAGAAGCGCTTTCTGGTATCATAAGATTGAACTTCAGTTACTTCATTACTAAGCTAGTTCTACCGTGCATAAATGAAATAAGTGGCGTACCATGCACAAGTTCGTTTTCATCATTGGATCAATAAGTCCCACCATTTACTCAAGTAAAATATGGTTGGACTTATTAATTCAATGGTGAAAAAATACATGTGCATGGTGCAACACTATTTTCCTTGTGCACTATAAAAAAGTCTTGAACTAAATATATTGTTCCAATTCACAATGCCGCTCAATCGTTGTGTTAACTTTGATTCTGATCCATTCTTATCTGTAGGCCAATCCATGAAACCGATGTTTGGCAGCATCACATTACAAGTCAAGAGTGCCAACATTTATCAGGAAATCAGTATCAAATCCAATATATTCAGGCATAATGATCCAAGCCTCTGTCACTAGATAGACTGATTAAGTCATCCAGAAAATGCCACATAATGAACCAATGATTAGGAAATGTGAAGATGGCCATGTCACTTACATGTTCATTATTTATTATCTTTGTTCCTAAATTAATATTATCGAGTTACTACGGAAGCAGAGCCAAGCAAATTAATACATATTAACCATAAATATACATTGCAATTTATTTATGTGATATATGGAATAATAATAATACACTGGAAGAAAGATTGTACCAAAAAAAAAAAAAAACACTGGAAGAAAGATAATTAACAAGTCAACAAGGGTCGTACAATAATTCCTGTTTTGAATTTTTTTTTTCTGGTAGTAAATGACTTAATCATGGCTAGTTGTCTCCTTTTTTTTTATTACCTAGGGTGACTGAGGACAAAAATGTGTGCAGATGTTTTTCACGAATAGGAGAAATGGTGGCTTGCGCATAATAAATATTACTTATACATGCCACTAAAAATGCAACCCCTTTTGTGACATGGTAACCATACTACTTAGGAATTGTTCGGGTGGATCGGAGCCCCAAAAAATTGGGTTATATATTTGAAATACATGGAGCATGAAGCATTCGACAACATCTTCCAAATTTTCCTCATTATTACAAACAACGACCATAAAGACAAAGCCCTGCCGAATTATAAAGCAAGGCAACACCAGATCCCATTACAAGGGTCAAGGGCACCTTCTCCATGTCTGCAAAAAGAAAAATGGGAAAATACAGAATATCCCATCGGTCAACGACATAGCTCAAAATACAATTTTGAGGGAAGCAAAATGAATGCTTAACGTGTTTCATTCTCATTTCATGGCAGTTCCAACGTACATCTGTTTCATTCTGATTTCATGACAGTTACAACGAACAGTTTCATTGATTTGTTTTGATAAAGTTTATACAGTAAGAGTTAATTTTAACACAGAAACTAAATATCATAGAATAAAATAAGAAAAGAGAGATAAAGAAAAGCGATAATAAATAAAATGCAATAATTTTATCATACTAAGGGCAAGTTGTGATTTACATTTGGCCATCCCTCCGTAGAGTTGCTTTCCAATTACCAAAAAGACTGAACACTTCTTGATTCCAAGACAACAAATATATAAGGTTAAACTATTCCTAACACAACATCAAAGAATCCACAACATCTCAATAGATGGAACTTAGAAACATGGTAATCCCCTTAAATGGCATTTTCCATTCCCTCACCATGGCTTGATTCTTGACCAATTCCATGATCCACATCATAAGTAGCATGAACACCAACCAACAAATAATACACAAGCATTACACCAGTACAAATAAAGAATCTATAGAAAGCATCAGCGCCCAATGACCCCATAAGAAAAAGGTTTGTGGCAATCGACAAAGAAGGCACCCACGGAACCATCGGAACCCCCCAAACCTTGGGTTCCCTCATCTTTGGAAGCAAACTCATCACCAAAGTCGCCAAAAACCAAATGCAAGCAGCCACAGTATATCCAATCCAACCTGCCGAACCCGAATTCCAAAACACAGTCCCAACAACACAAGAAGCAATAGCAACAAACAAACACAAAAGAACCTTCCAAAAATCCCTGTTATCCGTTGCTTCCCTCACATAATATCTCCTGACTAGCAACGCAACAGCCATAAGCATAAAAATGAAAAGAGTACTAACAGAAAAAACACTAGACAGCACATCCAAACTAGTAAAAAGAGCAACAATACAACTTGACAAAGTGGTCAAAAGTGTAGCATTAATTGGTGTTCCAGTTTTAGGATGAATAAGTGCGAAAAAAGGTGGAATCATATGTGACCTAGCAATTTGAGTTGTGTACCTAGCTTGTCCCATTGACCCAACAAGTAAACTTGTTGTCATTCCTTTCAAAGCACAAATACTCACTAAATATTTACCCCATTTCATACCAATTTGAACAAAAGCAACTGAATAAGCAGCTTCAGCATCAATCTCGTTGTACTTAACCATTGACACAAGCGCAAATGCCATTAAACAATAAATAACTGTAATAATTGACATGGAACCAATTAAACCAATAGGTATATCTCTAGAAGGTTTCTTAGTTTCTTCAGCCATAGTTGCAACCATATCAAAACCTGTGTAAGACCAATACACAACAGCAGCGGCATTGAAAACGCCTTTAACGCCGTAAGGTAAAAACGGCGTTAAGTTTGACGATTTTCCGTGAATAAAACCGACTACTATAATGAAAGCTATAACAAGAGTTGTCACAATTGAACTAAGCCAGTTTAAGATTGACGTTTTTCTAGTTCCACTAGCGGCGATTCCATTAGTGATTAACAGAACTGCAACGGCTAACGGATCCAGCATGTTGAAACCGGTTTTCAACGAATCGACTTGGATCCGGAAATAATCCGAATCGTTTTTTACCATTGTAGCGAAGTAAGAGGACCATGAACGGCCAAGACCGGCGGCGCCGACGAGTGCTTCAAGTAGAATGTTACCGGCGGCAATGAAAGCGATGAAGTCTCCAAGTTCAATTCGGAGGAAGGAAAAGGACCCACCGGCGACGGGAACTTCGACGGCAAATTCAGCGTAGATGAACGCGGAGAGTAGAGCGGAGAAGCCAGATGCGGCGTAAGAGAGGACAATGGCGGGACCGGCATGAATTTGAGCTTCTTGACCGGTGACGACGAAGATGCCGGAACCGACGACTGCACCAAAAGACAACCAGGTTAGGTCCCACCAGGTGAGGCAACGAGGCATGCGATTCTCGCTGGCTTTTGGAAGGACTAGAAGTTCGTTTGAATCCGTTGAGCGGTTCAGGAGACGGTCCTTCAGTCGCGGACATGTACTTGCCAAGGCGCTCCGGTAGGTTTCCCCTGTTTGGAATGATGGTTCCGGGAAAAAATCTTGCTTGCTCCACCGCCAGTAGCTTCGGGTCTTTGAAGTGGTGGTGGTGGCGCCGGTGGAGGGTGATGCCGTTGCCATCGGTAAGTAACTAACTAACGTTTCTGACTGAGAAATGGAATCCGATAATAACTAATAGTAGTAAGTATGAATATTCATAGTATACGAGTGCTAGTGGAACACCTATATATGAATATAATAAAAAATAGTGATTGAGAAAAAATGAAATATAATTATTGAAAATATAATCTATTAACAAGAGATGGGTTTAACAATTATACTGTCTAAAATATTTTATATTAATAGACAATTTTAACAGTTGATTATTGATTTTTTAACGGTGACAGTTGTGATTATTCAAAAAATGATCAAATTAAAAGTTATTGTTTAATGTAACTGTAAATTAAAGAGATTTGGTCATGATTTTTGATCATGTATTTATGTAATTGCTATAAATAATATTTGTAGGGGTAGTAACGTTTTTACCTATTTCTTTAAAAAGATATCGTACAGCTATTTACTTCTACCAAAAACGTCAACATAATGTACTAAGCCGGGTCTTGTGTCTTGATACAATCTTAATCTTGTCAGGTTTCTCAATTATTTATTATTCAGAATGGATTTTGAAATTTGTAATGCTTAAATATATTTTCATTTTTAGTCATAATAAAATACTATTATATCATGTTTATATTCTTTTTGTCAACCAAAAATTTAATGAGTTCAAAGGTCTTTCCAATTTGACTGAGAGTTATTTTCTCACCTTACTTTTTTATATAAAAAAATAATACTCAAAATTTTATTTAAATTTTTTTTTGACTAAAAACGATATTCATATATTTAAATTGATAAAAATTATAATCGAAAATAATATAATTCAAATTAGTTAAAATTTGAAAATGATAAATATGCGAACAATCTTATCTCATATAAATTAATAGTTTATATAAAATAATAAAATATTTACAAATGTGAAAATATTATAAATATAACAAAATTGAAATATCTGAAATATATATATGTATTTGGAGATGTAACGTTGAAAACATCAATGTCATTAATTTAGTCTGTGTTGAATCAAAACTAATATGTTAGTATAAATCAAACGAATATCGTAATAAAATGAGAAATACAAAATGTCGCACTAAAATGACAAAAGAAAATATAAAAATACTTATTTAAATAATAGAAGTTAAATAAAATAATTTAAAAGAATAAATTTAGACCAAAAAACTAATCATAAATCACCTCATCTTACATCAAGAAAAGAAAAAACAAATAGACATTAGTTGGGTGATTTTGGTAAAAGTTTATCCATAGTTTAGTTCATACTACTGAATTGAAGATTAAAAATCAATAAAAAATAATTAGGACAAGAAAACTTTTAATTCTACTACAAATATATTTAACCCTTAAGTTATAACTCAATGTCGTCATATATATACTTATTAAGTTTTAAGACAGATCTAATTAATTTGTATCATTTATGAAATTTATAATTTTTTATTAAATTACTAATTTCATTAACTTATTTTAATTTTTAAAAATAATATTATTTTCAATGATTAAATCATCTTTCCACATAAAATTTACACTATATAAAAATAATACACAAAAAAGAGTTATTTTTTTACAACAAAAGAGAGAGCCTTGATATATTACTCTCTTTATTTAAAATAAATGTCACTTTAACAAATATCACACAAATCAGGTTTAATTTTATATATAAAAAAAAATTGTGACTTATTTCATAAAATATTATTCGTTAATGTTATGAGAAAGGTATATTAAAAGAATTTAAAAAAAGAGAAATAATAATATAATAACAAAAATAACATTGAAATCTTATTTATTTATGTATGCTTGTCGTGATTATTGAGAAAATGTTTTATGATGTGGGAAATTTACCTGTGATTGCATACACTGCATAAATTTGTAACTCACTCATGAATTAAACGGTGCTCTTAATACAGGGAATAATCAACGTTGAAAGCTATAAAATAACCCGTTCTAATCCCAAGGAGCTTGTAGAAAGCTACAAGAAGCGCTTCCTGGTATCATAAGACTGAACTTAGTTACTTTATTAGTGAAAGGCTGCACTTGTAAATTGTTGTATTTTTTAAAATAATGTGATCGTCAATTTTTAATATAATTTTGATTATTTATTATTCTTTAATAATTAGTACACGTATAATTTGCAAAATATTATTATATTTTATATTTATAAGTAACAAATTTATCAATAGTTCAAATAAATAATTTATTAACATAAATTATATATTCTTTAAATTATTACATTTTTTAATGCGTATACAATAATTTTAAAGAACATTTATAATAAGACGAAAGAAATATTAATAAATACAATAATAAAAAAAGACTTATATATGATATTTCTTCTAAAATAAAATATAAATAAATATAATAATTAAAAAATTAATATTTTTAATTATAAATTTAATTTAAATATATTAACTTTTTAACTATTATATTTTATTTTGTGGATATTTAATTTCAAAAGAGTATCACACTATTTTTCTTGTGCACCAATCCATGAATCCAATATCTGGCATCACGGTGCGAGTCAAGAGTGCCGAGATTGATCAGAAAATCAGTGTCAAATCCCACTATATTTTTGCAACACAAGAGCATTCTCCGTTCGCGTGGAATTATCTAAAATTGAAACTGAGTTTTGGCGATTTTGTGTCAAGTTGTTATCAAGGCTATTTGTATAATTTAATAATAATAAATTTATAACCGTTACTTTTTTTATTAATTTATTAATAATAATAAATTTATGACTGTTACATTTTTTTTATTAATTTATAACCGTTAACTTCTTTTTAATTTATTAATAATAATTTTATGACCGTTACTTTTTTTTATTAATTTATGACCAAACTTTTTTTAATTTTTATTATTGTTATAAAAATTTAAATTCAATTTTATTTTAAATTAAAATTAAAATAATGTATAATAATATTAATTGAAATTTTTAAATTAATATTTTAAGTTGTAATAAAATATTAATCTAAAAATTAAAATTATTTTTAAGAGTTAAATCGTAAAAAATGAATAGGTTGTTTTACAGTCGGATAAATAAGTTGCTTCAAGATGATTTAGCAGGACCATTTTTAATGAACCCATGTTGAATTGAAGTAAAAAAATGAATGAATTACTTCATGTAACAACTTATTTAATGAATTTATGTTGAGTTACTATTAAAGAGAAAATGCACATAATAGACCAATGATTAGTATATGAAACATGGCCGTGTGACTTACATGCTCTTTTCTTATTTTAAAAGTAGTGCATTAAAATCTTTTAAACTTTTATTTTTTTAATAAAACTTTATTTTTATTTTATTTTTTAATTCCTTAGCAAATATCTTACATTTATTTATATTATTGAATTTATGTCGAGGTACATTTATTTATATTATTGAATTAATGTCGAGGTAGAGTCAAAGTAATTGTTAGGATAGTAACACGGCAGGTCGAGAGGGTTTTGTTTTTTCCGATCCTTACCTTCGATTAGTCAGAAAATTCGTGTTCCTACACTGTCCTATTATATATATAAAATAATAAAATATTTAATATAATAAAATCATATTTATTATAATTAATATAGTAAAATTATTATTATTCTTATACAATAATAAAATAAAAAAATATTAAAATATTTTTTTATAGAGAAATTATAATTTATAATATTAAAAAAATATTAAATATATACATGTATATAAAAATTTAAAATAACAATAATATTATTAATTAAATGAATTTAGAGACGAGTACATAGTGAATATCAACTCTCTCAAACCCATCTCAACTCGAGTTTTAATTTCAGATAATTTCAGAAAAAACTCGCAAATATACCCAATCAAAGTGGATTCCTCCACCTAAATTGTGCTGGATTTGAATAGATACATGCAAGTACATGTTGTGTAACCATCCCTACCAAACAGATAACAGTTGTATCGAACAAGTCCCACTTCCTCAATGACTACCTTATCTATTATACCGGAAATCATAAAATTTGCACGTTTGTTCAAGTAAAATAATAAAACTTATCAACTCATTGGATCAACACTTCTCTGTGCACATTATAGTTGCAAGAGCACAAGTAAAACATAATACATATCCATAATTATACATTGCAATTTAATTGAATAATAATAATAATAATATAACTAGGGTCGTACAATAATTTCTGTTTTGAATTTTTTTTCCTTGTAGCAAAGCTTCAAGGAATCCAAAATGTAGAGTTAGGAGCTAAAACAAAATCACTTGTGTGGCATTTAACCATGGCTAGTTGCCTCCTTTTTTTATTACCTAGGGTGACTGAGGACAAAAATGTGTGCAGATAATTTTCAGGAATAGGGGAAATGATGCTGTGTAGTTAGACATTGCGCAGAATAAATATTACATTTACATGCCACTAAAAATGCAGCCCCTTTTGGGAGATCGTAACCATACTCTACTTAAGAACTGTTAGGACGAATCGGAGCCACAAAAAATTGGGATATATATGTTAAATACATGGAGCACGAAGCATGCTACCTCAACAACACCTTCCAAATTTTCCTCATATATACAAACAACGACCATAAGGCAAGCCCTGCTGAAGTATAAAGCAGAGCAACACCAGACCCCATTAAAAGGGCACCTTCTCCGTGACTGCAAAAAGAAAAATGGAAAAATACCGAAAATTCCCATCAGTTAATGACAGAGCTTAAAATACAATTTTGAGGGGAGCAAAATGAATATTTAGAGCAATTTATAGCTAAAAGATAACCAAGGACCTGTTTACTTTCACGAAAATATTTTTTGTTTACATTTTCTAAAATATGTGTTTATTTTAACCTGCATATAAGAAGATGTGGTAGAGAGAAGATAAAATGCTAGTTAGGGATGATGCATTTATGGAAATAATAAAAAAAATTTTTTTTGACATTTTCATTGTTTCTGAAAAATGCAGACAAATGTGTACATCAAGAGTCTCTAATCTCTTTGTTCGCAAATAGAATTGACACAAACTTTAGAAAATGAAAAAAAAATGTTTTTACTAAGTAAACCAGTCCTTAGTTATCTTTTATTTGTGTTAACTAGAATTTTAAAAAGAGGCCCTAAAATATACTTTTTCAAAAAAGATAACTAAAATATAAGCTTGTTTAGGAATCAGTTTTTCACATGATTTTCCTTTTCATAGCAAACCTATTAATAATTAGAGTATCCTTAAAATACAAAGAAAACCAATACCTCAAGTCCCGGGTCGCAAGGAGGATGGCTAATGCAGTCATCTGTGTGGCTGTTTTCCATTTCCCCAAGTTATTTACAGCAACAGCCTGTTATACCAAGTTTCATGAAATAAGCTCATAACTTTGTGCTAATACCAGCTAATTGATTCAAGGGTGCATGAGATGAAACAAACCTCTAAAAGCTTACTATCCTGGGAAGCCGCCCATTCCCTAACAGCAGACATGGTTATCTATTTTGCAAGTCACAAGAGAAACTGTAAGAGGCATATGATTTGATCACTAATGCAAAACCAGCAAACCAGCAAACCAGACAAAGTACGATGCCATGAATGAAAGCAAAAGGAAAATACGTGAGTATGGCTAATTACCATATAAATAAGAATCCCAGTTCCATTAAAACAAACAAGCTTTTGTAGATATTGGGTAACGATAAATAATTATGCATCCTCAACGTGCCAAAGCAATTTATAGGTACATTCACACATGATGGCAACAAAATGCCAGACACATGGGAACACAGCATACATATATAAAACATCATATCTGCATAATTTCTAAGAAAACTGAGTATTTAACCCACCTTTACTTTGGTTCAGTTCTAATGTGAAAAAAATAGGACCATTAGTAATTCTGATCTCATGACAGTCACATTGAACATCAGTTTCACTTTGCTGTTTTGGTAAAGTTGGCACCATAAAAGTTAATTGGAACACAGAAACACTTGCAAACTAAACATCTATAAAAAAGGCAGAGGTAAAGAAAAGCAATATATTAATACATAAAAAATTAGATGCATGAGTTTGGTGATGATATGAAGGACACCTTTGATGTGAAGAATGTACACATTGCATTACCTCTCTACCAATGATGAGAATGGAAGGTATAGGGAGTAGCCAAGGTGCTTGGCCAAACACACCAGCATCCAAAGGCCTAGTACATAATAAGACCAATGTCGCAGCAACCATAAGCTGCATTGAGTGGAAGACACACATGTTACTTATTAACAGTGATAAAGAGACTTGTTAGCTTGTTTAGATTGAATTATTTGAATTAATCTAATGACATAAGCACCTGTAAGACTGTTCAAAATAGCTTGTGAAAACAACTTATGACGTGTTTAAGCTCTCCATTATAGCTTATACGAAAACAACTTATCTTTTATTGTACAAATAACTTATAGGTAGATATACACTTATAAACGCTAATGCTATAAACATTAAATTTAGGAAAGGGAGAATACCTTATCAGCTACAGGATCTAAGAATGCACCAAATGAGGATTTTAACTTCATCTGCATTTGAATTGAAAATTAAGAAAAGAAAAAGCAATAAATAACTATAGTATTTAAATTGAATTAAATAACCTTGCGAGCAATATAACCATCAAGCCAATCTGTAACAGAAGCAGCAATGAAAATAGTTGTAGTAGCAGCTGTTCCTCGCCAACCATCCATATAGAAAGCTACAAAACACAATAAATAATTAATTAATTAATTAATAAAATAAAATAAAAATAAAAAATGAATGTGAAATTGTAGCATAAAAAGAAAGAACGTACTAGCAACAAGAAGCGGCACGGCGGCGACACGGCCAAGAGTCAAAATGGTAGGCAGTGTGAGCAATTTGGAAGGTTCTTGAGGTTGTTCTTGTTGTGGTTGTGGTGGAAGTGTTGAAACGAGAGTCCTTGGAGAAAACCCTAAATTGTGGGAGAGAGAAGGGGGGGTTTTATTATTAGAAATTGGGAATTTATTAGTGGAGGGGATGATGAACTTGTTTTGGTGAATGTTGTTTTTGTAAGGAGTGGATGAGAAAGAGATGAAGGAGGAGGGTTTGGTTTTGGACTTGGTGGTGGCTGAACGGACGTAGAGAGAAGCAGTTGTGCTCAGTTTAAGGGTCGACATAATCGGGGTATCACAAATCACTAAACCAAACCGAATTGTTTTGTTTCAGACCTAAATTACTTTTTAAATTATCAGTCTTTCCTCAACTTCTGATCATGGGACACTGGAGATGGAAACTTACCACCAACTATAAATCCTTTTTATTTGGCTGATGATAACTATAGAAATCACTTTTTCTTTTAAGGTGTAAAATACCTTTATTTTTTTTTTTTGAAAAAAAAAAAAAACTGTTTTACTACCTCGCTCCCACGATAATTATGTAAATCACGGTAGAGTTTGTTAGGACTTAAACATGAAGTTGAATTTATCAATATTGTCATTTCTTAGAGCTAAGACTAAAAATCCACTGATATAGGGTTACATAGATTTTTGTTATCTATAAATATATTTTATTTTTATATTTTTGAAAATTTTTCTTCAAATAATATTTTTTATCAATAATTTTGATATTTGCTTTTAAATTAATTCATATGTATAGTGTGAATTTTTTAATTATTTTTTATAAAATATTTGATGGACTATTGTTTGAAAAAAAAATATAGATAATTAAAACAAAATATGAGACCAGAAATTTATTTAATCTATATATTTATTAATAAAAATAATTTAATAAAAATGATCAAGTACGAAATATATTGTTGAATAGGAAAAATATAAATATAAATATAAATTTATCAAATATGTAAATAACTTTTTAGTGTGTTGTTTTTATCAAAAATGTAAATAATTTTTTTAATTTAGTTTTATACATTCCAATTAACATGACAGTATATTTTTTTCACAAATTCAATAAAATCACCGCACATAATGTCTCTTTGTTTGTTAAGTTTGTTTCTAAAATATCAAAAGAAATAGAAGTGTGCTATTTCTTACCAAACTTGTGAACACGAAATGCAAGAATTGTACTTCTAAACACGAGATAAACATCGTCTTAAATGATGATAAACTAAAAGCACATATTTTATTATCGAATGAACACAACATGCATCTGGTAGTTTTTTTAGCAAGAACGTATTTTAAGCAATTGCGTTCGGATTGTGGCATCTACTTAAAACATGATAATAACACGAAATGAGTCTTTGTATTTGTATTGTAGCAAAAAGAATAGAAGATTTTTAAATCCTACCTAGCACTTTTGGACCCACGAAAAAAGGCTTTTTCTACATAAACAAGTTAGTGGAGTTTTCCACCGTGCACAATTTTTATGATCAGATGGATTAAGCAGCTTCATAAATCTTATAATAAACCATATATACGGTATTCTACCACTCTTTGAAAAGAAAAAAAAAAGAGAGAGATTTGTGCTCTTTCCACCTCTCTCCTCATTTTAGCAGCAAAACAATTATATTCAATAAGATTTATTTTTGGCTCAACAAATCATCCATTAAAACAATATTTAGTTAGAAAAGTAATATCCGACTCTAACGCATAAAAGTGTCATTTGACAAAAAAAAAAAAAATCTTAAGTGCGTTTTATATTATTTGTAAAGAGAATATTTATTTTTATGAGAATGTTTACAAAAAAGAAAAAAAAATAATATGCAATAATATTTAATATTTATAAATTATAACTATTCACTCACAATAAACTAATTGTTTATTGGTCTAAAGTTCTATTTTTGTTCTTCTTCCTTGTTTTTTACAAATCATTCATACCAAATAATATTACTCTATTTATAATTGCACACATAAGATATTAGAAAGAAAAAATACAAGCAAAATATATAACACGATCTTTTTATTTATTTAATTTTATTGGGTAAGTCCCTTAAGTTTGTTTTCAACTAGAACATTTCAGAAGGAGTTTACCCAACATTTTATGACACGGGAAAGAAGTGAAAAAAAGGAAACGAAGAAGCCAGAGAAAAAGGAAATAAAGCTCACATTATTATTACTCACCAAACTCATTTAAGCCACATCAGTAACATAACAAATCCACGTGTTTTTTGTTGTGTGTGAAAATAATAACCGATATCTCACTATAACGTTTACAATCTTCTAATTGCCGTATGGTTGAATATTTTGCTCACATGATATAATAGATTTCATCGTAAAATTTGATTCAATTATTTTTTAAATGAAAATTATCAATAAGGTTGGTAATTTGAATATATGTCTTTTAATCTACTTCCTCGTTATCTAAATTTAAACACATATTATTTATTTCACTTTTGTTATAAAAAATTAATAGTATAACTAATATGTTTTTTTATATAAAAATATGATTAAATTATCATTTATATATATATATATATATTCGATATTAACTTTTTATTTTTAAGATAAACTAATAGTATTATTAATTATAAGTATGTGAAAAAATAATAAATATATATAAAATCAACCATATACTTAGAAACATTTTCTTTCAATAGGTATTAATAATTAAGAACAAGGAAGTAAATTTTATTCATAAAAAAACAAAAAAACAACGTTTACAATATTCACAAAATAAATTTCATTAATTATACATTTGCGTATGACAGTAATAATTTTTTTATTAATTACGGTAATCATTTACTTTAAAAAGTTGTATATAATTTAATTTTCACTCAAAAAGAAAGTTTATTGACAATTTATTACGAGGGGACGAATAACTTAGTGTCGGTGTGGAAATTAACCGGGACAATATAATTGGGGTCCGCTGAATCTTAATCACACCACACTTTTGAGGTAAAAAACCCCAAATAAAGTGTATTGATTTGTTTTTGTCTTAATAAACAAATATTTTTTCCGGTGTTATCTGTCTTCTTCTTGTTTACTCTTGTTGTTGTTTTATTTTTCTTAAAAGAGCTACCCCATAAATTTTTGCAAGTGCCGAATTTATAAGTTAAAACTTGAAACAATAATATTAATTTTTGTCAAGTCAAGTTAGAATTTAAGAAAGACTGCGTTAATTTGTTAATACACCATATAATTAAAAAAATTATTACTATTTTATAAAGAGAAAATGTTTCCGATTTCAATATTATATGTGATTGTTACATGAGAAAATAGAATTAATCATCAAGTGATAGATAGTTTTTGATTTTCAAGTAAAAATATGTTATTTAAAAGAATTAAATTTGAATTTTAAACTAATTATAACGAAACTTCCTTTATTTAGTCGTTTAAGTGGGTCGTATACATAAATACCTAATAAGCACTACATTCCTCCAATCCAATATCTAATAAAACATTACTAAATCAGTCTCACAAAAACTCTATTTCAATCCTAGTTATTTATTTAAATATAATTTATGAAGTGAGATTTGAAAGAAAAAAAAAAGGAGAGAGAGAAAAATACCCTTTACTAAACATTAATCTAAATATACACCATAATTTTTAATATCATAACAGAAGTATCTATTTAAAAAAGATAATACGGTGAGTGTAGGGGAAAGGGCAGGTTGACTGTTGATGGCGAAGAGAGAAAAGTAAGGAAAAGTGAAAATTGAGGAAAGGAAAGAAAGTTTATAGCTTTTGGAGTTCCGTGAAGCTAGCATGTATATCACACAGCATAGCACATGTAATGATTATAATAACGTGATGAGGACGTGACGCCATTTTCGCTCCCATACACACCGCTTACGCTTAGTGTGCATATGCTCACTCCCACACACTATCTTTCTCTCTTCTTCTATTCTTACTACTACTACTAGCAGCTTTCGAAAACGCACATAGTAATAGCCAACTAGGCAACTACATTCAGTTGCCTAAAATAAATCAAACAAGAAGAAGATCTTCTTTCTTCTTCTTATTTTTTCAACCCTATTTCCTCTCTTTGGATCCAATCTACAAATTATGAAGAACACTAACAAAAATGTAAACCCTGTAATTACCTTCGACCACAAGAGGTACTAACTCTCTACTCTCTACTAGATCCGTCAATTTCTACTTCTTCATCGCATTCTCTTCCATTTCTTTCATTTTTATTTATTTATTCAGGATTTCTGTTTGTATTCATCAAATTAATATTATTGCTTTCTCAAGATCGATCTCGCTCTATTCAATTTCAGTGTCAGTTACTAATTAGAAATTAATTATGATTTGATAATGTGAGGCAATGCTGAATGAGTTAGTGGATTTTGTGTGAAATGTTAAGCGGCTTTTACTTCACTGCTAGTTTGACTTGGTTTCTCTTCAGATTCTTGTTTCGTCTTTTTAATTTTTGTTTTGATCGATTTAATTTTTTTAGTTATGTTCTGGTTTTTCCTGTGTTAATCTGCATCTGTTGATTGATTGTTAGGTTTTAATTATCTAATCTGTTTATAATTGGATTTTTTGTCAATTATTGTGTGTTTTGATGTGAACAGGGATGCCTATGGGTTTACTGTGCGACCTCAGCACTTGCAAAGATACCGTGAATACGCTAACATATACAAGGTCTTGTTTGCTATGCTTTTGGTTTATTATTATTGTTCCAGTCTTGTCAATTTTCAATTTTTTTGATTTTTTGTTTTTTGTTTTAGAGGAAAGAATAGAATAATGTGAAGGAAAATTCACTATGTTAAGTTTTAAAATCTTATTATGTGCATTACTCATTACATGTTGGTGCAAATTGTTTTTATTGTCTTTCTCAAAGCCGAAAACATGTAACTGTTTAATATGGCAGTTGTTGTGGGAGTAAAACTTACTCAATTGCGATTTCAGGAGGAAGAAGAGGAAAGGTCGGAGCGGTGGAAGTCATTTTTAGATAGGCAGGCTGAGTCTACTGAATTGGACACAAAGGTATCAACTGTAGGGGAAGATGAGAAAGTTTCTGTTGATGAAGCTGCGGAGCAAGATGCAGATGCCAGCTCAGAGAAGGCTGTTGATGGAGAACAAGCAAGCGGCCATACGCCTAGCAACGCTGATAGTGCAGCTGAAAATGGTGGTAAAAAAGAGGAGTTACCAGCACCTGAGGAGACACAAATTCATAGAGTCCAGTTATGGACAAACATAAGATCATCTCTTCATATTATTGAGGATATGATGAGCATTCGTGTAAAGAAGAAAGGTGTGTCCGTAAAAGATGAAAGAAACAAGAAAGGTGTGTCAAAAGATGAACAGGTCAGTGAAACTGAGAAATCACTGTCTCATTCTGATGATATTAAATCACCAAAAGGAGCATGTGAGGAAGACTCTGATGAGGAGTTCTATGATGTTGAGAGATCAGATCCTAGTCCAGATACTCCTCTTGTTGATGGCTTGAATATCTCTGCAAATGGTATTGCTGCTGATGCTGCATCACTAGAGGCTTCATGTCCTTGGAAAGAAGAGTTGGAAGTTCTTGTTCGTGGGGGAGTGCCAATGGCACTGAGGGGAGAGGTACCCATTATATTCACGAGACATTCATTTCTTGTTAAGTTTTTTTATTTTTAGTGAGTTACCCTCTTGTTTGTTCTTGTGCTTCAGCTCTGGCAAGCTTTTGTGGGTGTTAAAGCAAGGCATGTAGAGACGTATTATCAGGACCTACTAGCCTCAAATGGTGACTCTGAAATTAAAATTAATCATCAAAGCTCGCAGTTAGACGACAATGATGGGAAAACAAATGCAGATTTCATACATGTACCAGAAAAATGGAAAGGACAAATTGAGAAGGTACCTGTGAAATTTTACATCGTTGTTCATGATGCTGTATTATTATTATCTTTACAACACTATAAAATAAGATCTTGCCAATAGTCCCCAATTGTTACTTGTTTGTGCAGGATCTGCCGCGGACATTTCCTGGTCATCCTGCTTTGGATGAAGATGGTAGAAATGCTTTGAGACGATTACTTACTGCATATGCTCGACATAATCCCTCTGTTGGTTACTGCCAGGTCCTTGCTTCTGAAAAGAGTTTTGTGTTTTTTTTACGTTTTTTATAAAAGAAGTTTTTCCCAGTATTTTTCAAGATGGATTTTGTTTGAAAAATATAATTGTCAAACAATCTAACAAGATGTCTAGATAAAAAATATATACATACAAGTGAGCTGATCACTCAGAAATTTGTTCACATAGGACTGTATTATACTATTTTTTTCTTCAAATAATTGGTGGCCAGAAATTTGTGACCCTCAAATGACGGGCCAAGGAATCCCAAAGCAATTGATAAAGAGTTTTAAAAGCCTTCCAGGTCTTAATGTTCTATTTGTGAAGTAAAAATGAATTATCAATCTTTGTTGAGGTAGTTTGAACTTTGGACCAGTGTTTCCCAAGTTGATATTAGAATTTGTTGAAGACTATCTAATCTGTACCACTGTGGCACAACATGTATCATTGTGGTACAGAAATTCTTTACGGTTTATATCTATAGCAACCTTCTCACTTGAAACACCTTGAGCTTGAAGTGTGTACAAAGCATGATAAGAATGGTTCGTATATCTAAGATGCTGTTACTCCTGCATTGTGTTGAAATTGTATATTGTGATTTGAAGAAGTTGGAGCTACTTTGAGTCAAACTTGAATCAGTTAAGCACTGTTTTTAGGAAGCATGCCTGACTGAAGGTGCAAAGAGCCATAATTAATTCCCCACGGACACCTTTCATATCTGTGATTCATGAATATTAATGATCTGTACCACAGCATGGATAATAAAATAGTTTAAGCCAGAATTTATTGTATGCCTTAACAGATGGACATTCATATGTTCATGACATTTATAACCTACTAACTTAGCCTGTTTGGATAATTTAAATTGCAGGCCATGAATTTCTTTGCTGGCCTATTGCTGCTTTTGATGCCCGAGGAAAATGCCTTTTGGTAGGTCCTTATAAGTTATAAAGCTTCCCTAGATTTCTAAAGTATATGCTAGGTATATATGCAAATTTCAAAGTATAAGCTATAGGTAGAGCTTCATCATTATGAATGTTCCTGTATTTGATGAGCACTGGTGTCTTGAAGAAATGGCTTACTGACTACCCCATGCACATATGCCGCAACTTTCATATTGCAAATTTGAACTAAATTTATGTTTTTATCTCTAACTGGTTTTTTTGTCAGGACCTTAATGGGCATTTTAGATGATTATTTTGATGGCTATTATTCAGAGGAAATGATAGAGTCTCAGGTATTTATTCTTATAAAGATATTTGAGGAAATTCTATAATGCATACAAATAACTTTTGTTTGACCTTTTGACATATTTTCAAATGCGTATTCATTTTATCAGGTGGATCAACTTGTTTTTGAGGAATTGGTGCGGGAGAGGTTTCCCAAATTGGGTTTGTATACTATTTTGATTCATTTTCATGTCTTCGAACTCACCAAATGTTCTATCCTTAATTGTTAATAACTTGTGTGTACCTCTTTTTGCAGCCAATCATCTAGATTATCTGGGAGTGCAGGTAGCATGGGTTACTGGACCATGGTTTCTTTCCATTTTTGTGAACATGCTGCCTTGGGAAAGTGGTCAGGTTTTATGTTTTATCTATTGAATACTGTAGCTTAGTCTTATTTCAAATGAGCATTTGTTTTCTATAGCCTTAGCTTCCTCCTGATTTATGGTAATTATTTGGACATCAGTTCTTCGAGTGTGGGATGTGCTTCTTTTTGAAGGAAACCGAGTCATGCTATTTAAAACTGCAGTAGCTTTGATGGAGCTATATGGTAATGGAAGAAAATGTTTATTGTTTATTGGAAAAAGTAAATTAGATGTGTAAGTTATCCATATCTTCATGAAACTTAATTTCACTGTGTCCTGTAGGTCCAGCATTGGTAACAACAAAGGATGCTGGAGATGCAGTAACTTTACTTCAGTCATTGGCCGGCTCCACATTTGATAGCAGTCAGCTTGTATTGACAGCTTGCATGGGTTACCAAAATATAAATGAAGTTCGATTACAGCAGCTGAGGAATAAACATAGGCCAGCTGTAATAGCTGCAATTGAAGAAAGATCAAAAGGGCTTAAAGCTCGAAGGGATTCTAAGGGTCTGGCATCAAAGCTATTTGAGCAATCGGATACTATGCAAGTACTTGGGAATTTATCCCGTACAGAATCTGGTTCTACTAATGCAGATGAAATTCTGATTAGTCTGACTGGAGAGGGTGAGATTGATTCAGCTCCAGATCTTCCAGAGCAGGTTGCTTATGTCTTTCATGTTATCCCCAGTTGTTAGAATATAATGAAGTTGACTGATGCATTTTATTGTTATCTTGACAATTAATGACATTCTCAAACTATATATTTGTTACAAATGATTATAGTATCAAAGCTATACATATATGATTAAATTTTTCTTATTGCCTTAACCCAGAAGTCTAACCTTCATAGTCATCAATCTATAGCAAATAGAGCAACTAACCACAACATATTGATCTTATGCATCTCACTCCATGCAGATTGCTTGGCTGAAAGTTGAACTTTGCAGATTACTAGAAGAGAAAAGATCAGCTATTCTCAGGTAGTTAAAAATGATACTGGCTCTTTGATAAGAATTACTTTTCTTAATCAAACAATTAGAAGGAAACAGCTGTGAGCAAGCTCCAAGTACAGTGTAATAATGGAAAATATGGAAGTATGAAGGAAAAGAAAGAAGGAAAGGTATATGAGAAGCTAGAATGGTACTCTGCCCCGATGCCTAAGCCTCCCAGAATTCCCTTACAAATTCATCCCTCTTCTGGTTTCATTCCCTGCACACCCCATGGTTTCACCCCTTGTTGACTTCTACCTGTCCATTCTGTTAGGTTCCTCCCTAACAGATTCCTCAACCCCAATTTCGGTCCTGCCCTTATCATTTCCCGTCCTCTTTATTTTTACACTCAAACCACGGGTCCTTGATACTTGCCCCTCTTTTTTCATTAAATTACAAGATTTTTTTTCCCACTTGCTGCATATAGCATTTATGCCTTCAAATTTCTTCCTTTTTATCAGAGCAGAGGAGCTTGAAACAGCATTAATGGAGATGGTTAAGCAGGATAATAGGCGGCAACTGAGCGCCAAGGTAAGGCACGAGTCCACAATGGATTTTGCTTCTTACATCAATATATGTTCTTTGCAATGCATATCTGCGGCTTTCTCATTGTACTGCAAACGGGGGAAATTTCCTTCTCTCTTAATTCCTTAGCAAGGTGTTCATTTAAGTTGGTTGTAATGCTTATATAGTTAAAATAATTCTTGATGTGTACCCAAGTAGTTACATTAGATGTCTTGCAGATTGAGTTCTAATTTTGTTCTTTGCGAAGTTTATGTGTAAATTCTTGTCATCTTCAGGTAGAGCGACTAGAAGAAGAGGCTGCTGAGCTTCGACAAGCACTTGCTGATAAACAAGAACAGGAAACTGCAATGCTTCAGGTTTCATTTTTACTCATAATTTTATATATATAATTTCTTTGGGTAAATAGGTTGTATCAATGTAAGGTTTTATTTATCATAGGTCTTGATGCGGGTGGAGCAAGAACAAAAGGTGACAGAAGATGCTCGCAGGTTTGCTGAGCAAGATGCAGCTGCGCAAAGATATGCTTCTGAAGTGCTTCAGGTTACCTTTTTTTCTTTCATCTTTTGTTTGTCCTTCTGTTCCATCAGTATCTACCTCAAATGCAAGCTTATCGATTCAAAACTTATCTTGATAAGATGTGGTGCTTTCTGGTTATAGAAAATCAGTTATGAGCTGTAGTTGGGACAATTACTTTGGTTTTGTTGTTCGTTTTGTAATTTGACATTCAGTTATTTCATTATCGCATTCGATCAGAAAGGTTGAATTTTACTTGTTCCTACAATCCTTGCCATACTGGTTTTTGTTAGGTTTCAAAAAGTTGTTAGTTGATGTGTCTTCTAGCTTTATTACATCTCAAAAAAGCCATTCATTTCTTCGGGCATCATTGTAATGTAGTGGTGTGGCATCAATTTCACAATTATCCTGCCATAGGCTGTACTTGAATAGGGTAAAAGTTTAGCCAAATTGATGTCACTTTTGTAACAATAATTTGAATGCTGGATAATATTAGATTTTGTTTTCATACTTTTCTTTAGCATGTTGGTAGACCCCCCCTCATATATGACATACCTAATTAGCATCCTTTAATATCAACAGAGTTGCCTTGTTCCATACTTCTTTTCAATGCACTAGCAGTTATAAATCTCTATGTTTATCCATGCTATGTCATGTCTTTGTTAATGTTTCCTTGTACTGCTAAATTATATTTCAACCAGCACAATGGTGAATTTTCAGACTATACCATCCTAATATCATACATCATATATTATTGTTTTGCAGGAAAAGTATGAAGAAGCATCTGCTGCACTTGCAGAAATGGAGAAGAGAGCGGTTATGGCAGAATCTATGCTGGAAGCTACATTGCAGTATCAGTCTGGCCAAGTTAAACTGCAACCGTCTCCACGGTATGTTTGAAGTTTTTGAAATATTTGATTCCTTAATGCACCCACAATTTTTTTTGGTGTAGCTTTAGATTTATTCTCTTTTTCTGAAGCCGTGATTTTGTCATACTACTAACATTCAGTATCTAGTAAGTACCACAACGGTGGTTAGACACTATCCTAAACCTGAACAGGGTTGAGTACCCCAAAAAATCATCATGATTTTCGACTTAAGAAAATGCCAAAAGTTGCTGAAAAAATATGGGAAACGAAATGAATATGAAAGTAACTGGTTATATTGTATATGCTCATAGCCTTCTATTGATGAGCTTGACTTTATGCCTTCTTGCTTTATAGATCTTCACAGCCAGAATCTCCGGTATCTAGAAACAATCAAGAACCTACGACAGATGCACCAACTCGGAGGATAAGTCTGCTTTCTCGTCCATTTGGACTTGGATGGGGTGATCGAAACAAGGTTAGTTTCCATTGGGGAAGATTCAATGTTTTATCAGAGTATTACTCTTCGTTGGTTATTTTATTGTGGCTGAAAACCTGTATTTGTTATGTTTGATAGGGGAAACCTACTAATGTGGAAGAACCAGCTGAGGTAGAAAGTCCTATCAGCCAAAAAGAGGGCAATGGCCTTAAAGTACAGGATGAGTTGGAAACAAGATAGTATCAAGATTTCTCTTTGCCCTCCCCCAGACGGTTTGAGGAGCAAGAAATTAGTTCCCTGTCGGTAATTTTTGTTCTGGGCGAACATATATTTCATATTTCATTAATTGTTTGTTCTTTATGATGTCATAGAATAATAGTATTGGATTTAATCCAAAAAAAAAAAAAGAATAATAGTGTTGGAAAGTAAGTGTACGGTTGAGGTCAATTGTGATGCATCTCACCTATATTACAGGTCATACTCAATGTGTTGTACACAGATCATTAAATACATAAAAACAATATATAACGAGATTCCTAGAAATGTGACCTTAAAAAAGAACAAAACAAATTAGAGAGAAAACTATAGGAAATAAAGTGGTTAAATATATAGAAAAAAATTTAATGTGTTCAAGAAATATATAACGGGGTGGAAAATTTTAGTTAGATTTTGTATAAGACTTTAAGATAAAAAAAAATATACATATTTAAACAAATAATTATTGTCAATATTCGTTGCTGAAATATAGTACTCTTTTCTAATAAAAAATTCGGTACTTACATTATACGTACGACGTTGCTCTTTTGTCTTAAAATGATGTTAATTGAATGAAAAATATTCACAAATAAAAAATATTTGCACAATTACACAAATAAAAAATTAAAAGAAAAAAGGATAAAATAATGAGCTCGTGTAATTTTCTTCATTTGTGTTTTTCCAAATTTTTAATAAGACTTGTAATTAAATGAGAAATTTTTGTACCTACCAATTTTTTTATAATGAACTTTTCCGCTACCGACATTGTATTGGGAGAGTTGATAAAGCGGTATATTCAATCCCAATTCAATTTCTATTCATGAAGTCACCAAATTGGGAGACAATGCAAGGCTGTGTAAATTAAAAATTGCCATCATGCTAACAACTTGGAAATTGATTTCATTACAGTTTCAACGAGTCTAATTTAGAGATATACTAAGGCTAACATAAAAATAATAGTAATAGTTCCAAAACATAATATCATTAATAATTCTTCATTACCCTTTTTTAATATTTTGTGTTACAGTTTTTAAGTAACTTTTTCAATTGGCAATATAATTTTATTTTAAAGTAGTTATAATTAAAGTTAATAATTTTTAAATTATTTTAATGATGCAATAGTTTATGAATGACGATCACATAGGTCTAGTGCAAATAATTGGTGCACTTAGTGTTGTAAATTGGAAATACCGATTTTGATTGTTACTAAAAACTGTGATTGATAAAGTATAAAATAAAAATGGAAGCGCTCGCAAAAAAGGGAAGCTAGTACATCGACCTTTATGTAGCAATAATTTGTGGTTCACAGGAATGGTTAAACATACACAGTTGACAGCCAAATCTTCATCAACAAAACGATGTCTACTATTCTTTGAAGTGTGTTAGATAGTACGGTGAATTTGATAAAATCACGGTGCTCGCCGTGATTCTAGAAAACCATTGTGATATCAAAAGTACACGTAGACAACCATGATAAATTACTGTCTTCACCTCAATGCATCCGTGCGAATATGTACGAAAATAATTTCATTTTCTCCCCGGCTAATTCTGACCTTTCCGTCGCTGAATCTGCAAAGGATATATAGTAAAAGATATATTATAGTGATATAGATCTTAAGCATACAAAATCTACAATTTTGAGTAGCAAATTCAATACATATATACTGAATGGATTAAAGACTAAGAGAGAACTTGATTTCTTGGAAGATGTCATCTTACAGAATCTCCAAGATGAACTTCTTGTCCATTTCTAAGGGATATCCAAATGGACCACCAATTATGGCTGCATCATCCATCGTAACCTCGTACACTTTTGTGCCACTTTTTCTGTCAATTTTTGGGCAAAACAAGATCTGAGAAACATTCAGTCCAGCTGATATATACTAGTACTATTTCAGACTCAGCTATAAAGTGAATATATATAAGTTTACACTCACTCATCGTGAGAATAACTATTACGATTAACTTTAAAGGTTTGGGTTAATCTCTATCAATCTCTAAAACTAAAATCTAGGCGAAGCCTTCTCCCTAATGTTTTCATTTCTGACAAATGGATATAAATTTCACTAATCAAATGATTTGAATGGAAACCAACTTTGTTTTATAATGTCTGCCCATCAAGTTCTCCTATGTCCCTACAACTATCCTTTCCAAACTAGCAAGCAAGCCGCTATGGACTATGGTTTGCTCTTTACATCATTGTATGCCCCCGACACTTCTTAGATGAAGCTTTCCATGGTTAAAACAGGTTGAATAATGCAAAATTTATGGGGAAGAGAGACAATATTGCTTGGTTTTAAAAATTTCATCCATAGTTTTTAAATTCAAATATTTAAATGAAAAAATCTCCAATTCCTATATCGGGGACAAATTGTCGATAATATATATTAGTCACCACAACATATCCTTTGGAAGACCATAACCTGAACCTTAACCATGCCTTAACACCTAACAAAAATCTTTTCTTAAATCTTAACCACTTATAACAAACAGGCAACCCATTCCAACGTGAAATCCCCTGCATATCTCCACTACTAGGACATGAGGACAGGAAAGATTCCTTGCTGAAGAGGAGCAATAACCAAAAAAGCATTCTTAGTATATATGAAGCTTTTCGTAGCATACTTACCCCGGTTCCAAATTATTACTTCCTGATATTCCTACCTTCATTGTATACACCCCTTCATATTATAATTTTTTGTGCTTGTAAGAACCCTCCCTGGAACATTAGTGAACTTAAAACCATGGAAACTTACACAAAATTGCCAGTCATGGAGAACTTCAGCCCAAGCAGGATATCAACCACATACTTTATTCTTCCATTCTTCCCAATAATCTGTAACACTTGTTGTAATACACAAACTTGAGGCAGTATTTGTGGCAACTAAAGTAAATGTACAAAGATGAACCTGATACCTGCTTTCCCATCAAACCATTGGCCGCATTCTCTAGCCAACTATCTGTCACGGTCTGTAGAAAATAAGTTGGTTAAATAAGAAAAAGAAAACCTTGTAAGAGAATTGTTCATACTTGAATCATTTTCAAAATCAGTTGGAACTACTCGTTCGCATTTCAAAATCTACCTGTGAGTTCCATATCATCTGCCACTCGCCCTCTTCTAGTTCAGGTTCTTCTTCCCCAGATTTCCGATTTAAGGAAATGAGTGCATCCATTGCCTGTTGGAATTCAGGATGTGAAAAACAATAAAAATGGAAATATTCCAGGTAACTTATTGAAAAGAAAAAACAGTAGCCTTACCTCTTTAATACCCACCCCCGATGAAATTGCTGTTAACAACTTTTGTCTGGGTTCAGTTTGCTTCTGCAGCACAAACGTGGTTCCCTGCACTATATATATGTTGCTGATAAGTCTTGGAAACATAAAGCTTTTATAAAAAAAATATGTTGATTTGATAGACAATTTAGCCTTTTACTCAAGCGAAGGAACAAAAGACTATTAAGATGATGTTTATATTGGAATTGCCTAATCACCTTATTTCCTCTTGAGATGCGAAGGTTTCCTGAATGCGACAAGTATGTGGTGTCTAACCATCCCTTTGCTTCATCTCCAAGTAGCTTAAATGGAACTGGATATGGAACTTTAAATGGAAGAAATTTAAATGAAAAGGCAGCTCTGTCAAACCTAAAAAGGATTCTTTTTCCATCTTCAATGGATGCTGCCGCCTGTTCAAAATGAAAGACATAAATATATGAACAGCTATATCATATCGTGTTGTTTTCGTATGACAAGCACAAACATAAACACAAACAGAAATTCAACTATCAGGCTACACGTGAAGAAACAAAAGAAAGCCTGAAATTTATCCATATTAACTTGTGATTTTTTAGAAGCGCGTAGCAAGTAAATTAGCTGTGTAACTGTGAACAATGCTTGTAATGAAATTGAGAAGAAAAAGCCAACCTAAGAATCTATGTAGCATAATTCCTTTCACAATATTGACTATTGACAAAGCCTCTTAAACTAAAAAGTTTCAATCTGTCTCACCAAGTATTGCAAAAAAAAAATAATAAAGTTGAATTTAACACAACTGTGTATTAAACTTGATAACTTCAACTGAAGTTATTTAGTATTACCTCCACTTTGAGCTCACCAATGGCATCAGAAAATGACACAATATTGCATACGCGTGGATCATTCGTTCGAAGATAAACCTCTTGAAATACACTAAAAAAATCAACCCCAACAAATGTTCTCTGAAAGAGCAATATAGAATACCATATTGAGTCATATATCATTAAACAATCTATGGGGTATGTGTTGAACAGGTCAATGACACTTGTTCTGGTAGCTTATCAGGTTGAAGTAAGTTTCAGTTCAACATGCCTAAATTAATAGACTGATTGCACTAAACATAATATAAATGCAACTTTCCGTTAGGGGTATTTAAGAAAAGCTTATATTAGTACGATCATGAAGACCATCAATTCATCCTGTTTTACTCAAGAGACGTTATAGTTGTCATAATTTTTGTATTGAGAAAAATCCTAGTCTCGTGTTGAAAAGAGATAAGGACTGAAACCTAAGCCTCGTATTATCCACGCTCCAAGTCCAATAATGTTGAGCATTAGGGGGTTTTATTGTGAGCTAGAAGCTTTTCATAAGGTATTTCGTTCACAAAAATTGGAATTTTACTTTGAACAACCGAAAAATACAAAAAAATTCAGAAAGGTACTAAAATGGAATTCTTTTTTTCAAATAAGTCACTGAAGAACTTTTATTTTCAGATTTGGGTCCAAATGACAATCATCTGTGGCAGTAACTCATGGCAAAGGCTAAGTAGGCCAACGGTGACATCATAGTATGGTGATTTGAACTGCCTCTAATTAGAATAATCTTTTGGAAGCAAGTTTCCAAACTAAGTGTACAGTATTTTTCAAAGTATTATTTAAGCAATGACTAAAATATATACATGAAAGTGAATTATCCATTTGGAAATACGTTTGAGTAACATTCATTAATAACAACCTGAATGGGGGATGCTGTTCCGGGTCTTGTAGTGAAAATAAGCTGCCAGCGACCCTCAATTAAACTTGAGTTTGTCTGCACAAAAGAACTTCATCTCATGGTAAGGAAAGGATAATAATAAGAAGTTAAACACAGAGAAGAGAGATTGAGCACAAACCGGATCAGGCACACCCCCTCCTAAACGTTCCAGGACTTGAATAGCACGCTCAATAGCCTGAAATTAAATATTAAATGCAAAGGAAATGAACGCTAAATTCAGGAACAAATTGAAGAGACGGGAGATTAAGAAAGAAACATTGAGTTGCTGGGAAGAAGAAGATCGTCCACGTCCTTGGGTGCCAACAAGTGCTTCGATGAGTGAGTTCTCAGATTCTGTAATTGACACTTGAGAACACCGAAAGACGAAGCTATTATGTTCTCTACTACTGCGATATTTGGAGGGCTTGGGAGAAACAAAAGTAAAACGACAACATGAGTCAAACCCTACGTTTGCATTCACAGCTCTAAGAGCCATTGTAATAATTCTACTAGTTGCAGAGAGCGAGAGTGTGTGATGAGCCTGGGACCTGGGTTCTCCTCTTCTGTGATGTGGCCGACGCCAAGATGAAATAGAATACGTGGCAAACCAGGAAGAGAGACACAGATATTATGGCTATTGTCTGTCCCACTTTCAGGCCTCCGCATCCACACATGACCTTGCCACCTCACCTATGCTACATTGCCATTCATTCATCACACTATCCATATGGATTTAATTGTTTATTTTATAAAATAAATAAATAAATAAAAATGTCGTTTCTTTGGAAACATTTACAATAAAAGGAAACATTTAAAATAAAATAAAAATGACTTTATTTTTAGAATAAAGTCTTTTTTTTTTCTTCTTGTAGAGAGTGCTTTAATAAAAACATCTACCAACCAGTATTTTGACCAATGAAAGTAAGTCGAATTCAAAAAATTAAAAATAAACAATAGATGCTAAAGAAGGAGTCTGTCTCCAATGCACAATCCATTTGTCAAAATCCGTGCCACATTCTTAAACAACGGGCTCTCAAAAGAAACGCCACTGATATGATTGAAAGCATGAAATTTAAAATACATCATTCAAATTAACTGATGTTTACTGTGTAACATGTCGACACAGAAGTAAAGTAGGAGAAGCTTGAGCTTTGCAAGGATCTCCCGGACGCATGATATGATGACGTGAAGTTAGATTGGACTCATAACGGAATAAAATCAATGAAAGCCTAGAGATCTCCTCCAAACTGCAATCTGCAGACGCAATGAACGGAAGTGTGAGCCTACAGCAGCTATTATGCATTCCACGATCAGTTCGCAATTTAAAAGATATTGCCCTATCTTTCTTAGATACACCTACAAACCCTAATACCATATAATTAATAGATTTATGAAATCGACTGGGGAACATGTTAACCACATATTATACAATGGCGCATTTTTCACCCTGACTTATACTATTACCTAGAAGTAGCTCAAATAGTATCTGCAAAAACAGGAAACAATGGTGGTGCATATAAGCTTAGAGTAGATAAAACAGAGTAACCAAGTGTAACACACTTCAGAAAAAGGATCACCCGCTTACGCATGACCAAAGTTTTAAATTCAAAAAAATGATTAAATGATCTTCCATTCAATCTATTCAAAAGATAATCGACACATGGCTTCTCTTCAAGTACACAACACTGTGAATTGTATAGCATTTGAAATCCGATAGAAAAGAAAAAAAAAATACTATTTGAGGCATTACCATCATAGTCACTTCCATTTTCTCCTCTGAAGTAGTTTCCCGGCCTCCTTTTCCATGCAAACACTTGTAATTTCAAACCCCTACATCATCCACCTTAACTCCACGGTATTGCCGCATCTAATTGTGAAATTGAATACCCCTTTGAAAGATCTGGTAGAAACACTGCTTTTAATCAAACTTGGGAGTTCAAAGCTACCAAACATTAAGAGCAATAGCCAGGTTTCACATCATATTCAATATGAAAGCTCTCATATTTGTACCATGGTTATGCTAAGACTTTCACTCTCTTACACTCACAAGAGCAAAACATGGCATAACCAGATACCACTTAAAAGTTCATGTTAAAAGTAGCACAACCTTTGCACAATTCAATCATGTCCATCATATAGAATTAGCAAAACCGTTGCTCAATTCAATCATTTCCATCATATAAAACTAGCAAAACCTTTGCACAATTCAATCATGTCCATCAAAGAGAACTAACACAATCTTTGCATAATTCAATCATGTCCATCATATAGAACTAGCACAACCTTTAGACAATTCAGTAACCCATCATATAGAGAACTAGCACAAACTTCGCACAATCAAATCTACATAAAACATGTACCTCAAATTTGCATGGTAATCATTAGTTTTCCTTACAAACTCACATGTTCTTTACATGCTACTGAGTAGAATACTTTAAAATACACTTTAATCCCTTGTACATAAACGAAAAAACATGGCAGAACCAGATATCATTTAAAAATTCATGCTAAAAAAGGTGACGCGTAAATTTGTAAATCTGAACTTCTTACAAATACTACATACTTGAATGACTAGACAAAAGGTATAATTAATCTACTATGAAAGCTTTCCTCACTTGAAAGGACTTCGTGCAGCAGTCTGACAAAATTCACCACGGGCTAGAAAATACTTCTGCCATCATCATACAGAATTAGCACAACCTTTGCACAATTCAATCACCAAATCAAATCAAAATAAAACAAGTATCTCATATTTGTATATGGTCATTCGTGAATATCTAAGATACTTTTTTAAGAAGCAACAAGAAAAATTCATCACGAGGGAGTATAGTGAACCTGCCCAAGCAAAATATAAGGCAACGACAAATGAAAAAGAGAAAACCAATTTCATGAAATTAACTAAAAGTAGAAAAAGTACATGGTAGTCATTAGTTCTCCTTACAAATTCACAGGTTCTTTACATGCTACTGAGTAGAATATTTTGACATACACTTTAATCCATTGTACATAAACGAACCTGCAAACTTAGGGCCCTTTTCCTACTATTTTTCTACAGACCCTACCCAACCAAACCCCGCCCCTGAAGGAAAAGAAAAGAAAGACAAAGACAAAGGAAGGAAACTCAGCCCTTAGCCCTTATGGTCCTCTCTCAAAAACCAAGAGATGCGACTGAGAAAGCAACCCTTACCTGATCTTTCATTTTACCCAACCATACAAATAGAAAAAAGACACAAAATAAAAGTAAACTACTAATCTACGAGGCTGCAAATACCATATGCATTACAAAGTAGTAGAATTTGCTCACTAGCCTTCCCCTCAAAGCCTACTCGAGGAATGGCTTCAGCTAATGTGGGACAGACAAATCATCATCTCCAACAGTCTCTGAGCTTGTCCCAACTATCTGACTCTGGCATTCCTCCTTCTCAATCAATAAGCCATCTGTACTTTCATGTGTTGCTTCATGGGTTTTTGATTCATCATTTCTATCAATCACTTCATTCTCACCGCTTTCTTTTGTATCCACGGCATCGTTTTCTTTGGCAAAAACCTCGTCTGGCAAACACAGTTGTGTTGCTAATTCATCCTTCTGCTCATTGTTCTCTTCCTTCACTTCATTGCTAAACACAAAGCCACCCCCCATTTCATTACCTTTGATCTCATCCTCATTCACAACCACCACATTCGGAACAGACTCTTCCATAAAAACATCATCTTCAGCTTCGGATACTCCATCATTGTCTAACTTAGCAGTAGCACTGGCCTCAATGTCTCCATTTCTCTCACTTTCCAGCATCGAATCAACCATCTCAACATTATTCTCAATTCCCAGAACAGGTAAATCTGATCCCCCATCGCTTTCATTATCAGACCCATTCTCCACCACTTCCTCATTGACGTCTTCCACAACCTGGTTCTGCCTCTCAAGAAACAGTAACCTCCTCCGTAGATCACCCAACTCCCTCTCCATTAGGAAAAGGCGCTCCCTCAATGTCAAATTCTCTTCCTCCAATTGTGCTATATGGGAATCCTGATCATCTACCCTATTCTCCAACACATTGTTATACTCACCACCTCCATAATTCGGATATATCATCTCAAACCGGCTCAAATCATGGTCGAGCCTCCTTTCTACCTCCACATGTTCCTCTACATCACTCTCACTCGACCCACCACCACCATCCTCTTCATCTTCATCATCATGAACATCTCGAAGCCTAATCAAACCCTTCATCGACCCATATCCATCAACACCCCACTCTTCCTTCGCCATATCCCCCAACATCTCCCTCGAAGGAGACAATATAGGGGTAGGAAGCACAGCCGGGGTAACAGGACAAGGCGACACAAGCGATGCAATACCACCGGACTTCTTAGCACGAATAATAAAGGACGTCGTATTCCTGGGCGCATAAGGCGCAAATCTAGGATTAAACTTCTTCTTAGGATAAAACTTACGTGCTTTCAAACGATTCTGAGATTGCAACTCGTGAAGAGTTGGTGGTTGGTAACCGACACTGTTGTTCGGAATACCGATGGAAATACTTTGGTTAGGTTTTTCCATTCTCCTAATATCTTTGCGCTTATCACTAACCTTCTTTCCCTTCCAGTTATTATTACTTCGTCCAGGTTTCGAAGGAGGGAAATTAGGTTTCATATTAGGGTTCTGAAACTTCATGTTAGGGTCCAGAGGAAGCTGTTGAGACCAAAGCTTATTATAACCACGATTCATCATCTGAGGCTGATTCTGATTCATCATAATCTGAGATGTCTTCATCTGCGGTTGAGGTTGTTGATTCATTCCTTGATTGTGTGTGTGAGAAAGTAACTGAGTCTGAGACTGGTTAATTACCTGAGGCTGATTCATCATCGGAACTTGATTCATCATCTGAGGCTGGTTCATCTGGTTCAAATTCATCATCATCTTCGATTGATCGTTCATCGTAACCAAACCCTAAGTGCGTCTAACGAATTCTTGCAATTTCGATTAATAGTTAAGAGCGAAAATATTATCACCGATCAGAAAATTCTTGATCGGCGGCGAATTGGAGATCGAATCGAAACCCTAAATCTCTTTTTTCTCTAATTTAGAACAGTGAGATATTGGGATTAAATTTTCCAGAAATTAACCTAACTAAGGGTGAAACCGTTTTCGCATATGGAGATTTCACAAACCTATAGATTGAGAAAACCCTGATTTTGATTATTAATTTTTTCTCTTTCTGATTTACTATTCTCGAAAAATGTGGTTATCGTTGTTTCTTGAGGTGATCGTGCGAACAGGGTTATATAATGGGTTGGGAATAAAGTGGGCGGCTAGATTTTTATCCGACAAACGGACGGTTTGGATTTCAGATGCGTGATGAACACGCGTCAATAGCTCCTAAAAGGTCGACTCTTGATTTCCCTTTATTTTATTTTTTAATTTAATAGTAATATTTTTCTTTAATTAATTTAATAATATCATTTTTTAATTTTTATTTGACTGTACGCTTGTATCGTCGTTGATAACATAAGTTACTACATATGATTTAATTGATATGGAATAATAAAATTATAAACAAAATAGTTTAAACGGAAACAGAAAGTATAGATATTTTATAATAAAAAATCGATTACTTAAATGAATAAAGAAAGATAAATTGTAAAATTAAAAGGAAAAAAATTACAGAAAAAATTTATATTTAATTTATAAATAATATAAAACTATAGAGTTTTACATAGTGAGATGGATTCATGATATAAGGAGCTCAATTTGATTCTAATTTCTTTTTTAAATCAAAAACAATTTAATAAGTATTGAGTATGACATAATGGGTTAAATTGTTAAAACGTTTTTTATTTTAAGTTTGAATTTTTGTTGAAATATATATATGTTAAAATACACTCTTAAAAAACCATAAAAAGAATAAAGAACTCTTCATTTTTTATAATACAATTGAACTTTTAAAAATTAAATTCACATATTAATTTTTTTGAGTGTAACCACTCTAAAATTGTATATTTACACTTTATGTCTAGTATACTCAGATTATAAAATTACTCTCGTAGTTCCATTAAATATTTCTCTTTAAAAAATGAATAATTATTAATCGTGATAAGGTTGTAAAAATCAAATTATATAAGTCTATAAGACATTTGTAGTTTGTGTGGTTTGATATATGTTAATCGGTTGTGATTAATTTCAACTACACCTGACATAATATATGTTAATACATATGCTAATTAATATAGATATTGTGGTGTATGTTGTTGTAATTTTGGATTATATAATTAATGTATTTTATGAGTAATTTTTTTTATGAATATAATTATGGTTATTGAGTTATTGTTGCCGAAATATGAAGGGGACATGCTACACGTGCATATTTTTTTGTTAAATGAATTAATCTAATCAAATAATATGTATCATGTATATTGATATGTATACGTGTACTAAAATTTATTTTATCAAATTTTTTAATTATTAAAATTACACTTTTTTTATTAAGCCCAAATTTTTAAATATTAAAATTTGTATATACAATATAATATTATATTTTTTATTCATTAAAAATTTGACTACTCAAATTTTAGTTCCAACTCCTCCATTATCGATGCTTCACAATAAAAAAAAAATGAATTATACTTTGTTTGAAATGTTTATTTGTATATTGAATTGTACTAAATTGTTATTATTAAGATATATATATATATATATATATATATATATATATATATATAAAATTGAATTAATGCGAAAAAAGCAAAACTCAAACTAAATAATTAAAACTTGGTTCAACTTTATTCGCGAATGTTGATTCCTTTCGGTAGATGTCTTATAGACAAACTTTTCCATTTATCCTCTAAAAAATCCATGTGTTTTTCAATTGATTTAAGAAAAATAAAATAAATTTTTTCAATTGAGTTATTTCGACTTTTGGTTTAATTTTGGTTTCATGCAAATGAGTTATTGGAGCTTATGATTCAATAAATCCATTCTCAAATGAAAAATGTACTATAAGATATATTTTTCGGCATAAAAAACAACAAAATCTAGTCTATAGCTATATTCCGATAATCGTATATGTCCACAAATAAATATTATGAGAATTGTATTGATTTTTCATGAAAAAAAAAAAAGAATTTAGTTTGATCGCCTTTAATCATCAAATGTAGATGTTTTTGGATGATTATTTATATTTATGAGAGAGATATGTCTATCGTTAATATAAACAATAAAAATACAACACATTCAAAATATGAATATTAGGTCTATTTTGATTATTGTGTCTTTGCACATATACTTTCAATGTCATTTCACATTTACAATCAAATCAAGGACATAAAAAATTAATCTTAAAGGCTATCATTTCAACTCTAATCATGATTAAATAAAATTTTAAAAATAAAAAATAAAACATAAATAAACAAACCATAATGGATTGCACTTTATGAGAGTATCAACGTTTGTATCGTATATGTTTTTAGTTCAACGGTGATAAAACAAACTATGAATAAATTGATTTTGATTAAAACTTTGTTATATGTCAATTAATTTACATTTAAAAACTTTCATTTTTTTGTTGACTCATCTCAAAACATATCCTTGATAGTGAAGGCTAGTAGATAAAGACAAAAAATAAAATAGATAAAATATGAGTACTTCTCAATCGATTTTTATGTTAGCCAAAAAAGACCGATCAACTAGAATTTCATAGATACGTAAAAACAAACTTTAACAAAGGTATTTTTTTATGTTCAAAAGAGTAATATTAAAAGGATCTTGCTAGTAATATCATTAACTCACGTTGAAGATTTTGAAAGTATTTTTTTTGTTGAAAAAACAATTTTTATTGAATGCACAAAATTCAAGATAAAATTCCTATACTTGATATCTCAATGTGTCATTGAAGTTTAGGTTAACATTTTTATTATATATAAATTTATTTAAAACGTATTTTTTTAAAAAGAAATTTCGTGAACACATTGATTACTCTTATAGACGCAAAACAAATAAAATAATTTGTTATATTTTTATATATAAGTAATTAAACTGTCACAGGAGCCTTCTACAAACAATTTTGTTATCTAACTTCCAATAATTTTGTTTACAGAGATCAACATTTCAATGTGTAAAAACCATAGTATCTTTGAAATTAAATAAATTAAAAATAAAAAAAATAGAAATTGAAAATACCCTTGCCAAATGAACCGTTGTTTGTTTGATATTTTCACTCAATGTTTATATTCATTGACAAGCAATTAATTTTGAAGGCATTTTGTTTGTGCCAAATTCTATATGTTAAAAGCAATTACTTGGTCTATCTAATTCTCACTAGCATTCAAACGGACGGTTTGTGTCCCACGTCAAATCTGCTTTTTTATTGCGTTAATATATATTAATTATGAACAATAACTTTTGCGTAATTTTAGATAAAATTTAATAAAATTAATTAAGTATAAATTAAAAAAAATTAAACATACACATTAATACAATTTTTTTTTTACTATGGGTTAAAAATATGTGCACCAATAATCACATCAATTAATAGATAAAAATAGTTAAAACTAAATAAAACTGGAGTAAAATAGGTTACACAAAAAAGATATATTGTATTTACTATTAGTATAAATTCCATGTCGAACACCATCCATGCAGATACTGTGTCTCATATTATTCTACCTCTTTTTCATTTATCTCATCCCAACCGCCAAACATGTTGAGCACAATTCACGCAAATATTGTTCTAATCTCTATTTATTTGCATAAAGTGAAAGTAATATGATCACAGCAAAACCGATCAAACAAAATAAAAATAAAGGTAAAATATATTTTTAATTTTTATAAAATTTTGTTTTTAATCTCTGTAAAAATAAATCATACTTTTTAGTCTATACAAAATTATCTTACAAATTGTTTTAGTCCTTGTTGAAATGTCGGTAAATATATTTTTTAACAAAAAAATGTTAAAAAATTTGATTTCTATGTCTATATATGTTGATAGGTTTAAATATATACTTGATCTCTGCAAATATATCATTTTTTTATTAAGTTTTTTTTTTGGATTTAGTCGTCCTAAAATCAATATCTGACACGTGAGCCTATAATTTTTTATTAAGTTTTTTTACGGATTTTTGAAAAACTCTTCGTTCTTTTAATGTTGATTTGATGTTAGGGACAAAGTCGATCATGTATGATTATACATGAACTAAATTTAAACAAAAAGAATTCTAGGGACTAAAATAAAAAAGTGGTGTATTTATAGGACCAGATACATATTTAAATTTAAAAAAAAAAAAAAATTGGAGGACATAAAACTTACTCAAAAAAGAAAAAAAATCGTTAAAATCATGCAGGTTTGTTTTGTCCCATTTGATGTTATTCCTTGTTTTAGAATTCACCTCTTTAAAAAGACTATTCACTAACAATAGATTGTCGAACCAATAATATGGATGATTTTGAATCTTGTTCTAATCTGACACAACATCATTCCAATAACCAACGATAAACCAATAATATGCACATCTGTATAACATCATTCCAATAACCAATAATAAACCAATAATATGCAGATCTGTATATTGATTATTCTCTTGTAAATGATGTGTGTTAGTTGAATTATATAAGTTGAAACTCATAATCCATGATATTTTCGATTCCCCAAAATCAACTACTTTCGAATCATAAGCTTTTTCATGATTTTTATAATATTTGACCTTGTTCGGAGCAATAGGGTTATTAAAGGCATACTTTACCAGTTTCTTTGAAAGTGCAACATCCTCAACAAATTGAGTCATTTCACAACCATTATAATTTTTCCGATGCCCAACAATCTTACAACATTCACAAAACAGTGGTAATTTTTCATAATCCATGTAAATAAAAAATGCATATCTCTATGTTCAACAAGAATTCCATCTCTCATCTCTTGTAACATGTCAAAATCGACAAAAACTCGAGAAAAATGTCCCAAAATTTTTTAGTTGATTGTGATGGGAATAAACACATAAACATAATAACAAATAATAAGTAGCGGATATAAAATCCGATATGAAATCCCCAACTTGCAAGAACCCGTGAATAGCAAATTAATCAAAATAAAAGTGAGTAAAGAACACCGATATTTCAACTTGGAAAACCCCTCAATGCAAGGATAAAAACCACATGTCGTCCAGACCAAAGAAATAGATCCACTATAATCAAATAAGGGTACAAGAAAGTCTCAAAATGATGTACAAAGTGTGCTTACAACCAGACAAAATAACAAAGCACTAAAGCTTACAAATGAAAAGCAAGAAGAAGAAAAACATCCCAAAAAACCTGCTGCTGTGCGATTTCTCCCCCTTCAGACGTTGTTTCGTTGATCCAACCGTTGTGAAAACAAAGACCTGAATGTTGCAACCCTATTGTCCAAAAATCAGTCTGATCAAAGGGTTAACGAATACGCAGTCGATGTTTTTCGGATACTAATTTGACAAGATCGAGAATAATTTGGTTTATTCTCATCTTTTCTCTTTTGGTGGCGGCTTTTTCTTTCAAAATAGTATATCTCTTACGACCCTAATTAGACCACTCTCCACTTAAATAAGTGAGACACATGGCTCCACTTATATAAGTGATACACATGGGCTACAATATTTGGGCCTTTCTCCACATAGGAATGGAGCCCAATACCCAACAGGTTGTTTCATCAAAAGATAATGGTGTGCCAATACATGAAACAATTGTAAAAATTATCTTTGACCTCTAATATTTCAAGAAAGATTTTTGTAGACATGAGTCCAACATCGAGCCTTTTGTTTCTTACCAAATACGGATTGAAATCTTTCGTCTAAGAGAAAACTTGAAGAAGACCAGATTACAAATTTCAGGTTTCAACTATTCGAACACTTTGCAGATCGTCGATTGAATCAAATGAAAACTCATAAAATCATTTCTCAAGGGGAACAACTTGTCATGAACCAGTCAATTTTCGTATTGTTAAAAGTTTTTCTCGTAAAACCTAATTGATATCACCTTTAAACACGATAACTTTACCTTGAGGGTTATTATGACAACTCGCGAAACCTAATTGATATTCATCTTCTAGATTTTAATAACAAACGTCGACCATTTGATACAAGATTTTGATAACCGACCAAAAGGTATATTACATGAATTATTGAGAGCTTGTACAAATTATTTGAATAGGAGTTGTCGGTGCTAACCGACACAATTGTATTTGTTGGATGATTGATTTTTACCGACGATAAATTGCAAAGAACAAACAATTAAAACGGTTTACACATGACCGCTATTAAGAATGAGTGACAATTCCTTTGAATTTTAACACTTATTTATTAATACAGTACAATAGTGATATGTTGTATTAATTTTTTATTTGTTGATTTTATTAATAATTGTCAGTTAACTTCTATGATTTTGTCTCGTGTTAAAAACATATAATTTAAATATGTAGTTTGCAGATCAAACGTTGTTAGTATTATTAAAAAAAAATGTAAATCATTTATTTTGAATAGAAATGTTGAATGTTGAATGACAAATGTTTATTTTGAATAGACATTTTTGATGGAGCTAAATATCACTAGAAGGGGGGTTGAATAGGGATTTTAAACTTTATGTCCTCTCAGCGAGGATGCGAACTGGAAAATGGTTTTTTAAACTTTTCAAATGAAAACAGAATAAGTGCAAAGAAAATGTAAAGAGATAGACACACAAATTTTATCCTAGTTCACCCAATGATGGCTACGTCCAGTCCTCAGAACCTTGTGAGATTTCACTAAAGATCAACAGATCAGCCTCTTGCAGAGGATGATTACAACTTTGTGTATTCTCAAGCTTCACCAAGCTTACAATCAAGTTTCAAATATTTTCAAGTACAACTTACTTGAAAATTACAGAGTGATATGAGTATGATTTCTTTTCTCTCAACTTAAACATTTTCTAAAAAGATATTTCAAATATCTAGTGTATGGATGTAGAAAGTATGATGAGGGGATGAATATTGCTTATGATAAACTTTAAGATTCTTGATCTTTTTCTGCAATATTTGTTGTGTGTTTGAATGATGGATAACTTGCTGCTTTTTATAGAGTTCTTGAGATGTTATTTCCATGAGATAAGCTTTTTGTGACCGTTTGGAATCAATTCAAATCAATCCATGGTCTTTCATCATATTTACGAAAATGCCATAAGTTGTGATTGAATATATGTAGTCCATCCTCAGCCTAGCATTGAGCCTTGGTCTTGTGTAGCCTTTTTCTTTTCTCATTCTTCAAGACTTGTGACTTCTATTTTGAGTTTGTTTGCAGTTGCCTTTCTATATATTGACTTTGCTTTATTTTTCCAATCATCCAAGAATGAAATATAGGGCTGCCCTTAGCCTTTTCACATGGGATGACGGTTTGCAAACATGTGACTTCTTGAAAACCCAAGCTATAAGCCATCCTCGAACCTTGTACAACTAGCTTTGTGATTTCTTTTGATCAAATGCTTTATATAATTGTTTATTCATGTTGGTTTGAACTCTTTTGATGAATTAAAAACGTTATTCCCGCGAGGATGGAAAATCTCAACTTGAATACCCATCCTCTCAAGGTTCTGGCCATCCTCCAGCTTGAACACTTAATAAATTAGCCTATAATTTTACCCCTTTTGATCTAATTGATGATTAACCTGTTTTCTTATAATAATTCACTCAAAAGCACAAATTAGTATTAACCACAATCATAATTTTTAAACAATTTTGTTATCATTAAAATCATTTGAGAGATTTTGTCTCAACAATTTTTATTTTTAAATTTTGTTTATTTTTTATCAAAGAAATTATAAATATACTATCCAAACTCAAAATTTATAAATATGCACCTCAAATAATGATTAGTCTATTGGTAAGAAGAGAGGTTTGAGATATGTATGTAGCGTCTTCAAATTCCACTATTAGTATTATCGAGGTAGGTAAATAAAAATTCTTTTATTATGACCTTAAACCAAACAACATTCTCTAATTATAAATATTTTTTTACAAAAAGTAATAATATAGTAGTTTAATAATAGAGTATTTTGAAAAATATGGATATTAAACTTGAAATATTTTGATATTGATATGCACCTCAAATAATGATTAGTCTATTGGTAAGAAGAGAGGTTTGAGATATGTATGTATAGCATCTTCAAATTCCACTATTAGTATTATCGAGGTAGGTAAATGAAAATCCTTTTATTACGACCTTAAACCAAACAACATTCTCTAATTATAAATATTTTTTT
>JBBPBP010000001.1:17923413-17956054 GCA_037974735.1 Cicer chorassanicum
AAAATATTCTAAAACCACTTCAAATAAGAAGTTGTTTACAAAAATAATTTTTATAAATATTTTTTAAAAGTGATTTTTATTATGACAAAAAAATACATAATAATATATTTTTTAAATCTCTAAAAAACAATATCTAAATTATTAATTTTTTATAATATTAATAAAAATGCATTTGTTTAAAATCTCCATAACATTTCATGAAAATGAAAGTCTCTAATCTCTACAACATACGTTTGATTTTAATTGTTTAAGAGTACTTAACCATAACTTAATTTTTTATTTAAAAATAATATTCCGAGAAATTAAAGAATTTACCTAATAAAAACGCAGAAAAAAAATGTAACAGTAAATTTTGTTTAAATAAAAAAAGCCGTTAGTTTGAAATTTGAATAAGAAGCTGAATGGTAGAAACGGTATTTAGAGAAAAAATAGGGGCATATATTACGAAGCCAACGAAGGTAAATAAGAAACGGACCCACCGAATGACTCGGCTTGACGAATATCGTACCGTAGAGTCCATTAATTCAAGCTGCATGTGCTTCTGAGCCAGCGAGCGAGCTTGCACAAGTAACAACAACAGTTACAAAACACACTCACTCTCTGTATTCGTGCCTCAAACATTCTCATTCTCATCTCTCTGTATTTCTGTTAGGGCTTTTTCATTCCACTCCAACTCTTCTCTCATTTGTAAGCTCTCATTTCTTCTTCAAATGCATACCGAATTTCACATTGCTTATTATCAATATCACTACTATTTTTTTTTTTTTTAATTTAGTGAAATGCATGGTTAGGATTCTGAAACTGTTTGTTTCGTTGTTGTTTTTGGTGAATTGAAAATCGAAAGGAAGTTAGGTCGGTGAGAGAAGACAATGTCGTCGAGAGCGGGGCCGTCGGAGTCTCAGGGACCGCCGCAGAGACGAATAACGCGGACGCAAACTGCTGGAAACCTTGGTGAAGCCATTTTTGACAGTGAAGTTGTGCCTTCATCTCTCGTTGAAATTGCTCCTATTCTTCGTGTTGCTAATGAGGTTGAAAAGACTCATCCTAGAGTTGCTTATCTCTGTAAGTACTTTTTTTAATCTGCTTTTTTCTCAACCGTGTGTAGTTTCCGTTTTGCATGCATTTTCTGGCTTTTCAAGTGTTCACTTGCTTCTGATTATATTAGTTGCGTTGATAACGATTAGAGTTTAGTTTCAGTATCATTCAGTATTTACTTACTATCGCAATGCAAGCTTTGGTATTAGTACTAATTTTAGTATTATTCTTTACCAGCTTAGTTTTGTATTTATACATTTCCCCTTTTAATTGTGTGCCATGTAAACACTGTGATTATTTATTTGTGTTTAAATGTATTTCTATTTGAAGATGTGTGTTTTTGCTATTGTAGGTCGGTTTTACGCGTTTGAGAAAGCTCATAGATTGGACCCTACTTCAAGTGGTCGTGGTGTTCGGCAATTTAAAACTGCTCTTCTTCAACGTCTAGAAAGAGTAGGCAGTAACATGCTTTTCTTGCATAAGATATAATTATTGTGTTTCTTTTCCAAATAATATGTTGTGGTTTTGCTCCTTTCCTCTATATTGAAAAGGTTTTGGATTCACATGGTCTGTAAGTAGACATCATTTGTGCCAGGACACTACGTTGTTTTATGATTTATGTAGCTGACATCACACATTAGGATAAAACTTTGGGTTGTTGTTGTGTAATGTTCATGTAGCAGTTTCATTCTACCTTATTTGTTTTTGGAAGAAAGTATTGATTGTGTTTCTTATGTTATGCTTTTAACTCCTTTGATATATTTCAATAATTTCCGTAGATAAATATAGATTGTTACTGATTTCACCCTGAAAGTTGAGGGAATGCTCTCTTTCAAACATTCTATTTACCAACCATTTTCCTGTTATCACGTTATTATATAGAATGAATGTGAACGATTGCCCCTACCAAGATTTAGAGGTGGTAATGCCTCAGTATTAATTTGAAAAATATTTCATTTAAAGTCTGTACATCTTTATTGATTTTGAGCTATATTTCTTAGGAAAATGATCCAACATTGAAAGGAAGGGTAAAGAAGAGTGATGCCCGTGAGATGCAGAGTTTTTATCAGCATTACTACAAAAAATATATCCAAGCTTTACAAAATGCTGCTGATAAAGCTGATCGGTATGCCATCTATGTAGTGTGCGTTGTGAAATGTTATGTGCCTTTCATGTGACCAGCAGTGACCCTGTCTTCTCACTTTCAGTGCACAGCTAACCAAGGCATATCAGACTGCTAATGTTCTTTTTGAGGTTTTGAAGGCTGTTAATATGACGCAATCTATGGAAGTTGATCGTGAGGTAACTTTCCCTTGCTCTTGTATTGTTGTCTCTTTCAATGTGAGACTTTATAAATATTATATTAAAATATTAAATTTAGTTCACAATTATTGAATTTTTGCTTAACAATTTTTATTTTCACCTGCCTTTGTATTCATGAGTCGTGATTGATTTTCCATTGGCACTGTAACAGATTTTGGAGACTCAAGATAAAGTTGCCGAGAAAACAGAGATCTTAGTTCCTTACAATATTCTTCCTCTTGATCCTGATAGTGCAAATCAGGCAATAATGAGATTTCCTGAGGTAGGGTCTCTAGTTTCATATATGAGCATGATTCTGATCCCCATTTCTTTCAACTTTCAGTGAAAATAATAGTTATCCACCACTCTTTGCAGATCCAAGCTGCTGTATTTGCTCTTCGTAGCACAAGAGGTCTTTCCTGGCCAAAGGACTACAAGAAAAAAAAAGATGAAGACATTCTGGATTGGCTTGGGTCAATGTTTGGGTTTCAGGTAAATTTGAATCTGGAACTGGTAAATTGTTTATGCACATCATGGCTTATTTGTTACTAACAAAATCAATTGGATTTGTTTGCCACCTCTTGTATAAAATACAGAAGCACAATGTGGCAAATCAGAGAGAGCATTTGATCTTATTGCTTGCAAACGTACATATAAGACAGTTTCCTAAGCCTGATCAACAGCCTAAGGTCAGGGTTTAACTGGATGGTTTATACAATATTTTTTCCTCTCTATTTTCAATTCTGTAGAGAACATTTTACCCCCTCCCTCTAAATATTGAAGATGCTTCCTTTGCATTCATTAGTTGTCATGTAGCATCTAAATCTTTAAATGTGTGTTATTTTTTGGGCTCATAAATGGCATGCTCAATATATTCATAGATTTGAGTGCCTCTTCAAACTTTCTATATGAATATGAATGCACTCTCTTACCGATTTTGGGGGGAGATATTTAACACTTGATGTTTCAATTTTTAGTATTTAAATCTTTTTCTTTTCATTATTCATTTATTGATTTGTGTTAATATGGTTGTGACTTGTGCACATCATGCTTAGTTGGATGAGCGCGCATTGACAGAAGTGATGAAGAAGCTTTTCAAGAATTACAAAAAGTGGTGCAAGTATTTGGGTCGAAAGAGTAGCCTTTGGTGAGAATTATGTTCTCTTAATGTGGAAAGATATCTATACTGTTGTTTTGCTAACTAGCATCTATTTGTTTAGCTTCATATGAGGAGTTGAGGACAAGAGAGATTTTAAACTTTTTTTTTTCATTATACATTTTATGCTGTAATTTTAAATTGTCATATGGACTCTGAAATTTAGTTGCGACTTTCAGTTTTGAATTTGATTTCTTATTTGCAGCTTGTTTTAACTCTTTGTCTAGATTTCCCAAGAGCTATATATGTCAGTTTCTCATGCAGCATATCTAATCGATGTATATTGCAGGCTGCCAACCATACAACAAGAAGTGCAGCAACGTAAATTACTATACATGGGTCTTTATCTTCTAATATGGGGTGAAGCGGCCAACCTAAGATTCATGCCAGAGTGCCTTTGCTATATCTATCACCATGTAAGCTTTGTCATAGAGGCCCAAGAATACTTTTATATATATCTAACATTTAAGTTTGTATGTCCCTATGGTTTTTGGCATTTGCCAACATTGTAGGCATTGAATGATTTCTTTGAAGGTAACCTACTCCTTTGTTGAACTTGAATGAATATTGATATGCTTTGGATTCTTTTTCACGGTGCTTCTTGTAGATGGCTTTTGAATTGTATGGTATGCTTGCTGGTAATGTTAGTCCAATGACGGGAGAGAATATCAAGCCAGCCTATGGAGGTGAAGAGGAGGCTTTCTTAAGGAAAGTTGTAACCCCCATATATAATGTGATTGCAAAGGTACTCTTTCTGCCTTTGATTATTTTCTTCTTTTCTTTCTACTATGTTTGTACATAATTAAACCATATTTTTTTTCATGATATTGATAATGTGTTGTAAATATTTGTTGATTGCTTTGTTCAATAGGAAGCTGAAAGGAGCAAAAGAGGCAGGTCAAAGCATTCGCAATGGAGGAACTATGATGATATAAATGAATATTTCTGGTATGGATTAGCTTATTTTTCCTTTTTTGTTTTGTCTTGAATGGTTTATTATTTATACCTGTCTGGGTGTTAACTTTCAATAAAAACTGTAGGTCAGTTGATTGTTTTCGGCTTGGTTGGCCAATGCGTGCAGATGCTGATTTCTTTTGCCTTCCAGTTGAACAGCTATATTTTGATAAGTTGAATGTAAGCGTTGATTCTGATCTCTCATTTTCTCTAACTATTTTTAATTTTGTAAGCTGTTTCCCCCTCAGTATGGTCTTGTGGAGATTCCATGGACATTTTTTATTTGTGGATCATTTACATAAAGTTTTTTCTGTATGTATGCCCCCGAGCATGCTAGGATGATACTTCTATTATTTTATAGCTGCTAAAGAGATTCTCAGATTGAAATTTGCTTCTTAATTATTACATTGGTGCTATAATATTTGCATAGAAGAGTTGCTCATATCTTAAATTTGTTGCAATTTGCAAGTGGATGGAACTTGGAATTTACATTTTGCTTTTATGGTACTTTTGGTGGGGAGTTAAGCTTTCTAGGAATCTTCTTTTAGGCTAAAGCCAAATGGATGTGGTTAATGTGGTAATGCTTTAAAGGAAACTGTACTTTTTTTGTTTTCAAAAGATAAAGATTTTCTCAATTTTGGTATGCAAATTTCATGTTTTTATTCTATTAATTGAAAAAGATATATGATGGATTTTTCATAGCATTGAATTGGTATTTAGTTTCAAGTGGCCTTAATATTAATTATTTTCATGTAGCATTGAAAACTTATAGTATGTTTGGTTGGAGTGGAGGGTTTCAGAAGCAAAAAATTTCATTTAAAATAAATATTCTTAAATTTAATAATTTTTTGAATGAAAGAAATAAAATGATGAATTATCCTGAAAATTATGGTGCTGTTTGTTCATTTTTATCTCTTGATTTTAAAATGAAAAGTTTACCCTCACTTCTTTTTCTCTAAGAAACTCCTCTTCCAAACAAACCTAAACTATTCTTCGATATACTTTCTTGTTAATCAATTATTTATTTATTTATTTATAATTCTTGTTAGTATCAACTTTGTAATGATCACTCAAGCAATTCCACAAATTCTAAGTCTCTTAATCTCTTCAAGAATTTTGTTCTTAGAAGAGAAAAGTTGTTTCCGAGATTTACTAGATGCATACAGTCCATTGAAATTTGATTTATTCATGCATTTTAGACTGGCTGATTACTGGTTGATATGTTCTTTAATTAAAAAAAATTAAATGCATTAACTCTAGGGTTTAGGGTCGAGGCTTGAATGCTGGGCTGAAAATGGGAAGATTCTTCTGTGTTTGATTGGGGTTATGATAATAATTTAAAACGCTAAATGGGTGCTATTAAAATTTTCACTATCTTATACAAGTAAAGTTGAATTGTTTACTGTGGAAAGCCTGAAACTTATATGCGACACTGGATTTTAGCCTTGATAGAAGCTTGAACTTGCAGGATAACAAGCCAGCTAACAAGGACAGATGGGTCGGAAAGGCCAACTTTGTTGAGATAAGGTCATTTTGGCATATTTTCAGAAGTTTTGATCGCATGTGGATTTTTTTCATTCTATGCTTACAGGTAATGAATACTTTCTATGCTATTGTTGCCATATATATATATATATGTATTCCAAGTACGTTTTTTTTTCTTTTAATGTTTTACAAAACACGATCCATTTCTGAAAGGGAAAAATTGTCATTAGGCTATGATTATTGTTGCTTGGAATGGACCTGGGGATCCAAGTGCAATATTTAATGGTGATGTTTTCAAGAAGGCACTTAGTGTGTTTATAACAGCAGCTATATTAAAGCTTGGAGAAGGTAGGTGACATCCAATTTTACTAGAACATAATATTGCAGACTCTGCTACTTTGACTTAGATTCTGAGCCTTTTAGTGATTGGTCAACCAGCACTAGTAATAACTACTGAAACAAAGGGAAATTTTGTGGTTTTCAATTGCTATTTTACAGACACTATTAAAAATTTGACGTTTCTACAGTTTCTGTACACAAAGTAAGCAGGATAAGCAAATTGACAAAATGCTGGTAGAATTTACTTGTGGACAAAACAGGATGGCAGGGAAGCATTTTGCTCCCATTTATTTAAACTAGCACTAGCCTACAGGCCATTTATTTTGATAAAAAACAAGTGTTCGTTAATAAAAGATTATCTAGTTAGTGAGAATGTCTGATATGGCATGATGCAGTTACTGAAACATCAACAAAATACTCTTTTTTCTTTCTTCAACTTTGTTGACTTTCTGGTTTTCTCTCCTGGGAACTATCTTAGTATTATATTAAAAGAGCAGGTTGTTTATAGTTACCTTTTCTTATTTCATGTTAATGTGGGCAGCTATTCTTGATGTGATCCTCAGTTGGAAAGCACAACGGAGTATGTCAATGCATGTTAAGTTAAGATACATTCTAAAAGTTGTTTCAGCTGCAGCATGGGTGATTGTTCTATCGGTCACTTATGCTTATACGTGGGACAATCCTCCTGGCTTTGCTCAAACCATCCAAAGTTGGTTTGGAAGCAATTCGCATTCACCTTCAATGTTTATTATGGCCGTTGTTGTATACCTGTCACCAAATATGCTAGCTGCCATATTGTTTTTGTTCCCACTCATTCGGCGTTTTCTTGAGAGATCAAATTATAGGATTGTGATGCTAATGATGTGGTGGTCGCAGGTAGGTGATATGACAACTCTTTTCTATGTTTATCATTTGGTTTGGTACATCAAACAATAGTTGTTGTGTTATTAAAACTGAGATAAATTGACTCTAACTTGGTGGTTTTGATGCCTTATGATTGACAGCCCCGTCTCTACGTCGGTAGGGGGATGCATGAGAGCACATTTTCCCTTTTCAAGTAAGAAACTAGAGTTTAAATTAAAAAGTTTCCCTTTGTTGTGGATAATGTAACTTGGTATCTGATGTTAACGTGTTGTTGAATATAATCTCAGGTACACAGTGTTTTGGGTTCTCTTGTTAATTACAAAGTTAGCATTCAGTTACTATATTGAGGTAATTCCTTTTCATTCATGAGCTCCACAATTTCCCACAACTGTGTGAATGGATATACATGTCTTGTTTTTGGTCCTTAGAACTGGGCATATCTCCTATCCATGTGTGATCCGAAAGTCCTTATTTCTGTAAGATGAAACCTCTAGTGCGACCTATGAAATTGGTACCATAATGTTTCCTGAATCAGTTTGTGCTTGTTTAACTATGTCTCATCACACAAGCTATACCACAAGCAATTATTGTTTGTTTAAAACTATAAATTAATTTGATTTTTTAACAGGCTGTGTATTTTGTTTTTATAGATAAAACCTCTGGTGGGACCTACAAAGGCTATAATGAGTGTAAAAATCACGCATTTCCAGTGGCATGAATTCTTTCCACGAGGTAGACGACTTGAACACTTGGCTTTTTCATATTATTTCATTTTTGCACAAATGAATTCATAAATTGTGTGCTTTGCAGCTCGAAACAATATTGGTGTTGTAATTGCCCTTTGGGCTCCAATTATTTTGGTATGTCTTTGAAACAGATCTAATTCGGTTAGTCTGTCAATAAACACCACTTCACTTACTGTTCTATCTCTTTTTCCTTTTCAGGTATACTTCATGGATACCCAGATTTGGTATGCCATATTCTCGACATTATTTGGTGGTATTTATGGGGCATTCCGTCGCCTCGGTGAGGTTAGTAGATTTGCTCACTTCTATGATCTCTTTTAGTGATTTTGTTTGGATATTTAGTTTTTATTGCTTATTTATTGGTTGTTTGTTGTTTTGCACATACTTGTTGGGATCCTAAAGAAGCATGGATTGTGTTCCATACCTGATATCTTATTCGTGTTGCTTCTCTCCTATGCCACTTTTTTCCCAAATGCCTAGCAGTTCTTCAAGTTCAAGAAATAATTTTGTCTGTCCACACACACACACACACACAGACATTTGTTTGTTACGTATATCCTAGAGTCTCACAATGTGGTTATTTGTACCTGGTTATTTTCTTTCAAGTTAAGTCATTGTTTTCAGAAGTTGTAAATAAAATTAAGTTTCTTTTCTGTGGTTGCCGAAGATTTTCATTGGTTTATGTGCTTTTATACTAATATGCTGTGCATTATGGTGGTTGTGTGCTGTTTATTTTCTTTGCTTGATTGGTCTTTACCGCAACACAAGCAAACAATACTTATGATTATTATTATATTACACATTTTTTTATAAAAGCTTATTATTTGGGATTTTATAACTTAGTTATAGGTTTTGTGGTGTCTTTTTCCCCGTGTAGTCCTATAGTTTATGTTTGATTCAGTCTCGAATTTGGTTTTCTTGTTCTAGTAGGTATCTTGTGCATTGCATGATTTTTCAAAGTCAGCTAAAAAGCACTAAAACAGAAGATGTTTGATGCTCAATATGAGGATATCCATGGTTAGATTAGAAGTTGAAATATGGGACATTGAAAGGAACATGTCATTCATGTTAGAAACAAGATATGAACTAAGCCACTTTCTAGTACGCATGCTCCAACTTAACAGATACATGTAGATTAGGGTGGTTGAGCTTCAAGGATTTCAACTTAATGAATTATTTCTTCATCGAAAAAATTGTTTGTTTCTGAGATTATTCCATCATTCCCTGCTCATCTTTTTTCAAACCTAATCATTTTGTTTACTGGTTTCAGATAAGGACACTGGGAATGCTTAGATCTCGTTTTGAATCATTGCCTGGTGCCTTTAATGCCTGTTTGATCCCAGAGGAAAAGAGTGAGCCAAGAAAGAAAGGATTGAAAGCAACTTTATCTCGCAGATTTGATCAGGTTAATTATTTCAGATTATTTTGCCATCACATTCTTGGACTTCTGATTATAAATAGCATCATCACTTCAAATTTACTTTTCCCTTGTCAATACAGATTCCATCTAACAAAGGTAAAGAAGCTGCAAGATTTGCACAACTATGGAACCAAATTATCACTAGTTTTAGAGAAGAAGATCTTATCAGTAATAGGTATTCTGCAGGGAACATTTATGTTTCTGGTTCTTGATCATTTCTCTTTTGGTACTCGGTAGAGTACTATATTTTTTTTTACTGTAGTGAGCTGAGGTGGTTATACTGTTCAGGGAAATGGACCTTTTGCTTGTGCCTTATTGGGCTGATCCTGAGTTGGACCTTATACAATGGCCACCATTTCTACTCGCCAGCAAGGTTTATTTATATAGAGTTTTGCTTTTGAAAGTTTGCTGCCTTAATGTCCATTAGTAATTGTCTATCTGCTTTTGTAGATTCCAATTGCATTGGATATGGCTAAGGACAGCAATGGAAAGGATCGAGAGCTGAGAAAAAGAATTGAGTTTGACAACTATATGTATTGTGCTGTTCGGGAGTGTTATGCTTCATTTAAGAGCATTATTAGGTACTTGGTTCAAGGGGATCGCGAGAAACAGTAAGTCCTTCAAAACAGTATAATGCAGTTGTTTATTTGGTTGTTGATGTGTGTAGCAGTACTTTGACTGATATTCATTAGTAGGTAGTATTCCTAAGTCGGTCCAAATTGTAACGGATAATATTTGCTCTGATAAAAATGCTTTTGAAAATGACCAGTTTCCTCAATTTGAATGCTTTATCTTTACAATTTCTAACAAACTTCTGAATTCATTCTTTATCTAAACCCTATTTTCAATATTTTTGGTACCTTTCATTTCAGGGTTATAGAATACATTTTCTCTGAGGTAGACAAACATATTGAAGTTGGTGATCTAATAAGTGAATTCAAACTGAGTGCGCTTCCTAGCCTCTATGGGCAATTTGTTGAGCTAATCAAATATTTGGTAACGTTTGAACAGACCTTTATGAAATTTACATTATAGTTTGTGAATATGTAGCTGGTCAAAATCTTATCTAGCGTTTTATTTAATGCAGCTAGACAATAAGCAAGAAGACAGGGACCAAGTTGTGATTCTATTCCAGGACATGCTGGAGGTGGTGACAAGGGATATAATGATGGAGGATCATATATTCAGGTGATGATAATCTCAAGGTCTCTGCATCTTTAAATGATATATTCTTCCTTCTGTGATTATGATTGTATCATTTTGCATGTATAGCTTGGTAGATTTTGTACATGGTGGATCTGGACACGAAGGGATGCTTCCTCTTGAGCAACAACACCAGTTATTTGCATCTGAAGGGGCTATCAGGTTTCCAATTGCTTCGGTTACAGAAGCTTGGACAGAGAAGGTTTGCTACTAATTAATCAGTTCAGCTGAGAGTTTGAACAGCGAAGTGTATATCTGATGATCTTTTACATTATTATATTTAACATTTTCAGATTAAGCGCCTTTACTTGCTGCTTACAACAAAAGAATCAGCAATGGATGTACCATCTAACTTAGAAGCCAAAAGACGGATTTCTTTTTTCTCAAATTCACTGTTTATGGATATGCCTACAGCACCCAAAGTTCGCAACATGCTTTCATTCTCGTAAGCATTCTTTTAGTTCTATATATTTAGCTATGCTTTTATGATGAAACATGTGAACCAGTTAAGTCAAATTATGTTTAATTTGCTTTTGAAAAATATAAGTAAATTTTTGTGTGTTTCTTGTGAGATCACACCTTCTATTTATAATGATGTTGCAATAATTACATTCAATGTCTAGGAAGTTGTATTGGCTAGGACTACTAACAATTAGCCTAGGATCTAGGTAGTTAATCCCAGATAGCGGTGCGTCGCAGCCAACCCCAAAAGTGGGATAGCGGGATAGCGCGTTCCGGGATAGGCGGGATAATTGCTATTTATATAAACCTATATTTAATGCAAAATTAACAAATGACTCAAACTCTGAAACATTCATAATTAGTAATAAGAATCTACAAGTCTTACTCTTAGTCAAAACATACATTGAAATACCAACAAAAGTCAAGGAAATAAAGATGATGCATATTGAAGTCTTTAACACAGTAATAAAATAACTAAATATTAAAACTCAAATGCATGTTTTAGCATAGGAATCAAAGATAAGCATCATCTTCAATAGCATATTCTACTTCTTAGGTGAAAGTAGAAACAATAAAACAAAGAAGTAAGAAATAATAGCGGGATCTCGCTGGAAAGCGTTGGGATTAACTATGCCGGGATAGCGGGATCTCGCCCAAATCTCGTCGGGATCTTGTTTCTCGCTGTCGCGGACCACACCGTCGCGGTCAGGCACTGTACCGCACTGGGACAGCGGGATCTCGCGGGAAACACTAGGATTAACTACCTATCCTAGGATATTGCAGAATCAAAGAATAATTAAAAAACATACACTGAATTTATACACTCTTCCTCAAGCTAAAGCTTACTACGGTTTAAGCTTGTTAAATTAAAACATTTTATTACAAAAAAAACTGTTGGACTAGTTTGAGAAGAGAAGGCACCGTTAATGATTCATGTATGAAGAGTCGCCACTGGATTGATCATCGGTGGAAATGTCACTAATATGATTCATATGTGGAAATAGAGTCACCACCCGGTTGATCGTCGTGGGAATAAAAGGCACCACTAATATGATTCATATGTGAGAATAAAGTCACTATCGGATTGATCGTCGGTGGGAATAAAATGATTGTGTGAGCAAATGGTACTTTGTCCTTGAAACTAAGTTCTCATAGCAGCAGATGAGAGGTTGCTGAAAAATCACTAAATGATGAAAAGACCCGTAGAAGGTGGTAGAGGGGCGTTTGCGACAGCCGACAATGAAATATGGTGGACAGAGACAGGTGCACACGCGGGTTTGGTGCGTGTGGCACCCACGTGTAGAGAAGGTGGATGCGTGTGATGGTGTGTGCTGTATCGGTTGGCAATGAAAAAAGCACCGTCGTGCTCGCCGGAGGATTGTGCAGCGGTTTGTGGTGGTATTAGGCAGTGGGTCGCACTGGAAAAGGTGCAGCTGGTGTTGGCACAACAGTAACAACGTAAATAAGCACAACTATGGAAAAAAACGCTGGTTACAGCGCAACTGGAAAATGCAGCGGAAGGGCCGCCGAAGTTGACGATGATGAACAACTGTTTGTGGCAAAAAATTAAAAGATTGAAAGGTGGTGCTGCCGGCGGCAAATACCGTCGCCAGCCACGGTAGTGAAGCACAAAGACAGGTTACATAATCAAAAGCTGCTCTGATACCATTAAAAATATAAGTAAATTTCTATGTGTTTCTTGTGAGATCACACCTTCTATTTATAATGATGTTGCAATAATTACATTCAATGTCTAGGAAGTTGTGTTGACTATGATTTCTAACAATTAGCCTAGGATATTGCAGAATCAAGGAATAATTAAAAAACATACAATGAATTTTAACAGCTTTATTTGAATCAATTCCTTTCACTGCATTAATGGTGATAAAATATTCTAATTATGCAATGGATAGTTTGTTTTCTCACAATATATGCATGCTTATTCCATGAGTTTTAAGGGAATCTTATGGGTTGATTATAGTCATAATTAAGATTTTTCTCTCTATTATTGTTGATATAGTTTCCTTAGTTTACTATTTTTTCCTTATTTTGGGAGATTCTTTGTTGCGAAAGATACTTTTATTGAAAACTAGGAGAGAAAACTCTCCTCAAAGGGTTTCCCCTTCACAGTAGAGAATACTCTATTCACATTTACAAATATTCAACGATATATCTCTAACTCCCTAACCTTCCTATTTATACAAATAGTCTTATAACAACCTTAACTAACTACTAATCTTAAGTCCTAACAATCTCTCTTGTTGATACAAGTAGATCATATTTCCAGGAACAAAAAGTACCCATACATAATTTGTTAAAACTTAAAATGATCATGAGAATGTAAGTTTCCCAACCTCACATTCTTGGGAATAAGTTTGAATCCCAAAACAAACCCCTAAAAGATATACCAATTTTTAGGTCGGTTGTTGACTGCATAACACAACCCTCTCCTTTTATTCCGGCTTGGGATCAACTATGTACAACTTTTCCAAAAAGCATGACAAAGGCAAGATTAAGAAAGGTTAAGAGGCCGATGGTTTGACTAGAGGAACCATAACCGCTTGAGGTAGAATAAGATCAAGAAAAACTAAAGGAAAAACTTTAAAAAAAGATTGAGATGTCAATGGTTTGGCTATTGAAATGATGTATGATAAAACATTATGGCGTTATTTGATCCATGTATGCTACCCCACCTAGTGAGATAAGACGCATTTGTTGTTGTTATTTGGTTTGTCATTTATTAGGATTAGTCTATATAATAGTTTACTAGTGCTTGTACTTTTAAATCATCAATTAATATTTAGTTTCTCTATTGTTCTCTTTCAACTTGAACTTCGCAGGGTTTTAACTCCATACTACACAGAAGAGGTTCTCTTTTCCTTGCGTGAGTTGGAATCACCCAATGAAGACGGTGTTTCAATACTTTTCTACTTACAAAAGATCTTTCCAGGTGTTCACCTTTACACAAAAATCACTGTTGTATAGATGTTAAAGTTCAAGGGATGTGTATTAATGCATTTCTTGGTACTTTGGTTGTCAGATGAATGGAACAACTTTCTTCAGCGAGTGAATTGTTACAATGAAGAGGAACTTAAAGAATATGATGAGTTAGAAGAAGAACTTCGTCGCTGGGCATCATACCGAGGCCAAACTTTGACCAGAACTGGTTTTTCCCATCTCTTTTCTATGTTTATATGAAACTTGAGTGTTGTTCCTATAAATTATGTCCTATCCTTAGAATGTAAACCACCTCTTGCTTATCAGTACAATTGATTGAAGAATTTTTGTTGATGCAGTTAGAGGCATGATGTACTACAGAAAAGCCTTGGAGCTCCAGGCTTTTCTCGATATGGCTAAAGATGAAGGTGACTGTTCCTTTGTTGGGAATGAGATCAATTATTTTATTATAAGTTGCTTTTAATTTGGTTTTCAGTTTTAATGTTTTTTTTTTCTGAATGCAATGATATGAATGTGCAGATTTGATGGAAGGCTATAAAGCCATCGAAAATTCAGACGATAACTCAAGGGGGGAAAGATCATTATGGACACAATGTCAAGCCGTAGCTGATATGAAGTTCTCATATGTGGTATCATGCCAACAATATGGGATTGACAAGCGATCTGGTGCTGCTCGTGCACAGGACATATTGAGGCTTATGGCAAGGTAAGTGTCCAAAGCTAATTGTACCGGCCTTTATGTTTGTCTATACCAATAAGTAGGTTGATGTGTTTTATTTGGTAGATATCCTTCACTTCGAGTTGCCTATATTGATGAGGTAGAAGAACCTAGCAAAGAGAGACCAAAAAAGATCAGCAAGGTTTATTATTCTTGCTTGGTGAAGGCTATGCCAAAATCCAGTAGTTCTTCCGAGGCAGAGCCTGAGCAATGTTTGGACCAGGTTAGTGGATTTTGATAATTAAAGGATGCAAATAATTCTCTCTCTCTCTCTTGATAGAAAATGAAGTTTTTTTTATCACATCACATATAAAAGAGGGAAAATATAACCATTGAAGGATACTAAATTTTTTGAAATGTGGAAAGTTTATATTTCATTATGGAGTAAGAATACTAAAAATACGGCATAGCTTCCAATCTCTCTGCATATCTATGAGATAGCAACTCCCATGAAGCACCCACATTCAAAACAACAAACTGGACTACTGCAAGCTGCATTATTTGTCTGTATAGAAGTTTATACAAGAATTCTCGATTGACAGCTATTAGCTGACTCCTTGATCACTTTATTGATCCACTGTAACCAAGCTCTTGATAAGAGATTAAGTTTGTAGAACCACTTCTCTCAATTTCTCTTTCATCTTACTGAAACAGAGCCCAATTTTGTCTAACTGTAATCTTTATGTTTATTCATATCATCATACATGAATTATTCTGTTTCGGTTTTTATAATGAGTGTGAATAAATATTTTTCTCTGACTGTGTAGAGATAGATGAATGCATTAATAAAAATAGGCAAAAATAGGTGAAAAGAGGTAACCTTTGGCACACTTTAAAAGATTAAGAATGTAAACGGGAAAAAAGATAAAAGACTAAAGCGTTCCAAATTAATAAGATAAAAGACCCAGAGAGGGTTTTTTTCCATAAAAATACTAGCTTCTCTAGAGAAACTGGTTTCTCATTTTGTAATTTCAAGCCATAGTAATATTATTTGCATAGGACTAAATACAATCCAGGAGTTTACAATGTTTCCTAAGCCAACAACATCCTTTTCCTGTGATAATTGTTCTTTCATTTTTCATCTATCAATATCTTGGATCATATACTCTGCATCTGGTTGTTTTAATCAGGTCATATATAAAATAAAGCTTCCTGGGCCAGCTATTTTGGGTGAGGGTAAACCTGAAAATCAGAATCATGCCATAATGTTCACACGCGGAGAAGGCTTGCAAACAATAGATATGAACCAGGTATTGTACTTGTACGAGAAGCACAGAATTATAACTTATAAGGTCTGATATCAATCCATGTGATTAAGTTTCCTCTTTTCAGGATAATTATATGGAAGAAGCTTTGAAAATGAGGAATTTGTTGCAAGAATTCCTTAAGAAGCACGATGGAGTGAGGTATCCAAGTATTCTTGGGCTTCGGGAGCATATATTTACTGGAAGGTAAAGCCTTTGGCTCTCATATTTATTTGTTTTAATACTGCTTGAAAAAATCATTTATAACTGCAATTCATAATTTAAGAGTCCCTGACCATTATTTTGCTCTGAATTTTCAGTGTTTCTTCTCTTGCATGGTTCATGTCAAATCAGGAGACCAGTTTTGTGACAATTGGTCAGAGATTGTTAGCTAATCCACTGAAGTATGTTCTCATTCTTGTTTTTGTTTCTATGTTAGCCTAGTTACTGCTAGCTTCTGTCAAATATAATATACTGTTTTGGCAAAGATTTTGTAGAGGTCTAGTTACTGCTATTCTCAATCCTAGTACGAATTATAAAGAAAACCATAGTTTATGTTCCTGCTGAAGCTATATGGTGACACAGATAATCTGATTACCCGAATAGATAAAGACCAAGTGCTAACTGATCGAAGAGTTTAAATAATCTTTGATAACGAAATAGGCATATAATGTCAGAAAAGTTTGGTATATTTACCTTGTTAGATATATTATGTTTTACATCTCTGTTTGAATTTTCATTATGCTTGTGGAAATATATAATGGGATTTCATTTTATATTTGCGTATGTAGGGTTCGCTTCCACTATGGGCATCCTGATGTCTTTGATAGAATTTTTCACCTCACAAGGGGAGGTGTAAGCAAAGCCTCCAAGGTTATCAATTTGAGTGAAGATATATTTGCTGGTAAAGTGGTGTCTATTTCCCTTTTCTCCTGTTTTAATCTTATCTTCATTTGCTTTTTGTGTAATCTATCTTTATTTGAATTTCATTATGTCATTTGCAGGCTTTAATTCTACCCTCCGGGAAGGAAATGTTACTCATCATGAGTACATACAAGTTGGGAAAGGAAGAGATGTGGGTCTCAACCAGATTTCTATGTTCGAGGCAAAGATAGCTAATGGCAATGGAGAGCAAACACTGAGTAGAGATGTATACCGACTTGGCCACCGATTTGACTTCTTCAGAATGTTGTCTTGTTATTTCACCACAATTGGGTTTTACTTCAGTACTCTTGTATGTCACCACCAGAGTTGTCTCTTACTTAGTTCTTTTTCACAAGCTTTTCTAAACCTTTTTCTTTTCTTGTTTAAACTTTGAGCAGATTACTGTTCTCACTGTGTACGTATTCCTCTATGGTCGCCTTTATCTTGTTCTTAGCGGTCTTGAAGAAGGTTTGAGTACACAAAAAGCTGTCCGAGATAATAAGCCTCTTCAAGTGGCTCTCGCCTCTCAGTCCTTTGTTCAAATTGGATTTTTGATGGCTTTGCCCATGTTGATGGAAATTGGCTTAGAAAGGGGATTCCGAACTGCACTTAGTGAGTTCATATTAATGCAGTTGCAGCTAGCTCCAGTTTTCTTCACATTTTCTCTTGGAACAAAGACTCACTATTATGGAAGGACGTTGCTTCACGGAGGTGCAAAATATAGACCTACTGGTCGAGGGTTTGTGGTTTTCCATGCTAAATTTGCTGACAACTATAGACTTTACTCCCGTAGCCACTTTGTCAAGGGTATTGAGCTATTGACTTTGCTCATTGTATATCAAATTTTTGGTCATTCTTATAGAAGTGGAGTTGCATATTTGTTGATTACCATACCAATGTGGTTTATGGTGGCCACCTGGCTTTATGCTCCCTTCTTGTTCAATCCTTCTGGGTTTGAGTGGCAAAAGATTGTTGATGATTGGACTGATTGGAATAAATGGATTAGCATCCGAGGCGGTATCGGTGTACCACCTGAGAAGAGTTGGGAATCCTGGTGGGAGGAGGAACAAGATCATCTCAAATATTCGGGGATGCGTGGAACCTTAGCTGAGATATTGTTATCTTTGCGCTTTTTTATCTATCAGTATGGTCTTGTTTATCACTTGAACTTTACGAAAAATACAAAAAGTTTCCTGGTAAGTCTAGCCTTGTGTTGTTCCCTTCTCCAACTATCTATCTCACTTTCATAATTTGGCATATTGAATGGATATCTTTTTCTTGCCTACAGGTCTATGGCATATCATGGCTGGTGATCTTTCTAATATTATTTGTGATGAAGGTTAGAAGCAAGTTAGTTTTTATCTTGTTGGGCATGTTAAAATTGTTCATGTGATGTATGGTTTCTCAATATAAACATTAGTGGCTGTTACTAGCCTTTGCTCCTTGGTTGGACACGTGGTAGGGTTATCTCATGTATAGTTCATTCATCATGAGGCAAAAATGAGATATAGTTCATTCATCATGAGGCAAAAAGCTCGTTCCCCTTTCTTACACATATAGACCATATTATATATAATCTTCAATATTTCAACAGTTCCTTATTACCAAAGCACATTCCACTTTCTGATTTTCTTTTTCCGTGTTTTTTCAGACGGTGTCTGTTGGGAGAAGGAAATTCAGTGCAAATTTTCAACTTGTCTTCCGGCTAATGAAGGGGTTAATTTTTGTGACTTTTGTCTCGATTTTAGTAACCATGATTGCCCTTCCTCACATGACATTTCAGGACATTATTGTTTGCATTCTTGCCTTCATGCCAACTGGTTGGGGAATGCTACAGGTGAATGCTTTTTCCTTTTTGTAATCCTTGCAAAATTATTTATTAGTTTTAGCAAACCACTTGCATGCAATGACTCTTGGAATAGTATGGTTTTATATTCCGATTTTTTCTTCCTTTCTGTTATGAAATAGCGGGGCATTTTATCAATAAACTTATATTTATTTTACAACTGCTGCAGTACCCTTATTTTTCTTGAACTTGTATGTTTTTGGTTGTGGTTTACCAAGTCATTATTTTGATGTAATTATGCAGATTGCACAAGCATTAAAGCCTTTAGTACGCCGAGCTGGATTTTGGGAGTCAGTTAAAACTCTAGCACGTGGCTATGAGGTTATCATGGGTTTGCTTTTGTTCACTCCTGTTGCCTTCTTGGCTTGGTTTCCATTTGTGTCAGAATTTCAGACTCGTATGCTTTTCAACCAAGCATTCAGCAGAGGATTGCAAATTTCTCGTATTCTTGGGGGCCAAAGGAAGGGTCGATCCTCTCGCAACAAGGAATAGTTGTTTCTCTACAAGAGGCTTAAAACTATATTTTTCCTTGAGAAGTAGTAATATCTTGTTGTGCAACCTTTTCTGTTACAATTGTAAGTAGTTGTAGATTGTAGGTAGTAAGAATGGGATATATCGTAGGCCTTGATTTTATTTCAGAAATTTATTTATTATTCCGAAACATCAATGGAAATTATTTTTGTTTAAATTTTGACCCATAAGAAATGGTAAATTCCTTCTCCTTTTTAAATCTTTTTCTTGTTTATAAAATACCCACACCCTATATAACTCTTCTTTTGAAATACACCCCTCCCCGTTTAGATCAACCTCTACTCCATTTCCCATTTGGATTTCCCACTTCTCCCCATTGCATTTTGATTTGGGTTCATTCAACCTTTCAGAATATAATTTTTTAAATATTTTACAAATTAAAATCTACAACTCAATTTTTTTACGGAAGCAACTCAATTAGTAAATCTTGATATTTTATTTTAATGAAATATTTTTTATTTATAGATTTCTTTTCTTTTTTTATATCAGACTTCTTTTTACATATAGAGATTAGGTCATTTTATGAAGGTGTTTATTTTTCTCTTATTCTTTCCTTTCATTTTCTCTTCATCGTTGATTCTTTCCATTTTCTTTCTTTTTGTTTTCTTTCCACTATCTTTCTCCTGTTATTATTATTATTATGTTATAAAATATACAAAGTGGTGTCTTGATAAATTTCATTCTGCGTACACACTTTTGATTAAAAGTGAGTTTTTCTAACATGCTTTATGTTTTGATATTTTTTCTTTAAACGTGTGCTTGACAAAATAAAATGTTTCAATTAATATTAACCAAAAGTGTGTCTAGATGTGTATTTATCAAAAAGATAATAATAGTAATAATCTACTACAAAATAATAAGTTTTAATAACAAATATATTTATAAAAAAAATAATAACAAATATTAAACCAATAACAAATATTAAAACTTATTGAGCGATCGATGCAAAGCCCAAATATTTTGCTAGTAAGATAGTATAGTACTTTGTACCCAAAAAAATATAGATATATATATTACTTATAAAAAAGAAACACATTTTCTAGGAGAGAAAAAGAAAAACACACATTTGAGTGTCGCTTTTTACATAAAAATAGTTTAATGCAAATGTTAAAATAAGAATAGTATAATTAAATTAATCATGAATTGGGGTACTCCTCATTTTCTTTTTTTGAGATAAAATTTAATGATTAAAAAAATGTTGTATTTTTATTTATTTAACTCATTTAAAGTGGAAAATTAGTGAAATGGGTAGATCAATTGTTGATAATATAACTATATCATTGATCATACATATACACAAAATAAGAACCATTAATTTAATGATCAATGATGACATTACTCATTTTATTTTTTTAAAGGGTTATTCACTTAAAAAGAACCAAGTCCCTTTTTTTTAGACTCATCCGTTTATTTTGAGATCAAACAAATGTCTTTGGAGTATTGTTAAAGCAATTAAAAGAAGCAAGTTTGTAAAAAATTGTATTTATTGTATTGACCAATGTTTAACTTATATTTTTAAGACAATTTTTTTATATGAATTCGTTGACATATGTCTTTAAGATGCTTGTTAACGAAATTCATAAATAAAAAGCATTTCAAACACAAATTTGTATGCAAAAAATGCTGGGAAAAAATAAATAAAGAGAGGTCCACTAATAAATAAAAATATTAGCCCCAAAAAAATAAACAAAATACTATATTGAAAAATCTATGTCACGTTTATAACCAACACAGTTCTCTCTCTCATCTTTCACGTTTTCTGCAGAGTCCTCACACAAAACACATATCTCCTCTCTATCTTTTATGTTAACCAAATCACGAAGAGCACCAAAATCAAAATATCCTGGAATGAGCATTGAGATATTAGCTGATTGGGCAAAATGAGAAAGAAAGTTACTTTGGTATTCATATTTCTTCAGGACGGAAAATTGAAAATATAAAAGTAACGAGGGTGATACTTTCAGGTAAACGTAAGGTTGGGGATTAAATTACTTTCACCAAAGAACTAAAATCATAAAACAAACAAAATAAAAAATTTGTTCGGTTGAAACCGGCGTTTAGGAGTCCTCAATGATAAACCAAATCAACACAAACAGATTGGTTCTTGAGAAAGTGGCCCAAACAAATTTAAAAAAAAAAAATCAATTTTAAGCTCTTTTCTGCTGTCATGAATCAAAGAAAGTTTTACACTGTATCCTTCTTTTAACTCTATATCTCCACAATTTTCTGAAAATGTCAAAAATATTCTCAATTTCTTTTTTTTATTTTTTTATAAAATCCACTTTCACTTTTTTTTTACCATTTGATCGTTTCCGGAACAATTAAAAAGATTTCCGGTAACTACCGAAAAACTATTTCTAAAAATTCACATAGAGTCTTATCGGAAAACTTTTTATAAAGTTTTCCGGTACAGAAGAATGTTTCTGGAAAACTATAAAAAAAAAATCCGATACAGAGGAGAAAAATGTGTGTACCGAAAAACTTTCTCCAAATTAATTTTATTAATTTAAAAAAAAAAATTTAAATTTTTATTAATTTTATTGAATAAAACATGCGTCCATACTACATACATTCAATCAAATTCATCTGTAAAAGTTTCCTCCAAATTATACAATTCTACATTTGACTTTGATACTCACTTCCACAAATATAGAGACGATAAAGAGAAATTGGAAGAATAATTTTAGAATATGGGTACAGAAAATACAAATATAAAATTTTAGATCACTTTATAAAATTAAAGTAAAAATAGTACTATTTTTTTAAAAATTATTAAAAAAATTGGGGTGGCCGTAGTCACCCTATGTACTAACGAAGCTCCTTATAATTAAAATCAAATGAATTAAATAAATATTAATAAAATAAAAATAAAAAAAATCTGAAACTATCAGAAAACTTGTGGATGAAGTTTTCTGATAACTTAAAAAAGTTTTTTGAAACTACCGAAAAACTTTTTTCAAGTTTTTCGGAGTGGTGTTCTGTACTGGAAACTTGAAAAAAGTTAAAATGAAAATTTTGGCACTTACTTGTATTTGTCTATTAATATATACGAGGGTATTTCAGTCTTTTCATATGCATTTTGAGAGTATAGGGATAAATGAAGAGGTACAGGGTAAAATTTCCTGAATCAAATTGCAGTTTTCTTGGATATTTTATATGTGGGCACTCCTCACAAAACTTCCTGAATCAAATTGCAGTTTTCTTGGATATGTTTATATGTGGGCACTCCTCACAAAACATCATGTCAAACGTTTGTACAAAATACGGCCTAATCAAATACTTGTGGGTGTCATGGGGAAGGGCATACTTTCATAATCTAAAAACAGTGGAAAGGGGAATTAAATTTTGATATTGATAGATATATTGGAGAAGAATGAATATTAACCTAACAGAGAATTGTTTGTATTGCTATACTTAACCAGCGTTCAACATCCGAAAGACCAGACCATAACAATCGTTTGAAGTTTGTTTTGCAGATATGACATTTATTTTTTTCAACTCAGTTCTTTGAGTTTGATCATTTGATCCATAGATGATTTCTTAGTTCCCAACTGTTCAGTGCAAATAATGAATGCACGTATTGATAGAATTTATTGTTAGAACTTTGTACAAATGAATTGAGAGAATAATAACAAAAATTATGCTTTTAATTAGCCTCTTACACTAAAATAAACATACATCAGTACAACAACCATTGCGAATCTTTTACGCATGTAGTCATGACAACTATAATTATAGCAGGTCCATTCCAACTGGGACTATACATCATGAAAGAGTCTCCTTATCTGGTCAACGGTTGCAGGCATCAACGTTGCCGGGCAGCGCTTATACTGTAATGAACAAAAATACACACGCGGTAAACAAATAATTAGATGGGAAAAAAAGCATGAGTAGAGGTGACATCAGTTGATTATGTTCCCTTTGGAACTCTTCAGCCAACCTTTTACTGATAATCCTTCATTTCATATCTAGTTCGATGGAAAATGCTACATATACAATATTAATATGGCAGAAGGAATTAACGCTGTAACTAGCTTGCAATGACAGGGGTGATTCCAAACATTTTGTACTGTACAAGCACAGTTAATTCTATTATTGTCAAATTCATTTAAAAATTTATCTCTTCAAAGAAGTTCCCGTATCCACAAAATATTAATTGTATCAGTATATCTTAATAAACCTCCCAATGGTTCCACTCTAACTTGTAAAATAGACAAAGTTGTTTGAATTCCAATAACATTAGTTTAACCATCAAGGCAAATAAGGGTTCACGAAAAGTAAACTAAGGCCTTATATTTAGGTTATTTCCTTTCAACATCACAGTTAATGTGTCTAGAGCTGTCACCTGAGTGGTATACTTGAATATACAGGCATAGCAGAAGACGAACCCTGATACTGTAATTACAGATGGATTAACACGCTTCTGCAAGCACAGGGGGCAAATTGTTCTGTCTGTCGGTAGTGGTACCCCTTCTTTGGCAACCTGCTCATATTACACATAGAGATTCACACACAGATCCTTTAGGCACTGAACCGGCACAACTTTTTGAATTACTTGGAAATTCTAATTACTTAATGCACTAGATAATAGAGAGGATGCAAGTCTGGCTATTACAATGTAGTGAAAAGTAAGCTTTAACAATGAATATTGAAATTCTTTTTTTTTTTTTTTGCTATCATGACCAAAATGGTAAAGTGAGTACTGATGAGAGAGATGGGGAAAAGATTAAAATTTGTTTCTGCACCTTTGGTGGAGGAGGGGGAGGGGGAGGAGGATATACAGTTGGAGCTGACATTCTTTCCTCAGCAGACTGGTACCACCATTCCATCATCTATATAGGATCACAAAGAAAATGTGTTAATGATTATGATCCTTGGTAAAGTGTAAATAAAGCTAACATATTTAACAGCACGTCACTGGCAGGCATAATTAGGATCCTTGGATAGAACAAGAAGTCAAACTTCAGATAAACCAAACCACCAAGGCAACGGAATAAAAGGCTATAGTGAATAATGATTCCATTGGTAACAATATTTGATAGTTGATACAAAATTGGACACTTGAACAGTTACATAAAATTCAAAATTGAGCCAACAATATCAAGCAAACTACAATAAGCTAAGGATTAAGAAAACTTCGTATCATTTTTGACATATTGCGAGTATTCAATGAAGGAAGAAAAACTATTAAAAGGGCTAGCCATCTTACTTTAAAGAAGAACACTGCTGCAATCAAACCGGTTTGTGCATAGTCGAGTACAGTGTATGTAGAGCTGAGCAATGCTCCCTGCAATGTCTGCATTGTGAAATACATTATGTAATCACAGGTGATTCATGGGTCTAAAGTGAAGCATATGTGAATCAAGAAATAATATTAATTTGTAATTATTAGATATAAATGTTGTAACTATTATTTATACTGAGAAATATCAAATCAAAAGGCATCAAGCCCTATTTTGTGACATGGTATCAGCAGGTTCGATCAAACCTGTGAGATTTTAGTTCATCGTGGGCTTTATTCAGCGACACGCCACTAGGTCGCTCTCGAAATCTCGAACTCCTCTTTGCCGCTCTTGGTTCTTGTTTGTCTCCTAGTCCCTTTAGCGAATCCTCGTCGTCGTAGATCACAGGTCCTTGTCCGTCTCTTGGTTTCGCTGTCGCGATTATCAATTTTATGAGGTTGAGATCGTGATTCTTGATTCCTTTTGAGTAGTCCTTGCTTGAGTGTGATACTCGCTGTTGCTGCTTGGTCGATCGTCATCATGATTACGTCCGCCTCTCTCTGTGAGTAGTTGTCTTCCTGGATCGTGACTTGACTTGGGTAATTTTTTTGTTTACAGACCTTTTGCAGTTTGGTCTAGATCTATTTTTTAATTAATTTTTTTTGTCACACATTACCAAAAAAAATATATATCTATATCTTTTTTTTACGTGCAATCTCATGGCTTCTGAAAAAGAAAGAGACAACTTTTGTGTCCGTTTTACTGGCAAAAATTACGCTGCTTGGGAATTTCAGTTCAAAATGTATGTTAAAGGAAAGGGATTATAGAGTCACCTTGATGGGGTTTCTAAGGCACCGACAGAGAAAGTCGCCTTAGATGTGTGGGAAATCAAATATGCTCAGATTATTTATTGGATTCTCAATGATTTATAATTTTAACCGAGTTAATGTAAGCCTCCCCCTTACCCAAATGGAAGAAAAAATGGAAAACATTAATATCAATAGAATATGAAACTAGCTTCTTCTTACTTCAGGGAAAGTAAATGAAAGATATAATCATCACAGTGATAAAAAAAATACACACCTTCAACCATTGAGGACCACGGAGTCTCTCACGTTCACGGCTACGTATCTTAGATATTCTAGATGAGGCATCCATCTATCTTGACATGAAAGAAGGGAATGAAAAGGTCAATCATATGACAAAGAAATGGTAAACTACGAAGTTCTTAAACTGCAAAAAAAAACATCCAAGTTGCTTCAACCATTTATTTGAGTCTCACATATATTGAACAAGACAACAATAATAAAATTTTCCATTTTGTCAAGCACAATTGTCACACTATGGAATGAGTCACATGACAACTTGATGAAGACATTCATGGAATTTGAAACAAGTTTTGGTATTCTTGGAAGGCAACAACTGCAAACATAGGGCTAATTCATGTGTTGATTCTATTCCAAAATTCCACTCACTAACTGCTTCAACACATCTACAAACAGACAAATACACCAACCAAACAGATTCACTCACATTCACCAATAACACAGCAGCACTCAACAACCAAGTAAATTAAGAGCATTTCTAAATGATAATAATAATAATGGCATGTTGCAAAAGTTAATTACATTTGGACTGGAAGTCTAAAGGTTGACGGGATGCCAATACATATCCAGCTCAGAACTAATGTCAGTGTCAAACAACCAGAATAAAAGGAAAAACATGGGAAATAATAGGCCAAATAATGAAGACTTCTGCAAATTCAATACACTAAATGTTTACCAGCTCTTGCCCAGTAGCTCGGCACACTTGAATCCCAAGTGCGTGCAGTGCTAGTGAGTAGTACCCTGTAGCATCCAACAGGTATAACATCTGGTATGCAAATTGCATACCTGCAGGTAAAAATAGAAAGACAGAAATATTCAGATAAGACATAAACATATAAATTGAACAAACATGAAGAAAACAATTAACTCTTAAACAATAAATTGGATTTACATTTATCAGAAAAAAGAGCTTGCAATCAAAATAAAGATAACTGTTTAACAAGTCAGGATACAAATAATCCGAAGTCTCAACAACCTGAATTTCACACACATACCCTCAGTACCAGCATGTAACAAAGGATAACAAAATCCGACAATTTTCTGAAATCTCTTAATGATGCGTGTCCTAACAGAAGCGTGAGCGTCCAATGTTGATGTGGACACCACAGAGTCGCGTTCAAAATCATATGAGTCGTTTTCATCACCCCAAAGACTGGCCTGAATCCTTGCTTCCCTTTCTTTATTGTAAATTGAATGCATCTTCGATTTCAAATACGGCAACACAACCTGAAAATATAATAAATATTCATAAGAAGTCGTTCCGTGTAACATAAAGCAACGGTTACAGAACCAAGTGAAGTGGTTAATGAGTTAAGGACGAATTGCTCAGAAGAATCAGAGTTCAAATATACTGACTAAAACCATTTTTTTTAGACTTTACTTATCTGTTGGTCAAAGTATAGAAAAACAACAATTGGACAAATGAAGTAGGGTTAGGGTTAGTACCAAAAAGAGAAGAGAGAGAAGTTTTTGGCGCCTCCGTAAATGTGAAGTAGTAGCAGTGGCATCAATATCGTTATTGAGTTTGATATTTGTGGGTCTTCTACGGAGACCGTAGAGTGATTCAGAAAAAGAAGCATCTAATAAGGAAATGAATAAAGAAGAGAGTTAATTATATGTTTGATTGAGAAGTATATATAATTCGAGAGAATTGCAAATTAGCTACCTGTGGTTCGTAAGCTGTGAGCTTCGAGAATGAGCATGAGTAAAGCGAAAGATTCATCTTCGTAATCTAAGAATCTATGAAGGAAAGGTCTTCGTAATGCGAGAACACCAATTGAGTATGTAAGAGCGGCACGGAGACTGCGGGGAAGCTGCTCGGCCGCCGCCATCTCGAAGAACGTCGGACGACTTCCTTGTCCCCCCACCTGAAACAACATCTCTGCTTTCTTTCTTCCTTTCAATCCTTCACCTCAAACAACGACACTAACGAGGGTGGAGCAAACTCGATTAGGATATTAATTTTTTTTTTTTTAAGTGATTCAAAATACTGAACGTCAGAACCTATGAATTAAGAGGGCAACAAAATAGATAAATATAAAGGAAAATCAATAAATTTTAATTGTGTTTTATGTGAATATTAGAAAGTTAATTGTATTTAATTAAATTTTCACGCAAGCACATTGTTTTTATGTATTTCTCTCAATTCAATGTCTAACTATTATCATATACTACGAACGAAAGATAAACAAAAAATATCTAGAAAAATAAAATATTTTATCTTAATATTTTTCTTTTATATTTCATTCTAAAAATTGTAAATTAGTCATTTATAACGTTTTTATACCCGTCAACTTAATTAAAATTTATTAAAATAAAGATTTTAAAAATATTAATTCATTTAATTAAAATGTGTTAAGAATAAAAATTAGTTAAAATATTAACATGTTAATTTAGAAATAAATAATTTCAATTAAAAAAATGTTTAAATAAGTTTTTAATCCTTGCAAATATGTTTCGTTTTGATTTTAGTCCTGTAATTTTTTATTTATTTATACTCTTGCAAATTATAATAAGTTTAAAAAAAATCATTTTATGAATCTTTTTTTGTAAAAAAAATGGTGACATATGGTGATGGTGTAATTGTTGTTGGCTTGACAATATTTAATATTTAAAATTAACATTCATTTTATTAACTCATTTAATTATCTAATTATAAACTTAAAACTAATTAATTAATTAATATACCAATTAAATAATAAAAACTCAACAATTTTCATCTTCAACCCCAAAATTTTTAATAAAAACTCAACAACCTTCATTTTCAACCTTAATTTATTCATCTTCAAATAACAAATTTTGATATCGGGATCCAAATCCTAAAAATTTAAATCTCTTAATTTTTTACACCATAACTTATTGTTACACCTCAATCTAAATAAGAATTGTTAATGGCACAACAAATATTGTTATTGAGCAGACCAACTGAATACAAATGATTTAATACTTAAATCGGTTATATCATTAGTCTTGTAATTGTATGGTTGGTGATATTATATGAAATGCTTGTTTAATTGCTAGAGAATATTTCAGAACATGAAATACATTTATAAATTATTTTGAACATCCATAACTAGTTTCTTGGTAACATCAATATATTGTATTTATACGTTTTCTTAATTACCGTTGATATTGATTTGTTTGTTTCTTAATATAAGTTTGATATTTAATTCTTCCGTAACAGTCCTTAAAATTTAAGTTTCATGAATTTGATTTGGTTGTTGTGACATTAACAATCCTTGTTGTTCAGATTCAGATGAAACAACACCCTCCATCTAATTCCAACAAATAAATCATTAAGTAGTGGTGTATGAAAAATAAAAGATTAGAATTTTTAAGGTTTGAATTCAGATATGACAATTTGTGATTTGAAGATGAAGAAATTAGGGTTGAAGATGAAGGTTGTTGAGTTTTTATTAAAAAATTTGGGGTTGGAGATAAAGATTACTGATTTTTTATTAATTAATTAATTAGTTTTAAGTTTTTCATTAATATAATAAAATGAGTTAATAAAATGAATTTTAATTTTAAATATTAAATATTGTCTAGTCAACAACAATTACACGGTCATCATGTGTCACTTCATCCAAAATTTGTCATGTCACCATTTTTTTACTAAAAAAAATTCATAAATAGATTTTTTTAAAACTTGTTAGAATTTGCAAGGGTATAAATAAATAAATGAACACAAAGTGTGAGTTCTTTACATTAATCTATTTTGTCATGATTTAAAGTTTTCCTTCTTGTTCTGAAATTATTTTGGAAAAAAATGGAACTAAGGGAGAAGAGTTGGAATGAGTGAGGAAAAGAAAAGATTAAGCATATAGGGAATTTTCAAAAATTGCATATAAAAGGTATTTGATGATCATGCATGTCTGTATTTATATGTTAATAATGTTTATTTAGATGTGCATATCTTGTTTTAAGGATAATACACTTGTCGAGCGAAGGAAAAGTTTCAGTAATGTATTTCATAGGTTTCGAAATCAGAATGAGGTGTCATTTGACATAGTTTTATAAAAAATTGTTTTATTGCATAAAGTGCATAATATTTAATGTTTTATAAGCCTCATGGAAATAGATATTTTTACCATCATTCTCCTTATTTTTTGAACTTGTTGGGATTTATTTCTCACCGCATTTGTTTTCAAAATTTAACAGTTGGAGGTAGTTCAGGTGCAGCTTGATGCTAGAGGAATAATTCAGGTTTAAATGCTCAATCATGATGTATTAGGACTTTGGTGTATTGGAAGTTCATGTAAAAGTTGAATTTAAGAATCTAGTTGTTCCATAATACCTTATGAATCTATTTGAAACAATTGTAAACTATGATTTATAAGTAGTTCAATTGCTTAAATTTGATTCATGCTGCTAATTATATTTACTTGCTTTTAATTTATTAAGATCTACAGATTGTAACGCCAAATTCTAGATAATTGGTATTAGGTATTACATTTTGGTATCAAAGAGGTATATGACGTTTTTTTATGTTATGATTTTAATTAAAAAAATTAATTTTGATTGTGAAAACAATTTATTTAATTACTAAAATTAAAATTGAATAGATAAATGTACCAAAATTTTTAATTTAGTCAATTTTAATAGATATTATAGTAATGTCCATGTGGACAAATTAAGGAAAATTATTTGTTAAGATGTTTATAGTGCCTATACACACTATTTTTGAAACACCACGTTTCATATATATATATATATATAATAATAAATAAATAAACCCAATTCTATCTCCACTTTTTTTTTTCATCACACTATTTCTTTATTCTTCTTTTCTCTCGGCTCCTTCTCCACCCCATCCTCATTTTCATTTTTTTTCTTTTTTTCTTCTTCTCACTTAAAGTCACATGCTAGCCTCCTTAAATCATAAACCCATAGGAAGGGTGCACATTCCATAAGCAAGCTTTCTCATATTTTCACAAGTGCTTGGGTAGGATTTTTGGGTTAGGGTTTGTGCTCTAAGAAAGACTAAGGGTACCCACTTCTTGAAAGTTGTTTACTGAGACTCTTTCGAGGTAAATACTAAACTCTAAAGTTAGTATGAATCTCTAGAAAAATGTAGTTTTGGTTAAAAAATCTTATTTTTGGACTTAGAGTAGATTTAAAGGATTTTTAATGGTTTCCTAGAGTTAGTTAGACTTTAGAATAATTTTTCTAAAGTCTTGACAATATTTTTGATACTCAGATTTGTGAGCTGAGGTTCTGCCAACTACTATGGGAGTTGTTGGAGAACAAACTTAGACGATTCTCCATAGTTGCGAGTAGACGACTATCATTGTCATATATTTTATTATGATATGATTATTATTTTACTCGTTTTCTATATTAATGTATTTATTTAAAAATTTGGGGAAACACAACTTTTGAATTTTTTTTCGATTTCATCATTTATTTATTTTCATGGTCTTTGTTATATAATATGTTAATAGTTTGATTTATTTATAAGTTATAAGTACTTAAATATTGAATTGTTATACGGTTAAATATGTTTTCACAAGTTATGATGGAATGAGAAATGATTTTTAAACGTGTTTTGGAAATCACTGTTATAATTATGAAATTGTTAACGACAGTAGGTGCACCTAGTTACCTCGTTTTGATTAGGGAGAGTTACCCGTTAGATGGAGTCTTCCCTATGAGAGATGTCATTCGTATGAGAGAGAGCTATCAATGAGATGTAAGCTCCCTAATTGATGTGTGATGATGCGTTGCGGGATTGAGAGGAGATAGCTATTCATTAGATGGAGTCACCCCTAAGGGAAAAGTCACCCTTAGGAGAAAAATGCTATAAATGAGATGAAGCCGCTTCTTAGTTCTCAATAATTTATATTTTTACTTGTTTGATTTCCTATGTTTTTTGTTGTTACTCATTGTGGTTTCACTTTTCTATAAATTGTATTTTTAATATTTCTACCTGAACGGTTAAATTACAAGTTTAACGAGTTTAACGTGTGTATACTTTACTTGAGAGATATCTATATTTTTGGCAGTATTGTTTAATATAATTGGCACAAGATTTTAAAATAGTTATATGTGTTTTTTGTGTGTTTCCCTTCTAGTTGGTTTGTCTCCTCACTAAGTCTTTGTCACTTACCCCTTCGTGTTGTTTATTTTTTTTCTTCAGATTCACAGGCAGTTAAGCAGCAAGCTGTTAGTAGATTCAAGTCTCGATTATTTTTTGTTTGTAGGCCTCTTTGATCAAGAACCCTTTTTTGTAAAGTTTGTTGAGTCGTAATGTATTTTACAAATATTTTGAGTCTAGAAAGTTTTTTGGGAAATGTATTAAATATTTAGATTATGCTCTTTGAATTATGACTGAGTTAGAAGTTTAAGCATAAATTTTATAAATTGGGAACGTTAAAGTACAGAGGATACTCTATCAAAATTTCGAGAAAAATTATATATTTTTCAAAATGGTTATTTATAACTATTTAATTGTTTAATTGTTAAGTTAGTTGACAGGCTTGTAAGGCTAGGAGTATAGCTTGTGCGCCGGTCACGGTCTTTAGTTTTCGGGTCGTGACAATTTTTTTATAGTATCGTATAACTTGTCTTTCGTTATTATTGCGCGGTATAATACTACACAAGCTTTTTTCTTGGACTAAAAATACGATATTCATTCATTCAAATTGATTTAAATTACATCCATTGAGACATTACAATTCTAAGTCGCTAAAACTAAAAATGATGAATCTGCGATCAAACTTACTGCACTCAGTTTAATAGCATAAACAACAAAATGTCTACACATATGATAAAATTGAAGTTATGAAATCTGGAGCTGTAAGGTTGATGACACCAAAGTCACTGATTAAATATGCACTTGATCAAAGATGGTGTCACTATGAGCTTTTGGGGCTATACGATTTCATGTACGAAAGGGCAATCCTATACAAGAAGGGTCAATGGCAATGTCCCGCCGGTTCGTCTACTCGGGCATTGTTCACTCCGCAACATCCCTAAATTAATGTTGTTGTGCTTTGTTTGAACTAAATAACATTGCAACACAACAAGAAATCAAAATATCGCATCATACGACGAACAAATACAATGGTACATTAAGACAATAAAATCACACAAAAAAACTAAATATATGTAAAAAAAAAAAAAA
>JBBPBP010000001.1:17956113-18032640 GCA_037974735.1 Cicer chorassanicum
AAAACTATTTAAAGGGATAATTTCATCACAAAAATTGTTCCACCGCCATTATTTAATTTCTCTTGGATTAATATTATTATTACTTTCTAATACCTTTTAATTGACGTTTTCGTGGAATAAATTATCATAAAAAATTAAATGAAGTGAAATAATAGTTTACGAAAAATACAATTATTTTATAATGTATAAAATATTGAATGATATTGACTAATATTCTTAAGTTATGTATCTTTTATTTTTGGACAAATTATACTAATTTCTCTTCAGTTATTCTTAAATTGCACTAATACTCACTCTAATTTTTAACTTAACACTAACATTCCTTATTTTTTATTCAAAGTGCCAAACACCCCTCTTGAAAATATGAACAAGCTCATCCTTTGCATAGTTATTACTCAACATCAAAATATGAATAAACCTGTCATTGAAAGCTCCAAAATCTACGAAGATATCAAATGATGGGATATATTTTATTTTCCCCACCAAAATCGCCTCATGAATCAAATCCTCCTTCTTCACTTTTCAAAGAATATCATGCAGTTACCCAAATGAAATATTTGATTGATATTAAATATTATACAAATACACTTGCGGTAGTGTGAAAAAGATTGCTCAACATTAATATGAAAAAATAGCTCATGGTAGGATGTGAGTTAGGGTGAATGAAAGTGGAAAAAAAACGAATTTGACGATAACTAATGATGTTAAAAGAAAGGGATGTGGTCACTTTGAATAAAAAATAAGGGAGCTTAGTGTTAAGTAAAAAAATATAGGGATTATAGTATTATTTAAGAAGACCTTAAGGAAATGTAATTTGCCCTTTATTTTTTTCTTATATTTTACTATAGAGAAAATAGCACTTACTTGTGTGGTTTTTTAATGCTAATTATGAAAATAATGACTATTTAAAATTAAATAAAATTTCTAAGAAATAAATGCTATCAATTTATTTTTACATACGAGATACAAAGTTAGTTTAATGGTTGAAGTGGAAAAATAAAAAAATAGAGTGATAAAAAGGTAGCATGTTCAATTCTCATCCTATAATATTACACATAAGGGCCATCTTATAATGTTACACAGATAGCTGACAATTAACATGTGTTACTTATATTATTTTGTTGGTAATCTATTAGATCGATTGCTGGTACACGCTTTAGAGTTGATCATTAGCTGACACAATTGTGAGAAATTATTTGTTTTTTACTATGCCTCTTAAAAATTATAAAATATGATTCTGGATATGAGAAGCGTAAGAAAAATAAAATGATCTTTTTGAGACAATACAATATGAAGAATTGGTTGATAATTCTGCTTCAAAAAGTCTTCGAAAGATTGATTTTTTTAAATAACAAAAAAATCAGTATTAGCTTAAAGTTGTATTTAGATGATCTTTATAATTTACTTATTTTAATGAATTTAAATAAAATAGTTTGAGTTTTTAATATTTAATTCAATAAAAATATAATTTTTAAAATTGTATCTTTTATTAGGATTCAATTTTTTAGTTTCGAACAATATCTCTTAAAACATTAAAACGACTCTGATTATTCATATGTGTCGCTAAAAACAAACTCACACACCGAGCACACATGCAAATAACCCTTGTAGAGATGCAATCATCAAACCAACCATGTACGTCGTAGGATACATAACGTGAGTTGGCACAACCCCATCCTTTCTTGTTTTTCCAAAAAAATAAAAAAAATATCCATCCTTTCTTAGTCATTAAGAATGAAGTAGTCGCAATAAGAGTGGAAAATAATATATCTCGTCTTACTTAGTTAATTGTTTAAGATAATAAAAATAATATTGCTGCTCGCATCCCCTTTTTACTACCCACACCCCTTAATTTAAAAAAAAAACCCAAAATGTCTTTGCTTATTTATAAGATTCTTTAAATCTCATTTATCCATTTATCATCATTTTTAACCTCATAACTCACATATCACAAAATCATCAATAACTCACTCATCATAACTCATAATCATTCAAAACTCACATCATTCACTCATAACTTACACTCCATTAGTCTCATTTTCACATTGTGGTTAAAGTGATCCAACAATGTATGTTTATTGATCTGTTTTTGAGTTTGTTTCTTTTTTTCTTTCAAAATCTGAGGATTTTACGTGAAATCAGTTCACGTACGTTGTAACCTTGTGTGAACTGAATTCACGTACGTTATTAAATTTAAGAAAATCCCAATCAATACGTGAATTGAGTTCACGTACAACTACGTGATTTTAGATTGCGTAATCAATGGAGTTGAAGAATTCACAGGCGTTACGTCAACTGAATTCATAAACTCCTACGTGAACTTAATTCACGTACACGTACGTTAACTGAATTCACAAACTCCTACGTGAACTCAAATCACGTACACGTACGTGAAGTCAATTCAAGTAAATGTACGTGAATTCAGTTCATGTGTAAGTCATCTCAGTGAAGTATGTGAGACTTACGTGAATTGAGTTCACATACGTTTACTTGAATTGAGTTCGCGTAGACAGTCATGATCTCATATCAGTTTGCATATTTTTGAATTTTTTATATGTTATTTGTTGGATGCAGATAAATGAACCAAGGGGGAGACAACAGTGACGGAATGTATGAATGTTTGGAACTTTATTTTGAGGAAATGCATGATGGTTTGGAACCTGGTTTTGATGAAATGTATGATGGTTCAGAACCTGATTTTGATGCAATGAATGATTGTGTTGAACCCGAAACTAAAGACGCTATGAATGACAACGTTGAGTTTGTTATGCTTGACTTGACTGGTCTGTTTACCACCAACATGATGTTTGATACGCGAGATGATTTATTGAGACGAGCTAGAAATGTTGGAAGGGAAAATGGAATTGTCGTTGTCATTTTTAGATTTGAAACTAAGACAACACAACTAAAAACAAAGACAAAATTAATTATTGGTTGTGAAAGAATGGTAAATATAGACTTTGGAAGAATCTTAAACCTATGAGGAGTAGTTGGACTAAAAAATGTGAATGTCTATTTAGATTGAGAGAAATACTATCAAATGTTGGTGATGGATGGTATGTGCATGTAATATATGGTCTCCATAACCACAAATTGGTAAAAAAAAACTGATTGGTCATTATTTCTTAGGCCGATTGTCTCGTGAAGAGAAAAATGTACTTTATGATATGACGAAGAACATGATAAAACCAAGAAACATATTGATGACACTAAATGATCATAATGTTGAAAGTTTGACGATAATTAAACAAGTTTACAATGCACGTCAAACATATCGTTCATCACTTAAAGGTAATAGAACATAAATGTAACATCTTTTGACATTGATGGAATGCGACAAATACATTTATCGATATAGGAAGGTAGAGGGTTCGGGTGAGTTGAAAGACGTATTTTGGCCTCATCCAAATGCTATCACTTTTGTAAATAATTTTCACATAATATTTATTATGGATAACACATACAAGACATGTAGATATCGAATGTCATTACTTAAGATTATTGGTGTTACTTCTACTGAAATTACATTTTACGTGGGATTTGCATATCTATAGTCTTAGTGTGTTGATAATTTTTTGTGGGCACTACAAATGTTGAAAGAACATATAACAAGTGGTGAAGTTGAAGTCATCGTTACTGATAGAGACATTGTTTTGATGAACGCAGTTCAATATGTTTTTCCAAAAGTAGTCAATTTATTATGTTTGTTTCATGTATGCAAAAATAATTTGTTTCATGTATGAAAAAATGTCAAAGCCAAGTGCAAGATGACCATGTTTCCAAAAAAGAAGCAGGTGCAAATAATGGAGGCATGAGCAGCTATTGTTTACAGTTATGACGAGACTCAATACTACATGAAGTTGACTATCTTTTAAGGAATTTGTAGTAGTTCTATTTTTTATGATTATGTACATGAGCAGTGGTTAATTCCTCACAAGGAAATATTTGTTGAGGCGTGGGCAAATAAAGTTATGCACGTTGGGAACACCACAACACAAATGGTTGAGTCGGTGCATTGGAGTTTGAAAATGATATTACAAGACAATATTGGTGATATATGTAGTGTTTGGGAAACCATCAATAGCATGATTGTATTACAACATAGTGAGATAATAACATCATTGAAAAGTGATCATTCAAAAGGTGCATCGACATAGTCATAGATTGTACGCCTATTTGCGTGGTGTTGTGTCCAAAAATGCAATAGATCACATTGCGCCATAGTATGATCGTGTGAAGTATGTAGGTATTGATAAATCTGAGTGTCGTTGCACGATTAGGACAACACATGGTCTACCTTGTGCATGTGAAATAGTCAGGTATAATATGATGCTACGTTATATTCTGTTAGACGTTATTCATGTTTTGTGGGGTAAATTAACTTTTCATGATGATGGATCGGGTAAACCTTCAGAGTTATATGTGAAACATGAAATATATGTGATAGTGAAAAAGTTTAATGAACTTGATGTACCTAACAAAATTGCACTTAAAGGTAAATTACGAGAGATCGCGTATCCATCCACTACGTCGATGTGTCCACCTGTTTACAAGGTTAAAACAAAAGGTGCACCAAAAAAAAGTAAAAGTAAGGTATCAAAAAGAGATAAATCAACCAAGCGTGATCCGTCTTGGTGGGAGTATGTGGATGCAAGTGTTTGATGCAGCGACACAAATGTATGTAGCACTACAACATCTAGTAAAGTACACCAATCTCGATCATCAGTCAAAAAGCTCACACCTCGTCCATCATTCAGCAAGGTTCAGCAACCAATAATTATTCTCTTCAACAATTGGTTGTCAATTTACATTCATAAATTCATATATGACATTATTGACGTCGGCAGTGATGGTAATTGTGGATATCTGTAGTTGTAGGTTTACTTGGAATGGGTGAGAACTATTGAGCATTCATTCGTCGATAGTGTGTGGTAAAACTTCAATAGTTCATGTCTCATTACAGGAGAATATATGATGGAGAATATTTTGTTCAAAAAGTTATACACAGTGTATATGTTGAACAAGTTGCAACTATGTGTAATTGGATGACACTTCAAGAAATGGGATATGTGATTGCTTTGAAATTTAATTTGGTTTTCGTCGCATTATCACTTAACCAACCGCAAACATTTTTTCCATTTAGAAGTCGACCACCAACATCTCTATCAGATCATCGTATGATTGTTATTGCTTTCGTTAAGAACTGTCATTTCGTGCAGTTGTGATATTTAATTTCATTTTATATATTTTTTATATTTTAATAAATTATTAATTTTAACAAGTTTACTTAAAGTCGGTTTCTCCTATACCACCAGCAAATAATTTGTGGAAAAAATATTGCACAAAAGAAGTACGACAATGTGAGTTTATTTACAATGATCGCATGAAACATTGGTTGCAGATATTTCCACGCACTATAAATGAACCTATTGTAAATTGAATAGTTGATATTTAATATTGGTATGAATTCAAATATAGTGGTTGTTATAAACTATCAAAATCAATATTACACAAATCCAAAATATTCCCAAAATAATTAATATCCAAAATATTCGTAAATGAAGTTTATAGAAGATAGATTGGCTTCATATTAGAAATTTATAGTGATACAAATGTCATAGATGAAGTTTATATCTATATCACTTAATTTAAAAATTCGAGATTTTACATAAAACAATTCTTAAAGATAAAAACTATTCAATATTATTTAGTTTGAATTATTAATCTTCAATAGAATGGTTAATGTCCCTTAATTGATTCTCTTAATCTGTTTAGGATTCAGGTACGACATAATTTATTTTTTATTTTTTCCTGCTTAATAAATAACTATTTGTTATCAATGAATTTTTTTTTCATCTTAAATTGCAAATAAATATTGCTATTTATCGATTAATTAGACTATGAGACATAAAAGTATCATTTATTGTTAGATTTAAAAACTTACCTGAACTAATGACATGTTTATTAATGTACTCTGTGAGTAAAAAAAAACGTATTTAGTCTAGTTTTAACAAAAATGAAACAAATTTTAACTTTTAAATTTAATTATTACAACTTTTTAACCTTCTAATTCTAAAATAAAAAAGTAACCTAGTTCCTTAACTATTTAATGTCAGTTAAAAAAATTGTTTAATCTGAATTATAACCGAGTTCTTTAACTATTTAATTTCAGTTAAGCGGTTAATTAGTACATTTGTTTGACATGAAGTAATTACAAAGTTAAAAGAAAAAGTAATTACAACTATGTGTAAAGAAAAGAAAAAGACACACTCACTAAAAAAGCGACTTTACTTCATTATTTGTAAGATTAAACCCTAAAACAACACAGCACCGTAAAAAATCGCATCCGATGCTGTGTGGCTTTGTATCAGAAACGAGTTTGAGTCGCACTTGAACTCAACTGCCCGGTAAACGCATCGTAGTTCGTCGTCGTTCGCCACAACCACTGACGAAGTCCAGGTTTTCATTTTCTTCATTTCTAGCATTTTCCTTCTCCTCTCCTTGTAGCGTGCGCGAGGATTCGATTCCAGCGCGATTTGAGTCCGAGATACTCGCCCTTGCAAAATTGAATTGCTTCACTATTAGTTGATGGATAGTGAAGCAATGTTGACTCAACCGATTTGTTGTTTAATTTGTTGGATTCAGTAGGCAGTCTTTATTGTTCGCTCTTTATTTATTTTTTTTTCTGTTTGTTTATGGTTATGATTTGGATTACTTATCCTGCTAGGAGGGCACTTTAGAAAAGTAAATTTCTAATTTCATATAAGAAATTTAATTCCCGTACATTTTTAACAAAAATTTCATTTGTTTATGGTCATAATTTAGGTTACTTATCTTGCTAGAAATGCACTTTAGAAAAGTTAATTTCCTGTAAGAAATTTAATTCCCGTACATTTTTAACAATTTTTTCATTTGCTTATGTTGCTGGTTGTTTGAATTTGTATTTGTACTTCTCGTGTTCTTCATGGAAGTTTGATTTTTGGTTTCTCATTTTGTCTTCTAAAACATTAATTTGTTTTGTTTTCAATGCATGTTAGCAGATGTCTCATGTTGAGGAACTTTGGGAGCGGTTAGTTCGAGCTGCTTTGAGGAGAGAAAGAACTGGTGATGATGCTTATGGGAAACCTGCTGGTGGAATTGCTGGAAATGTGCCATCTGCGCTTGCTAAAAATAGAGATATTGATGAAATTTTAAGAGTTGCAGATGAAATTCAAGACGATGATCCCACGGTCTCTCGAATATGTATGTTCTTGTCCATGCTATTTTTATCTCGTGCTCTATCTTTGCCCGTTTTATCCATTGTATTGTCTTTGCTACTTTTTTTTTACTGTATTGCAGTTTAGAAGTTATATGAAGTGTTTCAATTGTATATTATCTCTCGTTTTCTCCTGTGGTGGCAGTGGATTATAGGAAAATGTTAAATGGTGAAAAATGTGAAAGTCCTTTTGATGAAAAACCCTTTTGTTAGATTATTGTCTTCATATATTTCAGTTTGACCACTGAGATGCTCTAGAGTTTAGATACCCGTTCTTTGTTCTAAATAATTCTTGTTTTTTGCAGTATGTGAGCATGCTTATTCGTTATCTCAAAATTTGGACCCCAATAGTGAAGGCCGAGGTGTTTTACAATTCAAGACTGGTTTGATGTCTGTCATTAAGGTATATATTGAATGTCTAGTTTTTGATTGGAATACTAAGATTTTGAGTACTAGTATGCTTTTAATTGGCTGTAACTCTGTTGCAGCTCTTGCTAGGTTCGTATGTTAGAATTTTGCTGCAGTCTCTTGAAGTCCTACCATGAAAGTTTACATATTTAGCTTCTTTTCTTAAAATTTTATTGCAGGATTGGTCTTTTTATTTACTACTTGAGAGTTTGACCTTATAGTCATTTTGATAACTGGTTCATACCAGCTTCTGAAGTATAGCAATGTTGAGTTTTTCCCTTTCAATACCTATTTTTTAATTTTGAAATGTTCCAAACTAAGTTTTTGCTTCGCACTTCATATTTTGGGGCACAAGCTCTACAATAGTTATTAGGACCTCACCAGTTTATTATGGTGTAATTATTTTATAAACTATCTAAACTGTAAAATCATCATGTGTGTTTTTAAATTTTTAAAGGATTCTGTGTCCTCATTTTCTCTGTTTTTTTGTTTATATTTTCAGCAAAAGCTAGCTAAAAGGGAAGTTGGAACTATAGATAGAAGTCAGGACATTGCCCGATTACAAGAGTTCTACAAGAGTTATAGAAAGAAGAATAACGTGGATAAATTACGTGAGGAAGAAATGCAGTTGAGGGAATCTGGTGCTTTCAGCCGGAATCTTGGCGAGTATGTTTACTGTTATGCGTTTAGGGACTATTTAGATGACATTGTTCTTCCTCTTTCCCACCCTCTTGGGCTTTGTGCAACCATTTTCTCCCAATAATTAATGAGTTCTAGAATGTGACTGGTTGTTATTTTTTCATTTCTTCTCATGCTATTGCATTTTCTTTTTGATGGATTTCACCCATCCAAATAAGGTTTGATTGTTGTTATCTGCAGTAGAATTTCCTAGTTTGATATTTGTGGTTTCATATCTCTTTTTCCTTGGCTCTGTTAAATAGTTGAGTTACTAATGGGGTGTAGCCAGGAAATTGACGTTGAGAGATTTGTTATTGTTTTGAGTTCAGACGTTAACTATGTTTTCGAACTCAACATCCTACCTAGGATTGGGAGGAGGTGAAAAGAAAGTAACTCGAGGACCGTATCACAGCTCGTAAGATCCTATAGATATGACAAATAACGAAACTTAAATTGAATAAATAGTGGAAAGAGATATTAAAATGCAATTTGTATATATGTCTGTGCGTGTGCGCATATTGCTTTATCAAAAGGTTTTGGTTTTAAAAATAAAAAATTACGATAGCAAAGACAGGGAAGCAATTAAACCGAGTTATAGTGTTAAAGAAACAGTATTACAATTTACAACCCATCTCCCTCCTCTTAAGCAAATACATAAAAAGGGAGAGGGATAGAATAACGTGTGCATAGATGCACACATGGCAGACAACACATCACAAGTAGCTGTGCAGGGTGGAGGTGGGTTTAGTCTCGACGGTTGAGTGAGCTACGGTTTTGGTGGGAGAGAGGAGCAAAACTTAGGTTGTTGCTGTGTTTATGTATGGGTTATGAAATGAACCCCAATGAAGGAGGAAGGACTGGTTTTGATTTTTAAAACCGGGTCAACCCTTAAACCCAACTCAAAAACTTAAAAAGCAGCTGCACAGGATCAGGAGAAATGTTCGACTCCACAGCGAACCTTGCTATTCCATATCAATCTTTGGAGCTTTAGAGCCTTGGTGTATTGTCGAACAGAAACTGGGGAGAGGATTGTAGAATCATGTCACATGATTCTATGAGTAACCTCGAGATCCTGACAATATTAGGCATTAGGTTGTACAAACATTCAATGAAATGTCTATAATATTGGGTAATTTATATTTTTGGACATTTATATATTATAAAATAAATTGTAATCAAGATTCATATATAATTTATTCCTGCTAAATTATATGTTTTGATTATTCTTATTCCTTTTCTTATCAAGTCTTTAAATGCTATACAGGTTGGAGCGCAAGACTGTGAAGAGGAAAAGGGTTTTTGCTACCTTAAAGGTTTTAGGAACAGTGCTTGAGCAATTGAGTGAAGAAATTCCTGATGAGGTCTGGTTCTTCACTCTTTGAACAATGTAAACTATTAATATGTTTTTTTTTGCTTATTGTTATTATGGATTATAGAATAGATTTTTCTACGTATTATAAAACGTGAAATGGTAATAATTTGAGAGAAAACTAACTGGAATATTTTCTGAAATGCATTATCTAGTTCATTTAGTTATGGGTTCAGTTAAACCCCTATTTATAAAGTACACGAATCTGTAGGGATTCTTAGAGATATCACAGTGCAGCCAGTTTCACATAAGCCCTATTAGTAATTTATGCAGTACACCATAACCTATTAAACAGAAACTGCGCAGGCACTTATACTCTATATACTCTAACACCAGTTTATGATTTTGAGTGACTACTTTTTCAATATTCTCTTCCCTTGCTCCTTTTTACTTTTAAAAAGTGAAAAATAAGTAAATAACAGAAGTGGATGGGATAAATTCTGCAGGGGAACTGCTAATACGCAATAACTCTGTAACAAATGTGCCTACTTTTTTGTCGACCCTGTACTGATTGCTTTGAGTACTTTCCTTTAATCTGTATTCGGGGTGATGATATTTTGATTGTTTTAATCCTATTACTTTTCATTCCTTCCTTCCTTTCTTCTTAATTGTGTATAATCTTTGAAACCCAATATATTTCTGTACCACAGTATAATTTGGTGCTTTTCACCGTGATCGAACTAGGTTTCATTTGTTAGGGGTTGTATATCTTAGCTGGTGTTGATCGGTATGAGATTAAATCAGTCTCGACCCAAAAACTTTCCAGATGCAATTATTCATTATTTTTGATGACATTATAATAATAAAATTTTATTTAGCGGACAATGTCACAATAGTTTGTTATTAGCCTTTTGTTACTGCATTGTTAAAGGATTTTGGAATGGAGATAGAAGTGCCTTATTGAAGCAAGCCAATGCTTGCTGTAATTTTTTTCTAGAAGCTGCTATGGTGCATTTGTTTAGCTTAGCAGAATGCCTGAATTCATCAGGATAAGTATTGTTGTTATAGTTCCTTTTAAATTACTTTATTTTTTTTCTGGGTGTAATTAGCAATATGAGGGGTATGGTAAGATGTTTTTTATATTAAAAAGTGTGTATGTTAGCTGCAACTTTGGAACATTTTTTTATCATTTATTTTGGAACTCCAACATCTCTTAAAATGTTTTCTCTTTGTTGTAGCTTAAGCGGGTCATGGAATCAGATTCTGCATCGACAGAGGATCTGATTGCTTACAACATCATCCCTATAGATGCTGCTTCTTCAACAAATGCTATTGTTTTTTTCCCTGAGGTTTTTGAGCTTCTTCTTTATTTAAGATCCCATTTTTATTTTTGTGACTGTTTATTATCTGAATTTTTTTTATTGTTAGGTGCAAGCAGCAGTTTCAGCTCTGAAGTATTTCAGTGGCTTGCCTGAACTGCCCAGAGCCTATTTCGTTTCTCCTACAAGGAGGGCCAACATGTTAGATTTTCTGCTGTATACTTTTGGATTTCAGGTCTGTATGTGTGGGTTTTTATTTGGTGTCAATTGTCAAGTCAAGATTGGTGTTGTTCTTTCTGTTATTCTTAATGTTTTTAGGTTCTTGAATTAACCTTTCTTTATCTCTAATATGTAGTGAAACCAAATTGTTTTATTTATTAAAATATATTAGTCATGGTAAGCTAACATTAGTATTGGCTGGGCATGAACACTTAAATGCACTTTTTTAGTCCCTTTGCATACATATATATTTGCGGAGGCTGATGGAATCTGGTCTAAACAGGTCAATAACTGAATATATGACTGTTTATTTATTAAATCTCTATTTGGGAACTCCTAACAGTATAGTTACACCGAAATAATGAAATACAACTAGAAAGTAGAGAATAGAATGGTAACTGCTAATGAGTAATGACTACCTAAGAGTTAAGAGAGTCTAGGCTCTTCCAACAATCCAATACTCAAAATATGCAATACCTACTATTTGTCTCCTCCTCTCATACTTACAATTAAATTTACTAAATAACCGCTGTCCCTCCGGGCCCATTTAAATTTGTGGCCTCCTCCTAGAATATTTTTCCACAATAGGAACAGTGGGAGCTCTACTAAGCTGCATGTACTCCCATGTATACAAATGATTTAACATTAAAGGAAATTTTGGATTTGCCAATGGCATTGTCAAGGAAGATTCTTTGATGGTTGAGACTTCCTAGAGATTTTAAGGTCCAAATCTGATTGAATTTTTCAGTATATGATGAAGAGACTGTTGTTCTCTGGATCACCCTAGTCTCAGTTGAGCTGAATAAAATATAACTTTAGAATGGCCATATCATGGAAAGTAGAGAGATTATTTAAACTTGTAAAAGCCTTCGAGAAAGTAGAAAAGGAATTTCCAGCGTACATTATTGACACATGTATAAATCATTTTTTTTTGTTATAAAAAATCTCTTGAAACTGAACTTATTTACTGGAATGGGATGTAAAATTGCTTGATTGGCTTGTCTGCCACAATGATATTATAATTTGAGTTGTTTGATGGCACTGAATAATTGGATCCTAAAGCAATAACTTCATTCAGTCTGAAAATTAAAAGTAGTTTGATTGGAATTCTTCACATATGTGATTCTGTGTCCTTTCGAATTTTCATTCTTTTATTTGTTTGAAGTAATTAATTTTGATTATGTCTGATTTATTTGATCTTTTAGAATTGATAATTGTTCGACATTGGCATTCTTGCGAACTCATTTTTCTCATGCATATGATGATTTATTTGCTGCCAGAAAGATAATGTTGCTAATCAGCGTGAACACATAGTTCATCTGCTTGCAAATGAGCAATCTCGGCTTGGAGTTCCAGACAAGACTGATCCCGTAAGTATTTGAATCTCTATTTTTGAGGATTGTTTGCCTTTCTGAATTGAATCTTGATTAAACTTATATCCCTCAAGTTTTTCTCTAGTGTTTTATTTGCAAAATTCACAATGAAATAAAGACGGATCCTTGTTAGAAAATAATTTAGGAAACAAATGTTTCAAATACGGAAAACTAGGATTTCCTAACCGTAAATGCCATAACATAATATCATCATTATTAGAAGAGACAAAAATAGATTCAAAGCAGGTGCTTGTTTTTTGTTGGTCTTTGAAGTCGAGTCCATTGTCAAGATAATAGAGTCCTCCACTCTCCTTAGCATTGCCAATCATATTCCCCGTGCTCAAATCCTTAAAAGTGCAATGAGAATGAAAGAAGTTAGCTTGACAATTTATATCCTTTGTTAATTTAGTAATGGATAACAGATTACATGATAAATTAGGAACATGTAAGACATCTTTTAAGGTTAACACAGGTGACAGAATAACAAAACCTTTCCCTGCAATGGCTGAAAGAGAGCCATCTACAATTTTTATTTTGTGGTTATCTGCACAAGGACTATAAGAAGAAAACAGACTCGACTCCCCAGTCATATGATGAGTAGCACCAGAATCGATAATCCAAGTATGGCTGAGAGTGACACTAAGTAGAGCAGTATTTGGAAAATTACCTCTATGAGCTATAGAGCAAGAAGGAGTTCGAGACTCAAGGAGTTTATACAATTGATCTAATTGTTCCTTGGTGAAAGGAGATGGGCTTGAAGGAAACTGCTTCTCTTGATTAGAGGTACCAGCTTGGAGGGCATGACCTTCGTTTCTTTCTTTTTTCTTCCAATTTAGAGGTTTTCCATGGAGTTTCCAACATGTATGACGTGTGTGCCCTGGACGTTTGCAATGTTCGCACCATGGTTTCTTGCCATCTCTCTTCCCGTCTTCATTCTTAGTGACTAGGGCAGAGCTTTCAACCTCACCAACAGAAGGTGTCTTACCCATCATAACACCTTGTCTCGCCTCTTCTTTTCTAACTTCTGAGAACGCTTCCCGAAGTGATGGCAATTGAATCTTTCCCAATATTCTGCCTCGGACTTCATCAAGCCGCTTATTAAGCCCAACCAAGACCATGAATACTCGGTCGTTCTCCTGTCTCTTAAGAAACAAAACACTGTCCTCACAACACTTCCAATGATCATCATAGCAAAGATCCAATTCTTGCGATAGTGTCATCAACTCATTATAATAGGTAGTGACATCTCTATCTCCTTGTTTGGCATGCCGCAATCGTGATTTGAGATCGGAAATTTGAGAAGAATTCTGAATGTCAGAATATGTTTTTTTGACTGCCTCCCAAACTTCCTTTGCAGTAGGCAAAAACATAAAAAGTTTTCTAATCATTGATTCCATATTACTAAGTAGCCAAGCAATAATAACAGAGTTATCAGATTTCCAAAACCTGTAATTCGGATCAGTTGTGGCAGGCAATTGCACCTCTTATGTTAGGAAACCATATTTTCCCTTACCGTCTAGTATGAATCTTGTGGTTTGGGACCATTCGACATAATTTTTTCCGTTGAGTTTTTGGATTTCAACCTTGAGGACATTAGAAGTTCCCTCATGGCCAAAAAAGTTGGAAAAACCATTGTTAGAAAAACCATTCCAGCCGCCACTGCCCCCTGGGCCGCTGCCTAAACAATACTGTCGGCGTTGTTGACTACTTCTGATTTTTTACCCAAACCATTGTCACCGCTGCCGCCGCTACCCATAAGGGCTGCCTTCCATGGGGTATTGTGTGCCATTAGCTTTAGCTCAGTTGGCTAGAGCCCCAAACCCTGATGGGTCGTGGAAAGCTTTACAGAACCCTAACTAGAGCTCTGATACCATGAAGAAAGTAAAAGACAAAATACTTTCATGTTTTATTACTACAGCCCTAAGCTGTTTATATAGAAAAGAAATTGCAATAGTAATACTGAGTAATAATGACAGAATCATAAAATAAAAATAAACATAATAAAATAAAATAAAAGATAATCAAATCTGATTTCTCTTGATTCTTCAACACTATCATTATGTAAAAGGAAGAAAACGAATCTTGAGAATATACAAGAGGTGACCCTATCTATATATAGGGCACATTACATTGTAGAGAAATGCTAGCGCCTGCTGTTATAAAAACAGTAATCGAACTGAATTAGTTATGTACTCAACAGAAAATACTTTTAAACATTGGGGGACTAGATACAACCTCATAGATACTCTAATAGTTCTACAGAAATTTCTGCATCAATCTGACATGCAACATTTTGAAATTACATACAGCAACGCACAGCCATAAGGAGTAGTCCACCTGCCCTGCATGATAATTTTGTTTGGATTATTATTTTGTTACCCTGTTATTGGCATTTTTTAATTCTGTATTTGTTCTTGTTCTCAACATGTATTTATTGTTTCCAGAAATTGGATGAAGCAGCTGTGCAGAGAGTATTCATCAAGATTCTCGAGAATTACATAAATTGGTGCAGCTACTTATGTATTCAGCCTGTTTGGAGCAGGTACTACGACTATTCATATTGGTATGAAAACTAATTGATTTTTTGTGATCTATGAATATGATTACTGACACTGGCGGGGCTATTGTGGTTTTTTAGTTTGGAGGCTGTTAGTAAAGAGAAGAAATTGCTGTATGTTTCTTTATACCTCCTAATATGGGGCGAAGCTTCAAATATCAGATTTCTACCAGAATGTTTGTGCTACATATTCCATCATGTAAGTTAACTGAACAGAGTATTTCATATTTCTCTTTTATTGTTTCTGCCAAGTTTTTGGTATTAAATTTACTGGCATTTGTTGTCGTGATATTGCCTTCTAAATTAATCGTTGCTGTTATATTATACCCTACTTCTTCATCACCATCCTTTTCTCATCTGTTTAGTTGCGTTAATTTGATTGCCTCACTATTTAAATGCACTATTGGTCTCACCATGGATGTTCTGGTGCTATTGCAAACAGTGATGGAGCTTTTTTAGATCTGAATTACTATTTTGGATTCTTTTCAAATTATAGGGTTAAGTAAGGGAGGACTATATGAGAGAGTTGACACCCATTAAACTGAGGAAGTGTACTATGAGGCTATACAAAATACTGACCTGATAGTTTATCTTTATTCACCCTTATATAATAATATAATATTTCCCTCATTCTTGAATGTGAGATAATCTCTATCTCTACTTCTTAATCACATTTATGTTTTGAAATGGAGTCCTCATTCAGTCATTCTTGAGGGTAATGTAGTCTGATATTTTTGTGGCCAGAATTTTTCATGACAATCTGGAAGTCAATAAATTTTTATGCTAGGTATACAACAATATGTACAACACAAGTTCCATATTTTAGAGGATTCGAGTTTGACATGGGATTACAGAGATGGTACTGCACGGGAATCCTTTTGAAATTATTGTGTTCTGGTAAGGAAGGAGAGTAAGAAAGTAGACTAGAGGCTCAGAATATTAAAATGATATGGTATATTATGCAATGTCGTCGATGGCGGATGGCAGTTGATGGTAGTGAGCCATCTTGGGTTTTGGGCCCAACACTTCCTTACAAAACCGGCTTGTAAGGTGAAGGGGTGTCACTCTATATAAACTCTTATAGAGCTCTATCTATTTTCACAATGTGGGAGAGTTTTTTTTCCAATAAGCCAAAAATCCTCCATAAACACATGGTGGATGGCTAACAGCAAATGGCGGAAGCATGGAGGACAGGTTAAAAAACATTTTATATATCTACAAAAACGGCAGAAACAAAACAAAAAACATCAATTAAGAAACCGATTTAAAAACCAAATAAAGTTAATTTAAAAACTGGATGTGTATAAACAATTAAAAACAGACTTAAGAAAATTTTAAATAATAGAAAATAAAGTTTAAACAGACATATAGAAGGAAAAAGTAAATAAAAAATTGAAGAAAAAAGAAACATAATACTTATTAAAATAAGAAAAATAGAAAACAGAGAGAAAAGAAAAAAAAGAGCTGGTCGCGCGCCCCTTAGCAGAGAACAAAGAGCAGAGATCTGGGTGGTCAGTTGGTGGTGGTCCCATTATAGTCGCACATGCAGTTGGATGATGGTGGTTGCAGCTGCACACACAGTTATGTTGCAGCCGCACATGCAATTGTCGGACACACAGGAGAGAAAGAGAACATGTAGAGAGCAGAGAGAGAAGAAACACATTGAGAAAAGAGGGTAAAATGGTAAAGTATCCATCTTTTTACATTTTAATAGGAATTTAACCCATCATGGGCCTGAGTTTGGGTCGGGTCACATGACCCATCCCACATTTTTTTCTTCTATTTCCCACGAAAAAACCTGGCTTTTCTGCCACATTGCCATGTCCTTTTCCTTCCTGGCGGCTGCCATGGCCCTGCCATACAAAAATCGCCACGTCACATCTTTTCTATGGCGGTCTGTTGAAATTCCTTCATGGCGCTGCCATGGCCGATTTTCGATTACACTGATATTATGTTCTAATATTACCAACTCAACTGTGGTATACATACCGATACGAATTTTGCATTCCTGATTAAATAAAACTTCGAGTATAAAATAACATCCCTAAAAATATTGTAAGGATCCTATCTTGATAAGATTCCTAAATAAGATAACTGGATTCTCTCGAAAATAATGTAAAATATCCTAATTTAATATTATGGTCCCATATTCCCAAATATTTTTTAAATATTCGAACACAATAAAGTTCGATTTTTTTTGGCTCAGGTTTTTTGTTTAAATTTTTTTGCTAACTTTTTATTCTCGTTGTTCTGTTTTTTGTTTTTTTCAATTTTGGTTTCTATTTTGCTTATGTGTTACCCCTGGATATCATTTATGATTAAATCTTGTAAATATATGCAGATGGCTAGAGAGATGGACGAGATTTTAAGGCAGAAGATTGCACAGACAGCTAATAGTTGCACTTCTGAGAATGGTGTCTCATTTCTTGAGAATGTTATCCTTCTTCTCTATGACGTTATTGCTGCAGTAAGTCTCAGTGTTCTATAATTTTTTTTTTTTGAACTTTACATTGTTAAGAGTTGAAATAAGCTCTGTACATCAGCAGTAGACATGCCCATAATTTTATCCTTTGGATATGCATAAAACCATTTAATTGTCTATATTTTACAGTATGCATGGTCATTCATATCAGTAATTTGAATAGAAGTTAGTGAATATATTCACCTTTAAGTTAATGTTTAAACTATTTCTACAAAGACACGGGAGAACAAACTGGACCTCATAAATTGTCATCACATCACATTGATTTTTGTGTTGTATTAAATTTTGTATTGTGCAAGTATAGAAAATCGTGACTAATAATGAAGTGAAGCTAGATATTGTTCCCGCGAGGATTGGTTGTGGTTAATTTCACAAATTCTCAGTTTGGATAATCTAGTATGTGAGATAGCAAAGTAACAATGACATTAAATCGAGGCGGTGAAAATAGTAAATTAAAATGCACATGAAAGTAAAAATAACTCAAAGACGTGGCAAAAACTGGTGGATGAAAACAGCTAGGGATGCAACCTCCTAATAAATCGCCAAGCATGATCTGCGAGTGTGATGCTATGGTATCTGGATTTGTGCAGCAATGGTGGAAGCATTGTTGCTTGCGATGGGTTGTGGCGGGAGCATTGCAGACTTGACTGGGACTCTGTTTTTGCAGAGTAGTAGAGACTTTTGGTTATGTTGGAGGTGCTGCAGTGGTGCACATGGTGAGTTGCATTGCCAAGTGTCTAGGGATGGCTGTTTGGTGACCAATGGGTGTCGGAAAAACCTTAAGGGAACAAAAGGATGTGGTTTGGGTGAGAGAGATAAAGATGGAGGGTCTAGTCGTAATTTAAATTTGAAATGTATCTGGATACTACTTTCAAAATAGTGTATTGTATAACTCACCTTAGTTTGATTGGTATTGTACATTACATTACTCCATTCAAACAAAGGAATTTAAGAGTGAAGAACTTTACTTACTATATTTAAATAAGAAATTGGCTTAATTGCAGTTTTAGTCCCCCTATTTCTACTGATTCACGAAATTGGTCCCCATATTTTAAAAGTCAACAGTTTTGGTCCCTCCCTCTAATTTTTTAGCTGAAAAATGATGACGTGAGATGTTTTAAATAACATGACATAAGATACAATGATGTAGAGTGATTAACACTCGTGAAATTGGAATAAAACATCGTAAAAATTTAACTTTCAACTTCGAATTTTTTTCGTATTTTTAATTTAATTAATGACATATGAATAATTAATGGATCTAGATGGTTTTATATCATGAAATTGTATGTCACATCATTTAAAATATATTAAATCGTCATTTTTTAGTTTAAAAATCTAAAGGAGGGACCAAAACTGTCGACTTTTAAAATAGGGGGACCAATTTCGTGAATCAGCATAAATAGGGGGACTAAAACTGCAATTAAACCTAAGAAATTAATATTAAAGGAAATTCAATTGAACCAAATGGATTTCACACCATTTTAAATTAATTTTTTTAATTTCATTCAAATACACCCGTAGTCTTCTATAGTCTTGCAGCTCGGTTTTCTGTTATAAGCATTGTTTTCATTTAGGGGTTAATTTCTTTAATTCTATAATCTTCAGTGGTTCTAAAACTTAAAATCTGAATTTTAGCATTTATTTACCTGTAATTTCAGGAAGCTGCAAACAATGATAATGGGAAGGCACCTCATTCTTCCTGGAGAAATTACGACGATTTTAATGAGTATTTCTGGTAAAAATTCTTTAGCGACCTTCTCTTTTATTTGAATTGTTTCTTATCTGTAGAAAACTGAGTTTGTTGCCTATTTTTAGATTCAAAATAATCACTTCTCTTTCAATGTTTGAAAAATGGTATTTGAGACCGAAAATTTATCGCATTCCCTCCTTTCCTTTCTTCTATTTCTACCCATGACAACCAAATTCTCGTGCTTCAACCTTTCTCTCAATGTGACTGTATCCTTGTTACCCAGAAAAATGACTTTGCAAACTCCTATCGGCGTTATGTCTCAGTTTTATTGGTTGGGTGCCATTAGTTCGTTACATTCTTCTCTTGCCTCATCAAATGGTCTTCATATTTGCACTTCCATCTATGTTTTCTAATAGAATCGTGCTAGGAAATTAAGATTTGATTAAATATACTGAAAGTACACAAATTACAACAAGTTGCAGCAAAAATATGTTTTCCTAGAGTTATACTCCTACGGAGGACCGCAAACTCTTAAAGTTGACCATGAAAATGCCATAAAGTACGTATTTGTAAACCACCACACGCCTAAGAGTAACTGCCGTATAGCAGTTAAAGCCCCTAAACATAATTACTACTTGCATAGAAACTGCTACCCCCTCAGTTCTTTATTACTTTTTACCGGTTGTTTTTCTAGAAAAAAATTGTTCCTATTTACTTATTTTTAAAGGTCAATGCAACATTTATTATCGTTTGTCAATAATACCCTTTTGTATTTATTGTTGAGAGAGAAATTGGTAGAATGAGATAATAAATTAAGGGTGTTTTAGGAAAAAGAAATAATTTGATCAAAAGTAACAATTTATTGGTTTTCTTAGTAGGTGTAAATAACCTTAAAACGTCAACTAAAAAGGAACGGTGGGAGTACATAGCATTTACTATCCTTTATATTTAACTAAAATGTTTGTAAAGGACCAAATATTAAATTAAGTCAAGGTATTAATTGACACGTCATATTTCCGTTAGACACCTCACAAGTTCTCACGGTGATAAGTCAAAATTTATCTGAAGGAACTAACTGAACCTAACTTATTAATTTAAGGGACCAGCTTGAAACTTTTAAAACATATGGGATGAAACCTAAAATAAACGTAAAAGACCAACTATGGAATTAAGCCTAAAATATATTTTCCTATTTCTTGAGATGGCATCAAGGCTCCCGATTTTAGGGATCTTGCTTCCGCGTAAATCCTAGCCGCCCTTTTTGCGGTTTCCTTTGTTTTTCCGGCTTCAATGCGGTATTTTTTTTTTCCTTTGCGTTCTCTTTGCAGCCACCTGAAATATTTTCGCGTGGTTCCAGTTTTGTTACTGTTCACGTTTGCGACACTGTTCATGCTTCGAAACTGTTCACATGTTTCTCCACTTTCAGTTGCAAATCCAACATCGCCACCCCATCAACAGGATTATCGGCCCAAAACCGGTCAGAACCCAGAATCTCGCCTCCAATGAAACAACCACGCGCTCTAGCATTCCGGTGGCTTCTTGGACGCACGTAAGCCACGCACCACCGTAGACAATTCCGTTCATCTTCGTCTTTCAGCCATTGATAGATCGCCGCATCCTCTTTCCATTGTGGGGTCCCCTTTTCGATCGGATGAGTTTTAATTGAAACTCACGTATTCTTTTGCTTGGATTTGTCTGGTTTACAGACGTTTGCCAATGTTGCTACTGTTGCATCACGTAACACTTACAGGTTGTGGGTGTTTTTGGACTTCTGATGTTCGTTTGTTGTTGACGACCGTTCTCATTGTTTAGACTTATCACAGTTTTTGGCTGGCCTGTTTTTCCCAGTCTTGTTTGAGAGATCGATCTTTCATCTCTATACTGTTCGTCTGCTAGTTTTACGAATATGGCAGTGGGAATTAGTTATGAAAACAAAGTGTTTTCTCCATTAAACCAGGATGAAGTAGAGAAGGTGAAATCCTTTCTTATTAAGTTGGAGAAACCAACATGTATTAGTTCTATGGCATATTCTGGTAAGCTTTCATCTCCACTTTCACTTGGTAAGTTTCAATTTTCTGTTGGACTTAATGCTTCATATACATTTTGTAACTGTTGGAGAATTTGATCTCATTTCCTATTTAAGTAGTGCATAATGGAGAATGTTAGATCAAACCTGAGCTATGTTATTTCAAAATAAGGTTTCCAAGAAATTTTGGGAAGATGCGGTTTTAACTGCATCATATCTCATAATATTTGGGTGTGTATCGTTTTAACTGCCTCGTTTTAAATCGGTTACCTTCTAGAGTCCTTGCCCCAAAACTCCTACGAAGGCTCTGTCCTCTTGTAACCTTACCCCCATAATATTTGGGTGTGTATCGTTTGTCCATATCCGTAGTGATTGTAGATGGAAACTTGATCTTAGAGTCCTAAAATGTGTCTTTATCGGGTCCTCTTCCACTCAAAAGGGTTACAAATGCCATCATTCCATAAATTCTTTGTCTCTCGAGATGTCACCTTCCATGAATAAGAAAGTTACTTCGGGCAAACTCATTGAACCTTACATTGAACCTTTACATGAGGTAACTTCATTGAACCTTTCAAAATCTAGTGATTCAATTTCTGCACCATCCCATGCACAAGAACCATAATCCAGCACATCACAACTTTATGATGATCTCCATATTCCAATTGCCATTAGGAAAGAGACTAGGACATGTACATACAAGCCACACTACCCTCTGTCGAGCTACCTATGCTTTGAACAATTTTCACCTACCCATAAAACCTTTCTCGCAAGCATGAACACTACCACTATACCTACCTCTCTAGTTGAATCACTGGAAATGGAAATACACCATGTATTTGGATATGGAAGCACTAGACATGAAGGAAACTTGTAGGATGCAAGTGGGTATACATTGTAAAGTATAAGGTTGATGGATTTATTGAAAGATACAAGGCAAGATTGGTAGCTAAAGGATGCACTCAAACGTATGAGGTGGATTATTTGGAGACAAATGCCCCAGCTGCAAAAATGAGTACCGTAAGGGTAATATTATCTCTAGCAGCTAACTACAGTTGAAACTTACACCCGTTTGATGTAAAAAATGCCTTCTTCCATAGAGACCTTGAATAAGAGATATATACGGACTTACCCCCTAGATATGGTGAACGTGTTGCTGCCAACGCTGTTTGTTGGCTAAAAACATAGTTGCTACGAGCATGGTTTGGGAGATTTACTAGAGCCATGGTGGGTTTGGGATTCAATGAAAGCAAGGAATTCCATACCCTCTGTGTCAAACACTTTGAGTCAGGGGGAGTAACAATGTTAATGGTATATGTGGATGACATTATAGTGTTTGGTGTTGATGAAAAGGAACAACATCTGTTAGGACAACACTTAGCCATGGAATTTGAGATAAAGAACTTGGGGAAATTAAATATTTGTTGCGAATTGAAGTGGCCTACTCCAAGAAAGGGATTTTTATATCCCAACAAAAATACATAATTGGAAATGGTGAACACCTATTCACCTGCTGGAGGGGGAGTGCCAAAACCGTGATTATTATTATTGAGAAATATCACAATTATAGGGATTTGATTTTATAGAGTCCTAATTATGTTTCCTTAATTATCTTGCAATACATGTGTATGTATCCATTGTATTGTCAGTATATTCAATTCAACAAAATATATTACCCTAATTTTTGAGAATTATTATTGCTATTCTTGACTTCGTGAGGAGACCTACCATTTGAGAGTTTCTCCCCTCAATGAAACACAATAACCTACAATAACTTTATCTATTCACGAAGTCGGTTTGCCACAGTATACCGCTCTCTATTCATGCAGTCGATTGGCCACACACCCAGCTTTATAAACACTGAGGCTGAAGGTTAACACAGCTCTATTACATTGTTTATTTTTCCTATAATAGGTTTATCAAACTTTGCTATTGTCTTATGAATATTGTAAACTGAAGAAAGTAAAAGACAAAATAATATAATACTTTCATATTTTATTACTACAGCCTTAAGCTGTTTATATAGGAAAAAAAATTACAATAGTAATACTGAGTAATAATGACAAAATCATAAAATAAAAATAAATATAATAATATAAAATAAAAGAGAATCAAATATGATTTCTCTTGATTCTTCAACACCCCCCCTCAAGTTGGTGCATAGATATCTGTCATGCCCAACTTGGCTATAAGTCGCTCAAAATTGGGTCTTGCCAAACTTTTTGTCAAGATATCAGCAGTTTGCTGATTGGAAGTCACAAATGGTAGGCATATAATTCCAGCATCAATTTTTTCTTTTATGAAATGGCGGTCAATCTCAATGTGCTTGGTTCTATCATGTTGTACAGGGTTGTGAGCTATACTTATTGCTGCTTTGCTATCACAGAACAATTTTAAGGGTGAGTCAACTTTCATTTTCAATTCGTCCAAGAGTTTACGAATCCATAAAAGTTCACAGATTCCTTGAGCCATTGCTCTGAATTCAGCTTCTGCACTACTTCGAGCAACAACCCCTTGTTTCTTACTTCTCCAAGTAACTAAATTTCCCCAAACATAGGCACAATATCCAGTGGTGGATTTTCTATCAGTAATTGATCCTGCCCAATCAGCATCTGTAAATATAGATACTTCTCTGTCATTAGTTTTCTTGAAGTACAAACCCTTTTTAGGATTGGATTTCAAGTACCTTAAGATCCGATAAACTGCCTCCAAGTGTTCTTCATAGGGAGAATGCATGAATTGGCTTACAACACTCACAGAGAAAGCGATGTCAGGTCTAGTGTGGGCTAGATAAATAAGTTTGCCGACTAACCTCTGGTATCTTCCAATCTCAATAGGAACACTGCCTTTCTCCCAAAGTTTAGCATTTAATTCCATAGGAGTATCTGCTGGTTTACACCCACTCATCCCAGTTTCTTCCAAGAGATCTAGGATGTATTTTCTTTGAGAAACAACAATTCCCTTCTTTGAGCGAGCAACTTCCATACCAAGAAAATATTTAAGCGCGCCTAAATCTTTGATCTCAAATTCTTGTGTCAAATTTTTCTTCAACCTTTCCATCTCGACAATGTCATCTCCTGTGAGAATAATATCATCTACATATACAATTAGAATTGCAATTTTACCAACATTAGAGAATTTCATGAATAGAGTATGGTCTGATTGTCCCTGCATATATCCTTGCTTTTTGACCGACCGAGTGAATTTTTCAAACCAAGCCCTTGGGGATTGCTTGAGACCATAAAGGGATTTTTGTAGTTTGCACACATTTGAATCAAATTTATCTTCAAAGCCAGGTGGACTATCCATGTATACTTCCTCCTCCAAATCACCATTCAGAAAAGCATTTTTTACATCAAGTTGGTTAAGAGACCAATCTAAATTCACTGCCAAGGACAAGAGGACTCTAATAGTGTTTAATTTGGCAACGGGAGCAAAAGTCTCTGAGTAATCAATGCCATATGTCTGAGTAAACCCTTTAGCAACCAAGCGTGCCTTGTATCTTTCAACTGTGTTGTCAGAATTATATTTTACAGTAAATACCCATTTACAACCAACAGTATTCTTTCTTGTAGGTAACGTCATGACTCTCCAAGTTTGATTCTTCTCAAGAGCTCTCATCTCCTCAAGAACAGCTTCCTTCCACTTTGGAATTTTTAGAGCCTCCTGTATATTTTTTGGAATTTCTACAGCAGACAACTTAGAGGTAAATGCAGCAAATGAAGAAGACAATTTTGAGTATGACACATAATTAGACAAAGGATATTTAGTGCATGATCTAACAGGTTTTCTAATTGCAATAGGAAGGTCTATATCAGGATACTCGACATGACTCTCAACAACAGAAGAAGACTTACCTGTATCAAGATGATGTGTTGGATTATCTATTGGTTCGGAATCTTGGAAGGGTCGGAGAATGGGTCCTTCATTTCTCTGTTTATGGTTTCTTCTTTCAAAGACATTTCCCTTCCAAGTAGGGTCAATTGTAGTAAACCTGCTTTGTGCCTCTTTATCTGAGTCATTATGTTGTGGCATTTCAGGTGGTCCTTCATTATTGTGATTTTGATCATTGTGATTTTGATTTGAAATTGTCGCCCCCGAATCTGTCGAAACCTCATTCATAAGTGGATTGAGTTTCAATATGGATTCTTGGGCATTTTCTTTTGGTGCATCTATATAAGTCTCAAAATTTTGTGACGACACTATATCACTTAAAGTAATGATGTTTTCAAACGTAAAAGATGAATCTTCCTTAAAATTTCCCCCCTGAAGATGAATGTCAGTAAAAAATGGTTGATTTTCAACAAAAGTAACATCCATGGTTACAAAAATTCTTTTTGATTTCGGTTCAAAACATCGATACCCCTTTTGAGTTGGAGAGTAACCGGTAAACACACATTTTATTGCTCGTGGCTCGAGTTTGTCAAGGTGTTTATGTTCATGAACAAAAGCAGTGCAACCAAAAACTTTTAATGGCAAATTAGCAGAGACACTAGTCAAAGGAAAATAATTTCGAAAAACATCAAGAGGGGTATGAAAATCTAAAACTTTAGATGGCATTCGATTAATTAAATATGATGCAGTTAAAACAGCTTCACCCCACAAATATTTTGGAACGTTATTTGCAAATAGTAAAGCTCTAGCAACCTCAAGAAGATGCCTATTCTTTCTCTCTGCAATTCCATTTTGTTGGGGTGTATTAACAAAAGAACTTTGATGAACAACCCCATTTGCAAGAAAAAAATCGGACAAAAGTGTATTAAAATATTCTTTACCATTGTCACTTCTGAAGACTTGAATATTTGTTTGGTATTGAGTATGCACCATTGTAAAAAAGTTTTTGACAACCTGTCCAACTTCAGATTTTTCTTTTAATAGATATACCCAACAAATTCTAGTATGATCATCAATAAAAGTTATAAACCATTTTTTATTAGAAAAGGTGTTTATTCTATTAGGACCCCAAACATCACTATGAATAACTGCAAACGGTTTTGATGGTTTATATGGTTGTGTAGAAAAAGAAGAACGGTGATGTTTAGCAAGTTCACAAGTTTCACAATGAAATAAAGACGGATCCTTCTTAGAAAATAATTTGGGAAACAAATGTTTCAAATACGGAAAACTAGGATGTCCTAACCGTAAATGCCATAACATAATATCATCATTATTAGAAGAGACAAAAATAGATTCAAAGCAGGTACTTGTTTTTTGTTGGTCTTTGAAGTCGAGTCCATTGTCAAGATAATAGAGTCCTCCACTCTCCTTAGCATTGCCAATCATCTTCCCCGTGCTCAAATCCTTAAAAGTGCAATGAGAATGAAAGAAGTTAGCTTGACAATTTATATCCTTTGTTAATTTAGTAATGGATAACAGATTACATGATAAATTAGGAACATGTAAGACATCTTTTAAGGTTAACACAGGTGATAGAATGACAGAACCTTTCCCTGCAATGGCTGAAAGAGAGCCATCTGCAATTTTAATTTTGTGGTTACCTGCACAAGGACTATAAGAAGAAAATAGACTCGACTCCCCAGTCATATGATCAGTAGCACCAGAATCGATAATCCAAGTATGGCTGGGAGTGACACTAAGTAGAGCAGTATTTGGAAAATTACCTCTTTGAGCTATAGAGCAAGAAGGAGTTTGAGACTCAAGGAGTTTGTACAATTTATCTAATTGTTCCTTGGTGAAAGGAGATGGGCTTGAAGGGGACTGCTTCTCTTGATTAGAGGTACCAGCTTGGAGGGCATGACCTTCGTTTCCTTCTTTTTTCTTCCAATTTAGAGGTTTTCCATGGAGCTTCCAACACGTATCACGTGTGTGCCCTAGACGTTTGCAATGTTCGCACCATGGTTTCTTGCCATCTCTCTTCCCGTCTTCATTCTTAGAGATTAGGGCAGCGCTTTCAACCTCACCAACAGAAGGTGTCTTACCCATCATAACACCTTGTCTCGCCTCTTCTCTTCTAACTTCTGAGAACGCTTCCCGAAGTGATGGCAATGGAATCTTTCCCAATATTCTGCCACGGACTTCATCGAACTGCTTATTAAGCCCAACCAAGAACATGAATACTCGGTCGTTCTCCTGTCTCTTAAGAAACAAAACACTGTCCTCACAGCACTTCCAATGATCATCATAGCAGAGATCCAATTCTTGCCATAGTGTCATCAACTCATTGTAATAGTTAGTGACATCTCTATCTCCTTGTTTGGCATGCCACAATCGTGATTTGAGATCAAAAATTTGAGAAGAATTCTGAATGTCAGAATATGTTTCTTTGACTGCCTCCCAAACTTCCTTTGCAGTAGGCAAAAACATAAAAGGTTTTCTTATCATTGATTCCATATTACTAAGCAGCCAAGCGATAATAACAGAGTTCTCAGATTTCCAAAACCTGTAATTCGGATCAGTAGTGGCAGGCATTTGCACCTCTCCGGTTAGGAAACCATATTTTCCCTTACCGTCTAATATCAATCTTGTGGTTTGGGACCATTCAACATAATTTTTTCCATTGAGTTTTTGAATTTCAACCTTGAGGACATTAGAAGTTCCCTCATGGCCAAAAAAGTTGGAAAAACCATTGTTAGATAAACCATTATTGTCGCCTGGGCTGCCGCCACTGCCGCCTGGGCCGCCGCCACTGCCGCCTGGGCCGCCGCCACTGCCGCCTGGGCCGCTGCCTAAACCCATACTGTCGGCGTTGTCGACTACTTCTGATTTTTTACCCAAACCATCGTCGCTGCTGCCACCGCTACTCATAAGGGCTGCCTTCCATGGGGTATTTTGTGCCATAGCTCAGTTGATTAGAGCCACAAACCCTGATGGGTTGTTTACAGAACCCTAACCTGGCTCTGATACCATGAAGAAAGTAAAAGACAAAATAATATAATACTTTCATATTTTATTACTACAGCCTTAAGCTGTTTATATAGGAAAAGAAATTACAATAGTAATACTGAGTAATAATGACAAAATCATAAAAATAAATATAATAATATAAAATAAAAGAGAATCAAATATGATTTCTCTTGATTCTTCAACATAAACCACTAACTGTTTGTGGAGCGGTACTAACACCTGCCAGCTAAGCTTTACTAGTTAGTTACACAATTATTGGTAATTGAGCATAACATGACAAAATAGGGAAAGTTGCATTGATCTCCCTTGATATTTCATTGAATGTCATAAACACCCCCTCTAGTTTTAAACTGAACACCCAGCTCCCTTAATTGATTTTCCAATTGACATAAACCCCCTTTTATGTTTAATGTCTTTCTTTCACCGATAAGAGCTGCTCACACACGAACCACTCACTCACTAGAGCTGCTCTCTATACTAGACAGAAACAAATATTCATTTATGAAACTCCGGATAATTTCCTTTTTCTTTCTACCATGATTGTTGTATAAGTTCCCCCATTCCCATTTTATTCCTTTTATTCAGGGGTTCTGTATTCCAAATTCCTTTTGAAGTTGGAACTTGCTGTTTGTTTGGGAAAATCTGGTTTAGTTTGCAGGTACGAGTGTGTTGTTACGGAAGTCTAATAAGTGTTGTGAAATGGGTAACAAACGTCGATGCTCTTGATTACTTGATGAAATTATAGCCAAGGCATATTAGATATAAAATAAAGTAAAGCAACAATAGTAGCAAAAACATTGAAGGAAAGCTGCAGGTTACAATGGCCAAGCCATGAAAACACATCCAAAATAACAGGAGCGCCTGTTGCTTTGATGAAAAAGAAGGAAGCTAGGAAATGAGAAATTTGCAGAAGCCAGAAGGGTAGTATCAGAATAGGCAAATCGTCACGATTTTTGTTTTTGTTTTTAACAACTACTAACGGTGTTAATTCCAAGGGAGGTAGGTGCTTAGTTAAAAAACTAGAAAGGATGTTTTTGTTATTTGGTGAAACTTCAAGGGAGGTTAGTGTAATTTTCTCTAATATTCATTTAGTAGTTTGACCTCAGAATTTTTTCAGGTCACTGCATTGCTTTGAGCTTAGCTGGCCGTGGCGCACAAGTTCTTCATTTTTCCAAAAGCCACCACTTAGATCAAAGGTTTGTCTCTTTTTTAATTATGTTAGATACGTTTCTTATTACACCACACAGTGTCGTTTTATTGCATTTCTGTGTTGGATACTGTTATAGGACAGTGATACTAAGAATGATGCACAATAGGAATGGGTTGTTTATTTTTTTCTAGTTCCTGGGTGGAATAACAAGTGTATGATGATGTGTGGTTGAGTACACATGTGACATGTATCATAAAAGCTCTAAATGCAGGAATAATAAATGCCTAATGAAGGTAGTTTAACTGGAATGTATTGTAGAATCCATAACAGATGGAGCTTCATATCTCATTGGGTTCTTAATAAACTGTTGTCAATAACTTGAGCAAAAACTTTTGTTTGATGTGGTGTTTTATGTATCTTTTTGTGTACAATGCAGAAAATGTTATCTGGCAGGGGTCAACGTCAGGGGAAAACATCTTTTGTGGAGCATCGAACTTTTTTTCATCTGTATCATAGTTTTCATCGATTGTGGATATTTCTTTTCATGATGTTCCAGGTTTATACGTTTGTTTACTCTGATCTAGTCAAAATATATTCTCAAATAATGTTTTTGAAATTTATTTTTTGTTTTCTCCATCATGTCTTTTTTTATCTAGTTTTAATTGGTATTTAGTTTCATGGTTTTTGCAGGATTTAATTTTTGCATCCTAAGGTTTTTCATGTTATTCCAACTTTCAGGGTCTAACAATTATTGCTTTCAATGATGGAAAATTTAATGCCAAGACCTTGCGAGAAGTTCTTAGTCTTGGACCTACATTTGTTGTGATGAAGTTTTTTGAGAGTATGTATATTTCTGTTGTGAAGTTTTAGATCTTTCATCTTAGTTTCATACTCTTTTGTTTGTTGAATATCGTCCAAGAATGCAATAAATTTTGTTGTTGCCTGAGTTATATTTTCTTGCCTTCATCTAGTATAAGTTTTCACCTTTATGCTTCTTTTTTCAGGTGTCCTGGACATTTTCATGATGTATGGTGCATATGCAACAACAAGGCGCTCAGCTCTGTCAAGAATTTTTCTACGATTTCTTTGGTTTAGCCTTACTTCTGTTTTTGTAACTTTCCTTTATGTGTATGTATGCCCAAAATAATGATAATTTTTTCCTTATATTTTCAGCTTCATGTTATTTTCTCTGTTCGTTATTTATTGCTTTGTGTTAATGATTTGCATTTACAACTCTTTGTGCACGACTGCAGAAAAGCACTCCAGGAGGAGAGTAAAAGAGATTCAAATTCAGTTATTTTCAGATTCTATGTGATTGTCATTGGGATTTATGCCGGTGTCCAATTTTTCATTAGTTTCTTCATGCGGATTCCTGCATGTCATCTTTTGACAAACCAGTGTGATCGTTGGCCCCTCATTCGCTTTGTGAAGTGGCTGCGCCAGGTTTTTGCGTCTTCATTTGCATTTGTTTCTATAATTAATTCATCTTATTTTGTATGTTCAATTTCTTGTGTAGTCATGCTGATGTTTGTTCCTTTATATTGATTGATGAAGGAACGGCATTATGTTGGACGGGGAATGTATGAAAGGAGTTTGGATTTCATCAAGTATGCACTAGACACCGTCTTTTGTGCTATTGTTTTTATTTAGAACTCATGTAGAAATACTAATTAGAAGTTAGTACTAAGAGTAGTTACTTCTGTGAGGGACTTTGTCCCGTGTTCTTCCCAGTTTAATATAGAAATATATAATTACAACTGCCTTGTTTGTTTCTATCTAATTCTTGAGTCTAACATATATCCTGCTGTTTTTCTTAGGTATATGCTGTTTTGGCTTGTCATTTTGAGTGCAAAGTTTTCGTTTGCTTACTTTCTTCAGGTTTGTAATACACTCACAGCTGCCTCTCAGGTTTTCTAGATGCACATTTGGAATTTTGCAACTGTCTGTTCATGTGTGCGTGTGTGGTGGGTGAGTGGATGATGTTTCTTGCTTGTACCAAATGCTTGTATGGTTATATGCATGTCCACTTGAATGTTTTATTTGAGGTTCGCAGATCCAGCCACTAGTGGACCCAACAAGGGCTATAATAAAAGAGACTAATATTGTTTACTCTTGGCATGACTTTGTCTCTAAAAGTAAGAAGTGGTCTGGTTAAATTTGTGGTTATGTTATCTTTTCCCTGTTGATACTATTGGGTACTAAAGTGCTTTTATTCTTGCAGATAATCACAATGCTCTGACAGTTATAAGCCTATGGGCTCCAGTGTTTTTCGTAAGTGCATTGCTGTTGTTTTTCCTACCTTTTTACCCCTTTTTTGCTTTAATTTTATTTGTACAACAATGAAGTCTTTTTCTACTAAGTGGAATTGGCTAAATGGATTAATCGTTAATATACTTGAATATGAATATTTCTTACCAATGTCGTCAAACACGTAACTCCGAGTAGCCTTGATGATTGCGTAACCTAAAAAACAAAATTTAGTATTAGAACCTTGCTCTAGATACCGTCTTGAATAGTAAAAAACAATGAACAAGTTTCTACAGGTATTTATATACTCCCTCCGATCACTAATATAAGCTAAACAAACTGTTTTCAAGGTAATTAAGAAAGTTGGTTAAATGTTGTTAATTGTATAGATTTCATGTAAAACTCAGATCAAATTTACTAAACTGCCCTTTTTAAGATTTATTTGAAAATCACTAATTTCAATTTCATTAATATAGTAGTTCATTTTAACAAATGATTAAAATAGCTAAAATATGCTCACGTGAAAGAAAAAATCGTTTTGTTTCTTTTATTTTCTACTACTACTTCTACAGATCATTCATACACCGTGTTTTCATAAAAAAAAACTCACCGCGCCAACCAAGCTCGCTTGCAAAAAAAACTTGTCTTCTTTTTTACTGGAGAAGTGTGCACAACCTCTCTCATGGTTAGTTTCTCTAAATTTCGTTCTCATAAATCAAAATAGAGTTGGAAAGAAAAATCTGAATTAAATGAAGGGTATATTTGGAATAATAGTATTTAAATAGAGTATAAGTTATTGACTTTTGCTTATAATATTGACTAAAATTGGATGCGTTGTTTTTGCTTATAATAGTGACCAGAGGGAGTACATGAGAGATGTAATATAAATAGGATTGATATCCTGTCATATCATGATCGCAATAGTTTATACATCCTTTTATTCTGGTTAATTTTCAATAATCTTACAAATAATTCATAAGAATGTATTGGGAAAAATTCATGTCCCACGTTGAATAAAGATAACTATTGAATTGACCCTTACAAGACGCTTTTGTAAAGATGAGTTAGACCCAATATAAAAATGTAATATGGTTTCAATGGCTATTGATTCGGACCTCCCACTATTTGTATCCACACAACAAGCCTAATAGTGTTGAGGGTTAGGGGGTCTATCGGAAAAAACCCATGTTCCACATTGAATAGAGATAGGCCTGCCTTGAGCTTAAAAAGAGACATCATTCACCTTACAAGTTAGTATTGTAAGGATGAGTTAGATCCTTTATAAAAACCTTATAGAATGAAATATGATTGCCTTTCTTCAAATAATATCAATCAATAGAAGGATAGCTGCTCAGGTGCTTCTAATTATCTCGTTAATAAGGGTTTTCATCCCTCATGGGCACGAGATTGTCTTCATAGAGGTTCTTGAAGTTTAGCGTGAAGTAGTACAGATATTAACATATAAATCTCCATGGTATTGTTTTCCAGATATTGGTGGAACTTAGTTCCTGTTATGATTTATGGAGACTTATTGCTGGAATTCAGTTGGAACATTTTCATTACTGATGGTTGTATTTTTCTGATTGTCAGTAAATACTCCCTCTGGTACTTATTATATAAAGAAATTAAAAAAATTACAAAGACTGATGAACTCATTTAATGTTTAAAATGTTTTTCTAAATGTATGATATCTATATATGTGTTTCTAATAAACATATATCTTGCATTAAATAGGGGTATAAAAAGAATTTTAGCAATTGATGCCCCTTGAAATGGGTTTCTTTTTCTTATAATAAGGAATAAAAAACAGACCAAATTTTTTCTTGTAATAGAGACCGGAGGTAGTCGTATAGAAATTTGTGGTTGAGAAAACCTATATAAGTATTGTATTTCTGGTTATACACTGATTTCTAATTGTGTTTCCATCATAGATCCTTTAGTTGGCAAATGTTTTATTTTTCTCCGTTCTGTTCTGTTTCTTCGTGGGTCTTGGTTGCTGTTTCTAATTTGCTAGTTCTTTTAATTTCAGATTTATCTACTGGACATATATGTGTTTTACACACTGGTATCGGCTGTCTGGGGATTCTTGCTTGGAGCAAGAGCTCGCCTGGGAGAGGTATTTGATGATTGATCTTCCTTTAAATCCTTTTAATAATATGCTTTATTATTTATATCTTTTTTCCTGTTGATGGTACTGTCCTTCTGTACATGTTATATATCCAGTTTGTTAGCATTATTATTTTTTTGTTGCATGTGTCACAGATAAGGTCACTGGAAGCGCTGCAAAAACTTTTTGAGCAATTTCCTGGAGCTTTCATGGACACTCTTCATGTTCCTCTAACCAACAGGTGTTGTTTGTGATATGTGATTTTTCTTGTTTTACTTGATTTTTCGTTCTGTAGTTGGAAGATAGCTGTCTGTTAATGCTTTGAGTGTTGACTTCCTGAAAAGTAAATTGGCGCTGCCCACTCTATTTTTGTTGTATACATAGAGGAGATGAACACATTGCTGTAACTAACTGCAGTTGGTTACAGCTGTACAAAACAGCAAAAACTCCTAGGAAAAAAAAAGTCCATGTACATATATGCTTCAAAAACAAAATAAATAGGAAAACTATATTATTGTCCTATCTCTCCTATAGCTGTACGAGAATATATCCTTTCGCTTCTGTTTTGCCCCACGGATCATGTTTCTTTTTCAAATATATAAGCTTACATACTTTTTCTCCTTTTTTTTCAGGAGTGACCAACTGTCATCTGTTCAGGTTTGTTTTTGCTACGGAGACTGGAAACATTTGATTAGTTTAAATTGACATGATTGTTCCAGGATACTTGTTCACTAACTCCCAAACTATATATTTATTCATATTGATGGCAATGTTATTGTGCACTATTCTCATTTGGGCTGAATCTCTTTTGAAGTAGAGAAAATATTACTCATTCTTATACTGTTCCTCTGAAGGTTGTTGAGAAGAACAAGGTTGATGCTGCTCGGTTCTCCCCCTTTTGGAATGAGATCATAAGAAATCTAAGGGAGGAAGATTATATAACCAACTTGTTAGTCATGAGACCTGCTATATATTTTTCGTATCTTCATTTATTTTTTGTTTCTTATCTGATGCCTGCATGGCCATGTTTTCCTTGCTTGTAGTGAAGTGGAGTTGCTATTGATGCCAAGAAATTCTGGAGATATTCCTTTGGTTCAGTGGCCACTTTTTCTACTTGCAAGCAAGGTATTTCAACCCCGGTTGTTTTACAAGCTCATTTTCTGAGTCTTGAATTGAGTCATTAATTTCTTTTTGGAATTTTGTATTATTTGCTAGTACATTACTCTTTTGATGTCCTCTTCATGTATTTTGGGTATCTTACAGGATCTCTTAGGAGTAGTTTCCAGATTATAATATATGTTCTTGTGGTTAAGAGTGCTGACTAAGGGGCAACTCCTGGAATGGGGTGCACCGGTACTAATTATTTGTTACTTTCCAGTGCTTTTGACACTGGAGGTTGTAAAAAATTATAATTACAAGGACAAACTGTTCTTTATCAACTGCTTATGGTAGAACTGATGCTGCCAGAGCCAAAGTTGCTTGTGGAGGGACATTACTCTTTGATTATGAGGTTCTGGTAGCAATTGCTTCCACCTCCTTTGATGCAAGGTGGGTAAAATTGAGATATCCAACCCTAGATTGGGTAGGAATCACAAGATTGTAAATCCTGGGAATTGGATTGTAACCACGGATGATAAGATCCTAAAAAATCAGCAACTCATATCTGTGCAAATAATTAGTGCCTGTGCAACCCACGTCCAGTAAAAAGGTCCTACATTGCCACCTCGAGTTCTCAATTAAACTTCTATTCAGAATCATATGTAAGTCTTACATAATTCATTAGTGCCACACAAGGTAACAAGTTCCAGAAGATATTTACAACCAGACATTTAAAAATCTTGTTAAGATCATAATCACTCAAAAGATCACGTCCATCATGTTTATCATACAAATTAAGAACTCATCTAAAGCTTCACTGCTTCCATCTTTATCCATAATTTACTTATCAACAGATGAAACATTGCCAAGATTAAACTGGGGGCCTAGAGTGATCAGGCCTTACCGATGGATTCCTACAAATAAAAAAGGCACATAAGCCAGGCTTATCTATATAATTGTAGAAGGATGCATATAGAAAATACTGATAGGCCCATGGTCTAGAAGCTGACCCGAATGTACATTTGCCACAAGTTCAGTCCAAGCCTACGTTATGGAAAGTGTACGAGAGAAGGAATAGGGAAGGGGAAGTTAGGTTTGGGCAGGTGGGTGAGAGTATTGAGGGGGAGGGAGAGAGTCATTCTGTTATTTTGACTTGTGGTAGAGGCAATTATTGCATCTGTAGTTGCATTGCTCTTGGCAGGGAATCAATTCTCTGAGTTTTCAGTTCCATTTCAGTGAATAACACACACCTTTTTCATTTATGTTTGATTTACTTTTCTGCTTACTATATAAATTGGTGCTCTGACTCGTAACAAATACCTACATCAAAGTGATTATTGCAACATTAAAAGTGATTTTTGGTAAATTTTCTTAATGAAACAAGTGTAAACCACTTTATGATTTTAGCATGGAGCGAAACCATTTTTTGAGCCGATTAAAAACTCTAGAGCTATCTGTGATCAAATAAAGAGATCTTTTGCATTTTCTCAAAGGAAGTGACCGAGAATTCACTCAATGGAGAGCTATCTTTTGATCTATTGTTTATCTTCATCAAAGTTTCTTAAAGCATGTTTGTTCACAATACTCGCATATACTGAGACGAAGAGTCATAAAATACAAAGATTTATATTTTTCCCTACATAAATTATATGATTATCCATGTTACACTAATTTTATCACTCTTTCTCAAGCGAGTGCATATAAATCATATGCACTAAGCTGGTTACATGGATAATCAAACTAAGCCCCTCTGAAAGGCTTATTAATGGTATCTTCCGGTTGGTCATTTGAATTTACAAAGTTTTATTGCTCCTCCATAATGAAATGGCAATTTATTTCAATGCGCATCCTTTATTGTAATATTGGGTTTTGAGGCAATATGTAATGGTGATCACTAACTGTAAAGATACCGTGGTCAATGTGAGATTGTTTCGTGCCATATAAGATTTAATGGCCACGAAGGAAAAACATTTTTTAATGGCTACCATGGAGAAGAATAACCTTATAGATGCCATGTTGGACACAGGAGAATGTGTCACGTTAGTCTAGGTCGTAGATTTTTGTGTAACCCTGAGCCTATCAACTTTACTTTCAGGTCCAACTCTATTTGTGACTACTTAATGAGAACCTAAGGCGGTATTTCTTGCTGGATGTGGAACGAGGATTGCCTGGTATTTATAAGTTCTGTTTAGGAAAAATCCCTAGCCAATGTGGAATATATTTTTACCAATACACCACCTGTTGTTGGGTCTGCTGTGTCTACAATACATAATATATTTTGCGCCGACTCGAACCCAACAAAGCTAGCTTGTCAGATAATGATAGGGTTATAAGGCTCTATTTTGGCCCTATTTGTAACCAACGTGGGTCTTTGCTGTTTTCCCATAATCTCCGTTTCACCAAACACTAGTTGGCTTAGTGCATGGATAATACCTGTGGCCTATAAATAAATATTAAATCGGCTCACGCAAGGTGACACTATTTGTAGGTTCAACCTGCCAATTAGAGCAATGCCACATTGTGAAACATAGCGACGATGCTAGGGATATTGCCAGCCTGAAGTTTTGTTGTGAAATGAAATTGGTATTGTCAATCGCAGATTGCAAAAAGTAGTAATTTGTTCAAATTTCGCTAAGCAACACATAAATCACAAATCTTTACATGGTATCGGAGCAAATTTTGATTGTGACTGGTCTCTGTGCTTCAGTATCGCTGTCGGCGGCGGCAAATGCTGTCCGCAGCACCGCCCTTTTCAGTCTTTCAATTTTTTTGGGTTCATCCAGTTGTCTGTTGCCGTCAACTCCGGTTGCCTTTCTAGCAACCTGCCACGACGCTACAGCTGCCTCAAAAGCGCTGCCTTCACTCTGCGTTTTTCCAGTGGCTTTTTCTTTCTTTCAAACACAGCTGTGCTTTACACCAGCTGCCACCGTTCTGTCCTTTTTTTTACTCTGTAACAGCTGTGCCAACACCAGCTGCCCCATTTTTAGTGTGCATTAAAAACCTACAAGCACCGCCGTACAATCCTCCAGCGAGCACGACAGTGCTTTTCCTGTCGCCAACCGACATTGCACACGTGCGTCCGTCTTCTCTATGCGTGGGCCCCACGCGCCTCCACCAAATTCGTGCGTTAGAGCTCATGCTTCTGTCTTCGGCCACCTTTTACGGGTCTTTTCATAATTTGGTGATTTTTCAGAAACCTTGCATCTTTCAACTCCCCCTTCTGCATTGTATCTTCTGTTGTGAGAACTTAGTTTCGCGGACAAGGTACCATTTGCTCAGACAATGGTAGTGGGATTGTGATGAGGCGGTATTTATCCCCTATGTACCGGGCTCGAATCCCACGGAAGGCAAAAACTCGCTAGATTTCCATGAGGGAAAGGGGGGAGCGAGAAGGTCGTAATTAACATCGCCGATATCGGGTCGGGATGTTACAAAAAAATATTCCCACCAACGATCAATCCAGTGGTGACTCTATTCCCACGTATGAAACAAATTAGTGGTGTCTTTTATTTTCCCCGGTGACTCTTTCAAACACGAATCTTTAATGGTGCTTTCTCTTTTCAAACTAGTCTAACAGTTGCCAAACTTAGTTTCATTTTTTTTTTTGTGATAAAATGTTTAGATGTAACAAGCTGAAAGCATAGTAAGCTTTAGCTTGACGGGGAGTGTTAATATTTAGTGTATGTTTTAATTATTCCTTGATTGTGCAACATCCTAGGCTAATTGGTAGTAGTCCTAGTCAACACAACTTCCTAGACATTTAATGTAATTATCCAGCGTCAATATATGTGTGATCTTGTTTGAGACACACAAGAAACACATAAATTTCTCATATTTTACAGTATTAAATAGTATATTGCAAAATAGTAGCAGTTTGAATTCAGAGTTTTGATAAACTCGGAATTCAGAGAGAAAAGGGAGAGAATCTGAATGTAAGGGTTTTGTGTTATGTGAGAACTGAGAACATTTAATATGTGACAGCGTGAGTACATAATAATTGGTTTATTATCGGCTAGATGAGCTCGGCCGAGTAATTTTCTAACTAACTGTTGTGATAAAAAGTGATGACACAACACTTTCTGTTGTGTATACATGGTTCACATTAATTCTAGCTAAGGATTAAGCTTTTATGCTATATTTACAATACTCTAGTATGCTTGTTGTTTTATGTTTGGGCTATGTAACGATTCACTGATTAATTATTGTACCCAATTATGTAGATATTTTTGGCTAGGGATATTGCTGTTGAGAGTAAAGATACTCAAGATGAGCTTTGGGATAGGATTTCCAGAGATGACTATATGATGTATGCAGTTCAGGAGTGTTACCATGCTATTAAGCTAATTTTAACAGAAGTGTTAGATGACGCTGGAAGGATGTGGTATGTGACTGCTGCAGTGTTGAAATGCGTGGAAGCATGTTTTCGCTAATGATGGGCTTTGTATTTGATATTTTGAATTATGTCTTGTTATTCATTTGCAATTGTTGCTGTTAACCAGGGTTGAAAGGATATATGATGATATTAATGCTAGTATCACAAAGAGGAGTGTTCATTTGGACTTTCGACTAAATAAGTTGGCTCTTGTGATATCAAGAATAACTGCACTAATGGGGATTCTGGTTTGTATTTAACCTTTTAAGTTCTTATATTATTGTGTTTATCAAGGCATTGTTTTTAGAAAATAAACTATTAATCCTGTGTAAAATTTCCTTCGAGTTAACTTGTCCTATTTGGAAAAGACTTTCTATTGATGAATTGATATGACATATTTGTTCTTGTATATGACTATGGGCTATGCTTGTTACTGTATATTTCTTTGTAATTTGGTTCCTTTTACTTGGAAATTATCTTTGTATTCCTTGTTACTGTACTGTATAAGTATTCCTTGTTACTGTACTGTATTCCTTATCTTTGTATTTCTTTGTAATTTGGTTCCTTGTTACTGTATAAGTTTGAACTGATCTTTGTATTGACATCTTATAGAAAGAGACTGAAACTCCTGAGCTAGATAAAGGTGCAGTTCGGGCTGTTCAGGATCTCTATGATGTTGTACGATGTGATGTCCTTTCTTTAGATATGAGGTTTGTTACAGTGTCTCTTATATGCTTTTACTGTTTTTTAGATATAGGCTCCCCTCTTGCATGTGTCAGAATTTCCATTCTTCTCCCTTCATTTCATAAGTTGTCAGATTAATGTTGATTTTCTATTTTATCTAGGGATAATTATCACACATGGAGTTTACTGACCAAAGCTAGGGATGAAGGGCATTTGTTTCAAAAGTTGAAATGGCCAAATGCAGATTTAGTATGCTCTAATCATATTTTTTTTTCTAAATTGATGTGCCTTATACCCTACTATCAGTTTACCAACTTTGAGTATATGCAGAGAATGCAAGTCAAAAGATTATATTCATTGCTGACTATCAAAGATTCTGCTTCAAGCGTTCCAAAAAATCTTGAGGCTAGGCGAAGGCTAGAATTTTTTGCAAATTCACTCTTTATGAAGATGCCTCGTGCAAAGCCAGTTCGAGAAATGTTATCTTTTAGGTAAATATTTTTGTTTCAAGAAATTATTCTATTTATTGTTTCTGTGCTTATCTTGTCTTTTGACTGTGCAGTGTTTTCACCCCTTACTATTCTGAGATTGTGCTTTATAGCATGGATGAACTCCTAAAGAAAAATGAAGATGGCATTTCAATTTTGTTCTACCTTCAGAAAATCTTTCCAGGTAGTTTTCTTCATTTGGCTTCAATCACACTTTATACTAGACAATGTTGTCGATGGCGGAAAATGGCAAAAGGCCAAAATCCGCCGTATAAACACGTCATTGCAGCCTATAGCGCTGCCATGATGTGTATTCCTTGACAAATTGCCTATGACGGTTTTGCAAAAATATGTGATGCCATGGCAAAATGGTGAAACCGTGGCCGCCATTAAACAACATTGATATATGTCAAAATCCTGTTTCTATTTAATATCCCTCAAGTATAGGGATTCAGTTGAATAGGAGTACTAGTAGGGATTTAGAGTTATATATGAGTACTAATAGGGATTTAGTTATATATGAGTACTAATAGGATTTGGTTGTTTAGTAATCTAGTATAAATATATATCTGATGTATTGCCAATATATTTAGTTCCAATAAATATAATTTTATTCTAATTCTTGAGATGGTATATTTCAATAAATATATTTTTACTCTAATTCTCAACATGGTATCAGAGCTCTCGATCTTCCGCATAAATTTGCTGCCTTCATTGCGGTTTCTTTTTTCTGAAAACCTTAGCCACCTTCATTGTGGTCCTTTTTGCCGCATTCATTGCGATTTCTATTTTCCTGAAATCTTAGCCACCTTCATTGTGGTCCTTTTTGCCGCCTTCATTGCGGTTTCTATTTTTGTGAAATCTTAGCCACCTACATTGTGTTCCTTTTTGCTGCCTTTATTGCGGTTTTGCCTTCATTGCGGTTTCTATTTTCCTAAATCCTTAACCACCTTCATTGTGGCCCTTTTTTGCTGCTTTCATTGCAGCAACTTGAGATTTCTTTTTAGCCTAATTTGCACTCCATATAACTCCTCCCATGACAACCTTGCAGATCTTCTAACTAAAGGGCTAAGCAGTAGCAACTTTGAAAAAATTGTATTCAAGCTGGGAATGGAGAACACCTATTCACCAGCTTGAAGGGGAGTGTCAAAATCCTGTTTCTGTTTAATATCGCTCAAGTATAGATTTCAGTTGAATAGGAGTACTAGTAGGGATTTAGAGTTATATATAAATACTAATAAGGATTTAGTTATATATGAGTACTAATAGAAATTGGTTGTTTAGTAATCTAGTATAAATATATATATATATATATATATATATATATATATATATATATATATATATATTGGCAATATATTCAATTCCAATAAATATAATTTTATTCTAATTCTTGAGATGGTATATTTCAATAAATATATTTTTACTCTAATTCTCAACAATATACGATGACTGTTAGAATATTAGAAAATATCTTATAATATCTGTGTTTTAGGGTGCAGCTAGGTTAAAACAGGAGGGAATGAAAATTTCTAATTATTATTATTGAAACTGAAACAGTACAAATACATATATATACAATGCTGCCAGCTATCTAATGAATGCAGAATAAAGTAAAAATAAATTAGGAAATAAATCAAATCAAAGTGATTTGATTATTTCCCAAAATACAAATAAACTTAAATAGAAAATCAACTAATAAACACAATGATATCAGATCTGATTGCGATATGTCAACACCCCCCCTCAAGTTGGTGCATATATGTCTAGCATGCCCAACTTGCTTACAAGAAATTCAAAACTGGGTCTGAACAGTCCTTTGGTAAGGATATCAGCAACTTGTTGTGAAGTAGGGACAAAAGGCATGCAAACCAGACCTGCATCTACTTTCTCTTTTATAAAATGTCTATCAATTTCAACATGTTTGGTTCAGTCATGTTGAACAGGATTTTGAGAAATACTAATTGCTGCCTTGTTGTCGCAATACAGCTTCATTGGAAGATTTATAGGAAGTTTAAGCTCTTCTAAGATTCTTTGAAGCCATAGGATTTCACAAACACCTTGGGCCATTGCCCTATACTCTGCCTCAGCACTGCTTCTAGCTACTACATTTTGTTTCTTGCTCCTCTAAGTAACTAAGTTTCCCCAAACAAATGTGCAGTAGCCAGATGTCGACTTTCTATCCGTGATGGACCCTGCCCAATCTGCGTCAGTAAATACCTCAATGCCTTGTTGATCAGTCTTTTGGAAAACAGTCCCCTTCCGGGGGAACTTTTGAGATACCTTAGAATACGGTAAACAACCTCTAAATGTTCTTCATGAGGTGAATGCATAAACTGACTCACTAAGCTAACAACAAAGGCTATATTTGGACGAGTATGAGATAGATAAATTAGTCTTCCTACTAATCTTTGATACCGAGATGTATCCACTGGATCACCACTGCCATCACTACCAATTTTCTGATTAGGATCTATTGGAGTATCAGCTGGCCTACAACCCATCATCCCGATTTCTTTTAGAAGGTCTAAAATATATTTCTGCTGCGATACAACAATCCCTTTCTTTGATCTTGCAACTTCCATTACCAAAAAATATTTTAAAGACCCAAGATCTTTAATTTCAAACTCAGCAGCAAGAGATGCCTTCAAATTTTTTATTTCATTAGAATCATCCCCAGTGATAACAATATCATCTACATAAACGATCAATATAGCCATTTTACCTTCAGAAGAATGTTTCACAAACATAGTGTGATCGCTTTGACATTGAGAATATCCCTGCTTCTTAACAAATTGGGTGAATCTTTCAAACCACGCTCGAGGTGACTGTTTCAAGCCATAAAGAGACTTCTGAAGCTTGCAGACCTTTTGGTTGAATTTAAATTCAAACCCCGGGGGTGAATCCATATAGACTTCCTCCTCTAAATCTCCATTTAAAAACACATTTTTTACGTCTAGCTGCTGTAATGGCCAATCCAAGTTAACCGCTAAAGATAAAAGAACTCTAATGGTGTTAAGTTTTGCAACAGGAGCAAAAGTTTCTGAGTAATCAATACCATAAGTTTGTGTAAAGCCTTTGGCAACTAGCCTGGCCTTATACCTCTCTACTGATCCATCAACCTTGTGTTTTATGGTAAACACCCATTTGCACCCCACAGTTCTCTTTCCCTTAGGTAGATCCACCTCTTTCCAAGTTTGATTTTTTATAAGAGCACTCATCTCCTCCAAGACAGCTTCTTTCCACTTAGGAACCCTTGGGACCTCTTTCCAAGTTGTATATCTCTTGGGATCTCTGTTTTTGTCAGTTCACAAGTAAAAGCTCTAAAAGTGGGGGACAATTTGTCATAAGATATAAAGTTACTGATAGGATGTTTTGTACATGCTCTTATCCCTTTTCTAACAGCAATGGGTAGACTAGAATCATCAAAGGTAGGTTCTAAAGGAACAAAATCATTGGGAACAGGTTCAGCAAAGACAAGATTATTATGATCAAAATTTTCAGAATTTTGAAAGGGTACAACAGAATTAGAAAGACTCGTACCTGTTGGATCCTTGGATGTTTGGCAGTGTTGAGGTTCTCTTCTCTGAGGCACTTTTTTTCTTAAGTATACGTGGTCAAATGGTTGGATACCTTTGTTACCAATCTCAACTGTCTCATTCTCAACTTCTAGTTCTGTCAAAACATTTTCTTGAATATTATGTTCATGGCTTTCTTGACTAGATTCACCCAAAGATTTTGTTTTGTTATTTTCCTCAATTTCTAGTATTTTCAAATAGGATTCTGTTATGTTACTTTTCTCACAATATGTTTTTTCCAAATTGTTTAGAAAATCCAAATTTGCAATTTTTAAATATTGAACATCATCTTCTTTAATTATCCCCCCTTGAAGATGATTACCAAAAAAAGGAGTTTTTTCAAAGAAAGTGGCATCCATAGTCACAAAAATCTTTTTGGAAATAGGTTCAAAACATTTGTATCCTTTTTGATTGGATGCATAGCCAATAAAAACATTTTCTTGCTTTAGGCTCAAGTTTTCCTTGATTCGGATCATGAATATGAACAAAAACAGTACATCCAAATATCTTTAGGGGTAGAGTGTATGAAAGTTTATTATTAGGAAATAGACATGTGAAAACATCAAAAGGAGTTTTGTAATTTAAAATTTTGGTAGGCATTCTATTTATTAAATATGTTCCAGTGAGAATTGCTTCTCCCCAAAGATACTTTGGAACCTTATTTTGAAACAACAATGCCCTAGCAACTTCAAGGAGATGTTTATTTTTTCGTTCAGCCACTCCATTTTGTTGTGGAGTATCCACACATGAACTTTGATGAATGATACCTTGTTGTAGGAAACACTCATTTAAGTGTTTATTAAAATATTCCCTTCCATTATCACTAAGGAGAATTTTGATTTTTACTTGAAATTGGGTCAAAATCATTTGAAAAAAACTTTTGAAGATACTTTCAACTTCAGATTTTGTTGTCATTAAGTAAACCCAAGTTAATCGAGTGTGATCATCTATGAAGGTAATAAACCATCTTCTTCCATTAGGAGTAAGGTCCCTACAAGGTCCCCAAACATCACTATGAATTAATGTGAATGGACTGGATGGTTTATGCACCTGAGGAGAATAGGAAGAACGATGATGCTTTGCAAATTGGCAAACTTCACAAAAAAACTGATCTGGATTTTTATTCTTAAAATACTCGGGAAATAAGTGCTTCAAATACAAAAAATTTGGGTGTCCTAGCCTATAATGCCATAACATTATTTCTTCATTATTATGAACCAAAACTGAGTTGAGACAATTACTATGATATTCCTCTTTAAGATTAGCCTCATCATCGAAGAGATAGAGACCATTGACCTCTTTAGCACTGCCAATCATCCTTCCCGATTTCAACTCCTGAAATTGACAATTAATTGGGTTAAAAATAGCCAAACAATTAAGATCTTGTGTTAATTTGTTGCTTATGGACAGCAAGTTACATGACAAATTTGGAACATGAAGGACATTGTGAAGAGTTAGAGGTTTAGAAATAGGAATAGAACCAACTCCAGCTATGGTGGAAAAGGTACCATCAGCTATCTTTACCTTTTTATGACCTGCACAAGTACTATAAGTGGAAAACAATTTTGAGCAATCTGTCATATGATCAGTGGCTCCAGAATCGATGATCCATGGAGTTTTTGAATTTGGTTTGGAACTCAAAAGAGCAGAAGATAAAGAGATACCTTTTTGAGCAAGAGAGGATGAAGAAGTAACTGACATAGAGGTAAAGAGCTTATACAGGTGCTCTAGTTGTTCCTTAGAGAAAGGAGATGCCTTAGAGTTAACTTTATTCTCCACATTTTCTCCATTTGCAGCTTGGAAGGCCTTACCCTCTCCATTTGGCTTCTTCTTCCAGTTGGGTGGTTTTCCATTAAGTTTCCAACAAGTTTCCTTAGTGTGCCATGGTCGTCTACAATGATCACACCAAGGTCGTTTTTTTCTTTCTCCATCTGCTTCGTAACCCTTTGCAGCCATAGTCGAACTCTGATACCATGTGTTTTAGGGTGCAGCTAGGTTAAAACAGGAGGGAAGAAAAATTTCTTATTATTATTATTGAAACTGAAACAGTACAAATACATATATATACAATGCTGCCAGCTATCTAATGAATGCAGAATAAAGTAAAAATAAATTAGGAAATAAATCAAATCAGAGTGATTTGATTATTTCCCAAAATACAAATAAACTTAAATAGAAAATCAACTAATAAACACAATCATATCAGATCTGATTGCTATATGTCAACAATATCTTTTATGTTATATTATAGTATCTTGAGTTATTTCCTAGGATTAATTTATAATCTTAGAGATATCTTAGAATATCTTATAATTATTATTATGATTTGTTCATGATTTAGTATTGAGTCTTTTGTAATCAAGTTAATATAAAATTGTTATCAATAATCTATAAACCCTTATTATTTTCTCTCCTCTTTTTATCTAAAATCCTACAACTTTAACATGGTATCTAGAGCCTATTTCGATCTTCCTTGAACAATTTTGCCGTTGTTCCTCTTCCGAGTTCCCAATAGTTAGAAAATATAATTGAAGAAAGTAAAAGTCAAAATAATATAATACTTTCATGTTTTATTACTACAGCCCTAAACTTTTTATATAGAAAAAGAAATTACAATTGTAATACTGAGTAATGATGACAAAATCATAAAATAAAAATAAATATAATAATATAAAATAAAAGAGAATTAAATCTGATTTCTCTTGATTCTTCAACACCCCCTCAAGTTGGTGCATAGATATCTGTCATGCCCAACTTGGCTATAAGTCACTCAAAATTGGGTCGTGCCAAACTTTTTGTCAAGATATCAGCAGTTTGGTGATTGGAAGTCACAAATGGCAGACATATAATTCCAACATCAATTTTTTCTTTTATGAAATGGCGGTCAATCTCAATGTGCTTGGTTCTATCATGTTGTATAGGGTTGTGAGCTATACTTATTGCTGCTTTGCTATCACAGAACAATTTTAAGAGTGAGTCAACTTTCATTTTCAGTTCGTCCAAGAGTTTACGAATCCATAAAAGTTCACAGATTCCTTGAGCCATTGCTCTGAATTCAGCTTCTGCACTGCTTCGAGCAACAACCTCTTGTTTTTTACTTCTCCAAGTAACTAAATTTTCCCAAACTTAGGCACAATATCCAGTGGTGGATTTTCTATCAGTAATTGATCCTGCCCAATCAGCATCTGTAAATATAGAGGCTTCTCTGTCATTAGTTTTCTTGAACAATATTCTTTCCTGTTGGTAACGTTATGACTCTCCAAGTTTGATTCTTCTCAAGAGCTCCCATCTTCTCAAGAACAACTTCCTTCCACTTTTGAATTTTTAGAGCCTCCTGTATATTTTTTGGAATTTCTACACCAGACAACTTAGAGGTAAATGCAAGAAATGAAGAAGACAATTTTAAGTATGACACATAATTGGATAAATGATATTTAGTGCATGATCTAACAGGTTTTCTAATTGCAATAGGAAGGTCTATATCAAGATACTCGACATGACTCTTAAGAACAGAAGAAGACTTACCTGAACCAAGATGATGTGTTGGATTATCTATTGGTTCGGAATCTTGGAAGGGTCGGAGAATGGGTCCTTTGTTTCTCTGTTTATGGTTTCTTCTTTCAAAGACATTTTCCTTTTAACTTTTGAGAACACTTCCCGAAGTGATGGCAATGGAATATTTCCCAATATTCTGCCTCGGACTTCGTCAAGCCGCCTGTTTAGCCCAACCAAGAACATGAATACTCGGTCGTTCTCCTGTCTCTTAAGAAACATTACACTGTCCTCACAACACTTCCAATGATCATCATAGCAGAGATCCAATTCTTGCCATAGTGTCATCAACTCATTATAATAGGCAGTGACATCTCTATCTCCTTGTTTGGCATGCCACAATCGTGATTTTAGATCGAAAATTTGAGAAGAATTCTGAATGTCAGAATATGTTTCTTTGACTGCCTCCCAAATTTCCTTTGCAGTAGGCAAAAACATAAAAAGTTTTCTAATCATTGATTCCATATTACTAAGCAGCCAAACAATAATAATAGAGTTCTCAGATTTCCAATACCTGTAATTCGGATCAGTTGTGGCAGGCATTTGCACCTCTCCTGTTAGGAAACCATATTTGCCCTTACCGTCTAGTATCAATCTTGTGGTTTGGGACCATTCGACATAATATTTTCCATTGAGTTTTTGGATTTTAACCTTGAGGACATTAGAAGTTCCCTCGTGGCCAAAAAAGTTGGAAAAACCATTGTTAGAAAAACCATTCCAGCCGCTACTGCTGCCTGAGCCGTTGCCTAAACCAATACTGTTGGCGTTGTTTACTACTTCTGATTTTTTACCTAAACTATCGTCACCGCTGCCGCCGCTACCCATAAGGGCTGCCTTCCATGGGGTATTGTGTGCTATAGCTCAGTTGGCTATATCCCCAAACCGTGATGGGTTGTGGAAAGCTTTACAGAACCCTAACCAGAGCTCTTGATATCATGAAGAAAGTAAAAGACAGAATAATATAATACTTTCATGTTTTATTACTACAACCTTAAGCTGTTTATATAGGAAAAGAAATTACAATAGTAATACTGAGTAATAATGACATAATCATAAAATTAAAATAAACATAATAATATAAAATAAAAGAGAATCAAATCTGATTTCTCTTGATTCTTCAACAATAATCATAGTTTCTCTTTTCCAACATGATCATTCTTTTTTCAAACCACTGTTGTGACACATTCCTTCACTGGTTTCACTTGTTTCCGTTCAGTTCGCTATTTCTGCCGTCACTGCCACTGTTTCCTGCGGCCTTTCCAACAAAGGACCACTTTATCAGCTGTCTCTTCTAGATCGCCCCACACCTCAAAGTGTGCCGCCAAAAGCACTGCACGGGCCCACACGCGCCTCATTGTCCACTGCATGTCAGATCCACGTGCCGCCTCTCTTCACCGCGCGTGACAGCGCGTCCGACAGCTGTTTAAGACACAGCCTCTTTCATTGAACTCGCCTCGCCCTCCTGGCTCTGTATCAGCCCTCGTATTCTAGTTTCGGGCTACGGTTACACCTGCTACCTCAAAGATCTGCTGTCTGCTGTTGCCAGCTGTCTGCCGTCGCTGCTGGAAAAGTTTTTCAGAAAGTTTTCTGACACAACCACTTTAATGGAGTGGAATCACTGCAAGATTTGGTTCTTCATTGCCTGAAAAGGCTAAAAATAGTGTCAGAACTCCTGTTCTTTTTTCTAATTCCACTGATTGCTATTCCCATTCTACCTTACAGTTATGTGATTCAATTGTTCTCTGTGTTCGTGGGGGTAGTGACTTCTCAATTAAAGCTACATTTGCGCAGTCTGGAGGTGCTGCTGGTGTCTTGATCATAAATAACGAAGAAGATCTCACTGAGATGTTTTGCTCCAATAGCTCTGGGGCAGATAGTTTGATTCCAGTTGTGGTGATAACAAAATCAGCATCTTCAACATCTGGAAAGAGAGTGGAAGTTTTGTTATATACACCACCTCAACCACTTTTAGACTTCCCAGTTGCATTGCTGTGGTTGGTCTCTGTTGGAACAATTGTCTGTGCTTCATTACGGTCAGATATAATTGCTCCTGAGAAGTCTGGTAAACGCTATAATGAATTGTATCCAAAGGAATCTCGAAATGCTGCAACATCAAGAGGTGGTTCTAATAAACAAGTTATTCACATCAATTCAAAGGCTGCTATTGTATTTGTCATAGCAGCATCTAGCATGCTTCTTCTGTTGTTCTTCTTCATGTCTGCTTGGTTTATGTGGTTGCTTATTGTACTTTTCTGCATTGCTGGTATTGAGGGGATGCACAATTGTATTAAAGCCTCACTTTAAGGACATGCCAAAATTGTGGTCAAAAGACTGTGAATATACCTCTATTTATGGACATGAATATACCTTTTATTCTGTGGCATTTGCTGTTTTTTGGTTGCTTCTTGACATGAATCTTAGTCGTGGATTGGCCAAGACATTCTTGTAATCTGTTTGATGATAACAGTCTTGCAGTTGGCTAAATTATCCCATATTAAGGTTGCGACTGTGCTCCTTTTTTGAGCCTTTGCCTACGACATCTTATGGGTGTTCATAACTCCGTTGATTGATCATGGTTTCATTTCGTTAGAGTCGCGCAGCTTCTTCTTCGGTGTTTGTCATGGAATTTAGTTCTTACTAATAGATTATAACAGTGGCTTCTATTTCCACCGACGATCATTCTGGTGGTGTCCCTTTCCCTCAATATGAATCATATTAGTGATCACTTTAATATTAGTGAATCATATTAGCGATCATTCTTCTCAGGGTTGTACCTTTCCTAGACTGAAATAAAATCTAATGAAGTCGTCATAGGTCCAAGTCCAACCTGAAAATATTTGGGTTGACCCTCCTCAGGGTTGTGGGCTAAAACAAAATATTTGTCATTCCTGAATCTGCCCTGGTTTCTTCCATTTATCAGCTGCTTTATTTTTGGTTGGTTAAATTAATTTTTATTTCACCTGAAATTAAATTTGTTTAGTTTATCTGTTTATTACTGTACCTTTTGTGTGATGTTGAAAAGTTAAGATTAATTTGTGTAATGGGATAACTTTTGGCTTGCAGCAACTTATGAAATGATTTTGTTGCCTCCCACTGAAGTCTGAGCTATTGTCTATATATGCCTTTGCACTTTGTTTTTTTTACTGTGATTTATCGAATTATGATTTTTTTTTAATTTACTGCAGATGAGTGGAAAAACTTTCTTGCCCGAATCGGCCGTGATGAAAATGCACTCGACACTGATCTTTTTGACAGTCCTAGTGATATTCTTGAACTGCGTTTTTGGGCTTCGTATCGGGGGCAAACATTGGCCAGAACTGGTAATGTTTTTAATATTATTCGCTTCCTTACTTGATTCACTTCTTTCTCTTTTCCATATGTTTTATTCTCTCCTGTTTTATCAAATGTTTGTTAACTACTTGCTGCATTCAATTTTTTCTACTTCGATCTAAATTTTATTCCAGTTCTTATTGTTTTTCACTTTTAGTCCCTTTATTCCATGTAATTTTTTTAAATTCTGTCCCTACAATTTTGATTCATTCTCTTTTAGTCCCTGGTGTCATTTCTCCATAAAAATGGCAAATCCAGGAAAACAACAACAAATATAAACCTGTTGTAAATCACACATTTCTCCTTTCTCATTCACCCTTTCTCTTTTATTTCTTTTCTTTCTCACCCAAATCTCTCTCCCAAATCTCCCAAATGATAGTTGAACTGAAATTATCTTCTTATTCACCCAATTATAAGGTGTTAGAAGCCAAGGCAAAAGGGGAAACCCGAGTCTCCGAAAATATACCTAGGAATCAAACTATCATTGCATAGCTTACACTATGGGTGAATGAGAAAGGTAAACCCTAAACCCCTCCATAATACCCAACATCTTCCCCAATCCAAACCTTTCCATCATAGGCATCGAAAAAGAAGGTAAAACCGTATAGGTGAAATACAACACTGTAAGCAAGCACACTGCAGGACGCTCCTTCAAAATCTTAATGATGTGTGTGCCGCCACTGAACAACAAAGCACAGTGACCACAAGCGTTGGCTCTCTGAAATAAGTTGGAAACTAAAAAAATAAAGGGGAAGAATTTGAAGAAGGAAGAACGTTGGTTATTTTCTTGATGTAAATTGCTGGATTAATCTAGTTTCTGGGTTTCGATTGAACTATCATAAACCCAACAATTTTTTAGGGTTTCACTTGTCGATCTTGCAAGAAGACGACGGGGGGGAATGGGAAGAGGAAGGGACAATCAACCCTAAATTATTTTAATTTTATTTAATAAAAAATGCTGACTCAGATAAATAAAAATGTTAAATCATTAAAAAATGCTGATTACATATACCACATCACTACATTTACCAAATCTACTTTTCTTTTATTTTGCATAGACTAAAATCAGATTGGACTCATATTTGGGGACCAAAAACACTATTAACCCTTAGTGGTGCAGGCATTGATTGATGCTTTGCTTGTCAATTTTTAAATTGCCAATAATTGACTCTAATTTCAATTTTCCATATAACATATTTATTAATAAACTAAAAAACCATATACTGCTATCTACGAGGGTTGGGTCTATTGGAAGGATTAATCTCCCCCATCGTTAATGTATACTATAGTATTTAGAATATTATATTACAAAGAACTATGGTATGTGAGCTGTGGCAGAGGGCACCTGAGTATTGGAGCACTATTAGAGTTTAGTTACTCGTACAAGACTGTTAAGTCTTTGTACTGCTCTTATACTGAAGAAAGTTGTCAAAATCAAGATGCTACCTAGGATTGTAAAATTCGGAACACATGATTGTAACATGCAATACACAAACTTTATTCTAATGAAGAATGACAGCTGTCGGATGGGTATCCCACTAGACGGCTCTAGTGCTTGACTTATCGAGCCAGGTCCAATTGTATCTTAGTAATGGGATCCATGAGGGCAGAGTAACTAGCAATGTCAACCCCTCATGATTACCTTTGGACTAAATAGAGGTTGAATTCAAGGAGTACACACAGCCGTTCTATTACTATTCAACTCTTGTATGCGGTGCCTGAAGATGTAGTTGTTGGATCAACAGCCAAGGAGGTGTATGTTAAACAAAGAACATTCAACAGTGCAAGGAATTACTCATCACTCTCAGTTTCATTGTAAGGACAAATAAAGGGCTGCAACGTGTCCACTGGAGGATCTTTGCCTTTGGGAGTCCACTCGATACTCAGACCGACGATAAGAGTGTGTAACCATTAGAGGTTGTGGTACTATGGAAGTGGGTAATGCTGGGATTGGAGAGTGTTTTTGCAATTTTAAAATAGATATAATCTTGACTGTATACTAATGCTGATAGTTGACCACGTATCAGGTAGTGCACCTTAGACAACACCATCTTTTGATTCTTTCTTTCATTTCAATCTATTCAGTATATATCATACACACTATAATACCATGGTTCTAATTCTTTTAAACCTCTTAATGTTTGTCATGAAAAGTTGAAGTAGCTTATTTTCTATTCTTTGCATTTTGAAATGCACAGTACGGGGGATGATGTATTACCGGAAAGCTCTGATGCTTCAGACCTATTTGGAGAGGACAACGGCTGGAGGTAAGGGGAGATATAAACTCAATTTTTTTCATCCTATTATATGCTTGTAATTTTTTTCTATGGTTTAGATTTGGAGGCTAGAGTTGGTTTTGATGAAGTATCCGATACACATAGCTTTGATTTGTCCCCTGAAGCACGTGCTCAGGCGGATCTGAAGTTCACTTATCTTGTGACATGCCAAATTTATGGTAAGCAGAAAGAGGAGCAAAAGCCTGAAGCTGTTGATATTGCTTTACTTATGCAAAGGTCAGTTCAGTAATTCTATTGTGAAACTTATTTTCTAGTTGATTTTCTTCATTATTCAAATGCAACAATTTAAAGCTCCATCTAATTTTTCAATTATTTGTGCCTTTAGAAATGAAGCTCTTCGTGTTGCTTTCATTGATGTTGTTGAAACTTTAAGAGATGGAAAAGTGAACACAGAATACTACTCGAAGCTTGTGAAAGCTGATATTAATGGGAAAGATAAGGTGCCATTCTTATGTGCTTTTTATACACTTCTGTGTGCTCTGCATTGTGTTCTCTGGTCAGGGTTTTCACTCTCAATTTTCTATCCAAATTTTTGTATCTACTTCTTAGTCTAGTTTCATATCTTTTTGAGAATGGGGTTGATGGCATTCACTTAGTTTTCAATTCTTATAGTTTTGTCGAACATAATAGTCCAACTTTTTCATTACTAATTAATTTGGTATCACAGTCCATTTTGTTTGAGAGATCACTATGAAACTTGGGTAATTAATAAGTGGATATTTCTGCAGACTAGAGTTTATTAGTATGTGAGCAGCTGGTTCAAACTGCCTAACTTTTTTCACTGTTTTTTTGTCCAAACGTAAATGTAATAGCTTTCTTGGCTGATACGATTATGAACTAATTTTTTTATTTTATATGTTGGGTATGATTCTTGCCAAACAAAAAGTGCCATAGTATTGGCAATAATGTTGATAGATGTTTTTTTTCTCCTTAAGAATAAACAAAAAGGCAGCATGGAGCTGCCCCTAAGGAATAGTTTTCTTGTAACTAACTAAATATAACTCAGTTAGTCAACAAGCAGTTAGGATTAGTTACTGAAGAAAGTAAAAAATTATTACAGTCCTACACTGTTTATATAGAAAAATGAATTACAATAGTAATAATGACGAAATCATAAAATAAAAATAAACAAAATAATATAAAATATGAGAATCAAATATGATTTTCGTTGATTCTTCAACCCCCTCAAGTTGGAGTATAGGAATTTGTCATGTCCAACTTGGTTATAAGTCGCTAAAAATACTTATTGTTACTTTGCAATCGCGTAACTATTTTAAGGGTGAGTCAACTTTCACTTTCAGTTCCTCCAAGAGTTTTATGAATCCACAAAAGTTTACAGATTCCTTGAGTCATTGTTCTGAATTCGGCTTCTGCACTGCTTCGAACAACAATACATGCACAATATAGGCACAATATCTAGTAGTGGATTTTCTATCAGTAACTGATCTTGTCTAATCAACATGTGTAAATATAGAGGGTTCTCTGTTATTGATTTTCTTAAAATGCAAACCCTTTCCTAGATTAAATTTCAAGTACTTTAAGATCTGATAAACTACCTTCGTGTGTTCGTTATAGCGAAAATGCTTGAATTGGCTTACAAGAGTCATAGAGAAAGCGATGTCTGGTCTAGATAAATAAGTTTGCCAACCATCCTCTATTATCTTCCAATATCAATAGGACCATTGCCTTTCTCCCACTCTTTCCAATTTCTTCCAAGAGATCTAGGATGTATTTTCTTTGAGAAACAAAAATTAACTTCTTTGACCGAGCAACTTGCATACCAAGAAAATATTTAAGTTGCTCCTGAATTTTTGATCTCAAATTCTTTCGCCAATTTTTTTTTCAATCTTTCCATCTCAACAATGTCATCTCCTATGAGAATAATATACTCTATGTATAGAATTAGAATTGTAATTTTATCAACATTAGAGAACTTCATGAATATAGTATGGTTTGATAATCCCTGCATATATCCTTGTCTTTTAATCGAACAAGTGAATGTAAAGGGATTTTTGTATTTTGCACACATTTGAATCAAACTTGTCTTCAAACCCAAGAAGACTATCCATGTATACTTCCTCCTACAAATCACTATTCAAAAAAGCATTTTTACATTAATTGATTTAAGTGACCAATCTAAATTCACCGTCAAGGACAAGAGAACTTTAACAATGTTTAATTTGGTAACAAGAGTAAAAGTCTTTGAGTAATCAATACCATATATCTAAGTAAATCCTTTAGCAACCAAACATGTCTTGTATCTTTCAACTGTGTTATTAGAGTTATACCTCACAGTAAATACCCATTTACAACCAACGATATTCATTTTTGTAGATAAAGTCATGACTCTCCTAGTGTCACTCTTTTCAAGAGGTCTTATCTCCTCAAGAACAATCTACTTTGGTATTTTTAGAGTCTCCTGTACACTTTTTTGAATTTCTACAGCAGACAACTGAGAGTTAAACACATCTAATGAAGAAGACAATTTTGAGTATGACACATGATTAGATAACGGATGTTTAGTGTGTGATCTAGCAGGTTTCCTAATTGCAATAGGAAGGTCTAGATCAGGATAATCAACATGACTCTTAAGAACAATAGAAATGAAAACAGAATTGTGAATATTCTAGAGAATCTATCAAACTGAATGAATCAAGAATTCATCTTCTAACAGCGCCAAATCTTCTAACAGAATTGTGAATATTCGGTTTTGTCTGCTTATAGGAAATGATTCATTTAAGTTATTAGTTGTCAATTGTAGTGATGAATTTTAGATTTTGTTAATGTGAATTGCATTTCATGAATGTACGTGAAATAGGATTTAAACTAACAATAACATCAACAATTCAATACCCTATACCACATAAGATAAAATGTTTTGTAGGGTATGCCTAGTGGAAATGAAATTACTTACTGTGATTAGGTTTAAGAAAAGAAAATGTGGCATACAAAACAAACTCGAAGTACTTGCTGTATGAACCTAATGCATGTCCTTCATGTTTACTTACCTTTGATGTTCATGTCGCTGGTTAATTTGAAGAGAATGCAATGCTTTAATTTTTGTTTGATAGCACATGATCATTTATGGGTGTTTCCGTTAAAGTTGTGTTGAAAGTTTAAGTTTAAAGGATTTCTTCCTCTAGAACTGAATTATTTTTGCCAAATAATTCTAGAACTGTTCACATATAATTTTTGCTCATGCAGTGTGGGAATTGAAAGGAAGAATTTTCTGAATATGCTTTAAGTAAATTAGCACCCAGCAACATTTTTAATTTGTATATATGCAAATTAAAATAATAATAATGAAAAATACAATTCACAAGAATGCAATTAACCTAGCACTATAATAAAGTTTTTGCATATGCATTGCAATTTCTCTTTTCTTTACAGCTTTAGTTACAGCAGCCTTCTCCCCTCTCTATTTCTATATATAGAGTAATTAGAGTCTTGTGTAAGGTAACAATTTCACAATATCATTAACATGGTACGTTGAACTTGTTCTATTTTCCATACAATGAATCTAAGCTATCTGGAAAGTGGAACTTTAATATATTTTGATTTCCAACATGCAATAATGGATAGCTATTTTGTCTTTTCCTGTTTAGTTAGAATAGGGAAAAATAGACTTCTCTTGCACACATTTGCATTTGTGCCCTTTGAGTGGTTTGCTTATTTTTGGGCATCAAATCAAGTCTCCCGATTATTACCATTATTGTTTGTGTGTGTGTTGGAATCCCCTGTATGCCATATTTTCTTAGTTTTCTTCTACATTTGGATTATGTTGCACTTTCCATTCCTTTAATTAAGCCCTTTTGATGCCGTAGGAAATATACTCGGTGAAATTACCTGGAAATCCCAAACTTGGTGAAGGGAAGCCTGAGAATCAAAATCACGCAGTTATATTTACCCGTGGAAATGCAGTTCAGACCATTGACATGAATCAGGTGATAACTGATTTATTAACAGCTAACGTGGATATGTATTATATTGCATTCCCTATTATTTATGCCCATCCTAGTTGATTGTTTGAAGTTCTAATTGGTATTATTTTTTACTATCAATTTTTCTATTTCATTTAGTATGCAATTAAACTTTGTAGATGATAGGTAGGACTACATATCACGTGTTTGGCTAATATGACTGTATATCATAAGTGGCATAGTTTAAGAACACTCTCGAGCACTCAACGAAGATGGCCAAGCACTGGCCGTTTGTCCGTTTGTGGCGGCTATTCTGTGAGAGAGTTGTTAGGTCTGATCTTGCTTTGGAATATGAAAAACTACAATTTGCTTGCTCAAGAATTTTTCTCTGACAATAAACAAAGTCCATTTCCATGTGCTTAGTGTGACCGTGGAGAATTGTATAGGGGGCAATGCTACAATACTTTGGCTGTTATTTTGATTTGAAATGGTCGCCCCCAAATGTGTCAACTCAGATCGCAGAGTCTCAACCGTAGTAATTGTAGAGTAACTTGTTCTAGAATTTGGTACTCAGCCTGTATGCTAGATCTAGCAACTAGTATTTTCTTTTAAGACCCAATTATTTTTTGCGTATGAGGTAGACCTCCTGCCATCAGGGTTTGCTGCTCAGTCAGCATCACAAGTGCAACTGTTTCAAGGATGTGGTTGCATTTCTGGAATAATAATATTCTTGGTAATGTTGTTACTAGGAACTAGGAATATTTTTCGGTGAAGTTCTTGGATAGGTTCTAATACCTTTTAAAATTTTGTTTTAGCCTAACTCAACCCTTACAAAATTAGATTGTGAGGTGAGGATGCTCCCAATTTATAAACAAACTTATTCTTGTTGAAGTTGTGGGATTTTAGAGAAAAGGAGGAGAGAAAATAATAAAGTTTTGAATATTATTGATAATAGCTTTATGCTAACTTGATTACAAAAGACTCTATATTAATCTCTATTTATAGAGTGAATAGACTCAATCCTAAATCAGGAACAAATCATAATAATAATGAGAGATATTCTAAGATATCTCTATTTTTATAAATTGATCCTCGGAAATAACTCAAGATACTCTACTATAATATAAAAGATATTAAAAGATATTTTCTAGTATTCTAACACTCCCCCTCAAGCTAAAGCTTACTAAGCTTTAGCTTGTTTCACGAAAACAATGTATTGCTTCATTAAAGAATAAAAGTGGATGGAAAGGAAACTCAAAGATGCAGGTGAAGTCGGAGATAATTGCTATAAATAAAGCCTAGCCAGATAGCTGGAATAATCATCAACAAGAGTGATATTCATGGTAAGTAATTGAACAAAGCGGAGTCCATTCTTCTAAAAAACTGCATTTTGAAGCTTCAAACCAATAAAATTGGTGACTCAATTTTTAAACTTGAATGTACTTCAAGGAGAGAAAGGTGTACTTTAAGGAGAGAAAGGCAATGCTAGTACATCTGGGGCAAAGATGGGGCCAGTGCATCTGGAACAAATTGCCAAGATAAAGTGAGTCATGAAAATCAAAGACACTGGCATAATAACCATCAACGGAAGAAGACGTCATCATGAATATGATCCATATGTGGGAAATGCGACACCACCAGAATGATCGTTGGTGGGAATAGAAACCACTTTTATAATCTATTTGTAAGAACTAAATTGCATGACAAACACTAAAGAAGAAGAAGTAGCGCGACTCTAACGAAACGAAGCCATGATTGATCAACAGAATGAGAAAATGTGTCCAAAATAGGAGAGATAACGGTTGATTTAACAAGGATGCATATCTTCGCTGATCAAAATTGGTTAGTGAGGGCAGATCTGGAACCGTGGGAGAGAGAATAATAATGCACCAAGAAAGTAAAAAGGAAGCCCAAAATGTTAACCACACCCAATAGAAGCAAATAATTTTTCACCCTAATACTTGTTGGGTACCCTGCATCTGCTTTAGTCTTGTCCAAGTTGCCAATAATCAAATGTTTTTCACATTTTACACGATTCAAGTTGAGGTGTCGATGGAGACTGACATAGGTATAGAAAATCGTAGCCCAACAAATTCAACACCAGCAATGTTATGTGACCTTAGAAGATGGTAAAGAAGAGCAACTAATGAAGTTACCACAACGTTATCAAAACAATTTCGATAACAACCATCATAAGGTTGTTCGCTGTCCGATCAACATGTACCCCTGACGTGTCAATCCCAATTGGATATTTATCGTTCCTAGACTTGATCGAACTTGTGGAGGATGTAGGGCAAAAGGTGACGGTATAATCAGCAGAGGCACAAGTGAAAGTGCTAGTTCCATCTTATAAGCGTAGCTATAAGTGCGTGAACGTGCAATCTTAAAGAATTGCGAGTACGAACTTGGTTTACATGTATCTGGCTAGCTATAAGCACCTATGCAGCAATATCGTGGATCCTCATATGCTTCACACGCGCTTTTACATGCCACGCGATCTCCATCGCCCTCACTACTCATCACTTTCAACTTCGTCAAACACCCCATGTCCAAGTCCACAGAGCAACCCGTCGCCATGTAGTTCCCTTCGTCGGCTCCTCCCGTCGGTTCAATCGTCATCGGAAGGTCGAAATTGTTGACGAGACTAACGTCGTAGAAATCAAGTTCGTTACCGCCATTATGTGTAAATTCCGTTAACATAGCCGGTAGTTGAGCGTTTCTGCTGGCAAATTCCACGGTGGAGGAAGCCCAGTCGCTGGTGATACAGGAGAATTTGCCGGCGGAATCTCGAGGGCATTGGACTCACCGGGTTGAAGTGCAAAATCGGTGGTGGAGCAAGGTGCTGTTCCGGCGCCGGATAAATTTCCTGGCCAAACTGTGTAACTACACTTGTTAAAAATTGTGAATGTTGTTGAATACGAATCTGTTAGGTATTGGAACAAAAAAAGGGTAACGAAAGTGATGGCAAATTGAGTAGAAGAACCCTAATTGGAAAATATTGGTAATGAAGAAATTATTAGAGGGTGTGCGCCAAGGAGAGAGAAAGTGTTGTTTGTACTTTACCACGTGTGACCGTAACTTGAAACTGAAATATAAGGGCCAGAATAAGAAGGTCGAGGCAAGAGCAATGAGAAAGGCCGTGCATTAACAGCTGCCAGACGCACCGTCATGCATGGTGAAGAGTGGCAATGCATGTATCTGACGTGCGGTGGACAACAAGGCGCATGTGGGTGTGTGCGGTGGAGCGGTCGTTTTCTGAAAAAGTCGTTGGTAACAGTGGTTGTGATGGTGGTAGTAGCGAACTGAACGGAAACAAGTAAAACCGGTGTCGGAATGTGTCACGACAATGGTTTGAAAAAAGAATGATCACGTTGGAAAAGAGAAACTGTGATTATATTTCTTTAATGTTGGGAACTCGGAAGCGGAACAACGGCAAGATTGTTCAAGGAGGATCGAAATAGGCTCTGATACCATGTTGAAGTTGTGGGGTTTTAGAGAAAATAATAAGGGTTTGAATATTATTGATAATAGCTTTATGCTAACTTGATTACAAAAGACCCAATGCTAATCTCTATTTATAGAATAACATAGACTCAATCCTAAATCAAAAACAAATTATAATAATAATGAGAGATATTCTAAGATATCTCTATGATTATAAATTGATTATAGGAAATTACTCAAGATATTCTAATATAATATAATAGATATTATAAGATATTTTCTAATATACTAACAATTCTCAACAATAACATTAGAAATGACTAATGCAGATTGAGAAATTACTAATTATTTCTGTTGAAATTACTATCTTTTGTAACAATCTATTGTTTATTCACATTTGCTTTTAGTTTTGATGCTTAGTAGTTTTTTATTATAGGATAACTATTTTGAGGAGGCTTTGAAGATGAGGAATCTTCTTGAGGAATTTCATTCTGATCATGGTCTTCGTCCTCCCACCATACTTGGTGTTAGAGAGCATGTCTTTACTGGAAGGTATGTCTGGCTTAAGTTCTGTGATTCTGTATACCTTTTTGACTTAATTTTGCTGTATATATTTTTGAGCAAATTTTCATTTTATTGTACAGTGTATCATCTTTGGCCTCATTCATGTCCAATCAAGAAACTAGTTTCGTGACTTTGGGCCAGCGGGTTTTAGCAAATCCTTTGAAGTAAGCCATTTTATGTTAAATAATAATTTCGTTTGTTCTTATCCAAATTAAGTGAAGCTATAATATGTTAATTTTGATCGGTTCAGGGTTCGTATGCATTACGGTCATCCTGATGTTTTTGATAGAGTGTTCCACATAACCCGTGGAGGTATTAGCAAGGCTTCTCGTGTCATCAATATTAGTGAAGATATCTACTCAGGTATTGCTGTTGATTTTGCTTCATAGAACTTTGGTTGTTCTGGTGAAGGTGCAAAATGTTGCAAAGCCGTATTACAGCCATGTTCTACCCTTAAAACCATTGAACTATTTTGGAAATCTAATGACTACAAAATTATTTGTGATCAATTCATAGAATGATCATTGTAATTCATGGCGCACCTATTTTAACAGATAACCGTATTTCATGATTATAGCATATTAGCTTGTTGTCAAATATGCTTTTAGAAACCTCGCTGGTGGTGATGGAATTTATAAATTAGGTGGAATGTAAGGTCTTAGGATGATAAATCTTTGTTGCCTTTTTAGAAAAGGGAAATGCATGTGATTCCTCTTTGTGATATTTATTGCATCATGTATATTTGACTCATGGAATATTTAGTATCTCTTGCCTTACAAGCTGGTTTTGAATGTTGACTTAGGCATAACCCAAATTTTAAGAAAAACAAATGAGAAGAGATGAGAAGTACAAGTCCTATTTCATTGCCATTCAGGATTTTAGGGTATAGTGACCAAAGTAAAAAAAAAAAATAGGGAAGGGCTATAAATTTATGGTATAACTGGGTTTTCACATTGGACTTCACTGGAGTGGTCCTTACCTGTTACTGTTGCTCTTCAAATTTTCAAGATCTCCAGTACACCAAGGGCCACCCTGCCATGCTTCGGCAAGATAGTGGCCTCTACTACCGATTTCGACCATTAGATTATAATTGTGTTTCTTACCTCATACCTTTTTTTTTTATTTAATGAATTCCAAAATAACCTAAAATAAATCTATGTTATTTCCATTTTTCCCATTATTTTCTCATTTGGTTCTTGTTAATGTACAGGATTCAATTCAACCTTGCGTCAAGGAAACATTACACACCATGAATATATTCAGGTGAGGCTTGTTATGTAATAATGTATCTATTTATGTACTACAAATCCAGCTCTAATAACAAAATATACAGGTTGGTAAGGGAAGAGATGTTGGCCTTAATCAAATTGCACTATTTGAGGGGAAGGTTTCAAGTGGCAATGGTGAACAAGTTCTTAGTCGCGATGTATACAGACTAGGGCAACTTTTTGATTTCTTCCGGATGATGTCTTTTTACTTCACAACAGTTGGATACTACTTTTGTACCATGGTATGCCATTTATGCGTCACATTTAATTATTGTTTTGAAATAATGTTGGATAAAAAATAAAAAAACATGACACATATAAATAGTTTAAATTTTGAGTCACATATAAGACCGGTCCAAGTCTATATGCAGGTATAAGAGTCAACATGACCTACATTGTAAAACGAGAAGATTGTCAGGAAACAGTTGCAGCCCACAGTGAATAGTACCTTTGAGGTATCTTATAATCCTCTTGACAACAACCAAATGCGGTTCAAGAGATGAAGCCTTAACTTGACAAACTGTTTTGAGAAAGCTGATTTCAGACCTTGGAATTTGTGTCACTGTTTCCAAAGCACGTGTAAAATGAAGGGTTTAGGACCAGGTGACTGGAAGATGATTAGCTCCCTGTTTTTTTAGTTTTAACCCAGATACCACGGGTGAAGTGGTAGGTTTGCCTTCCAGCTTAATTGTCTTGGTAAGGAGGTCCTTGTTGTGCTTGGTCTGTGAGTTAGAACCAAAGATCCATTAGGCTGACATCTGGCCAGTGAAAGACTCCTGCCAATAATTATGACCAATGATTGAGAGCTGCAAACAATTATGATGTCTTCAATATAGACAATGAGGTAGACCACTGCAGAATCCTGCAAACCAAGCCCTTTTGAGGCTTTAAGTCCTTGGCAACGATCTTAGCTTTATATTTCTCGAGAAATCTATCAACATTTTCCTTTAGTCTAAAAACCCATACACTTAATACGAACCTGATTAGGAGGAAGTGGTACTTTGGACATGGTGTTATTCCTTCGTAAGACAGTAATTTTGTGTTATTCCTTAGTCATAGGGTGGGATGCAACCAAGGTTGAAATCAGCTTCTTTCTCATTCTGCGACATGAAATTTAGATAATTTCATGTTTAATTGCTTCCTTTACCAATAAGAGCCAAGCTAACTTCTCTGAAGGTTTACTTTCGGAACCTCAGAATTTCTCTATCCGAGCAATTCAAACCATTGTGTCATTCCCTTCAAAGGTTGGTAGTTCCACCCTTTTCATCCAAGAAAGAGGTAGTTCTTTGTCTTCATCATAAGAATCTAGATCAGTAACAGTTTCAGCCACGGTTTTCTTGTACACCGAATTACTGTCATCCATTGTGGCCATGTTATAGTCGATAATTCAAGAACCATCTCTCTAATGTCATTGATTGCAGAATGCAGTTCATTCAACTTGACTGTTTGTTCATTCACCTTCACTGTGTGCTCGTTCCCAAAGAGCTCCAATTCAGCCACCATTTTTCCATGGCAAGGAGCGAGGCTAGTCGGACCAATTGTTAGGATCCACAAATCCTAACCTTTAATGATTAGGATAACGGGATTATCCTCCCGTGAGTTTGTTGATTTCAAAGAATTTGGTGCTCAAAGGAGCTATCCTCCCCTCCCAAAACTGAAGTTAGTCCTATTTATTGATCATATGACTAACAAACAAACCGATAGATAAAAATTAAAACTAACTAACAACTACATAACTAACTAAGGGCTTAAAACTTTCCCCACTTTCCTATAATAAACTATAGTAATTCCATTCTTAGTTGTGGGCTCTTCTTGAGGCCCAACATTATTTGATCATAGACTTGTTTAAATTAGTATTCAACACCAGTATTCAAGATAATCAATAGTTGCAACATGCAAATCAATGGTTGGATCAACAAAATCACACGTTCTATTGAAAAATATTATTGTTTAATTTGAATCCATATGTATGTGTGTTAGTCGAAGCTCCTTTCATGTGATGATTTTTTTCTTTATTTTGCAGTTAACGGTGCTGACAGTTTATGCCTTTCTTTATGGAAAAACGTATTTGGTGAGTTGGATTTCTTAATTCTGTGATGTTTTTAAATATTTGAGCTTTCTGTTATGTAAGTATCATGATACTTAGTGTGAGATGGTCCTTTTTCTTGCTTTCAAAATTATTCATTTAACTGGAGTTTTATTGCGACAATTTTGTGGTCATACCCGATTTTGGCCTTTCTTTTTCATAATTTTCAGTAGTTGTAATGTCATTTGCGTAAGCCATTGCTGGATTTTTAGGGTTCGATACCATATCACAAAATATTGATCTGAAAAGAGAAAATGATGTTGACTTGCTTGAAAGTGCTAAGAATACCCATATATATTGATGAATAGATCACAGCAAGGAGGCAGTTAAAAAGCAGATAATAATAAAGAAGAAAGAGTAAAATTGGTTAGAAGGAGTTGCCTACATCATGTAATACAAATGAACTGTACAAGAACACAGCTCATATAGCTAGCTATGCACAGTGAATGCTAACAAAGACCTACAGTCCTACACTTATTTTATTATACTGGTGTATAAAGGGACATTTTTGTTCTAGGCACTCTCTGGTGTTGGTGAAACAATTGAAGAAAGGGCTAAGATAACCAAGAACACTGCTCTGAGTGCTGCATTGAATACACAGTTTCTCTTCCAAATTGGTATCTTCACTGCCGTGCCAATGGTCTTGGGCTTCATTCTTGAACAAGGCTTCTTGAGGGTAAGTGTGTGTGTGTTTGTATGTCTTCATCTCAGAAATTTGTTACTACTAAAGAACCAAGTGCTCTGATTTTCTTCCTTTTTATTGTACTTTGAACTTTTATACTGAATGTTGTTTTGTGATAATTGATAAAAATCCTACATTTTCTTATCAGTTTTTATTTTATTATTGCTCTACAGGCCGTTGTCAATTTTGTCACAATGCAGTTTCAGCTCTGTACTGTTTTTTTCACATTTTCTTTGGGTACAAGAACCCATTATTTTGGAAGGACAATTCTTCATGGTGGTGCAAGGGTTTGTGTGCCAACTTTATGCCCCCTTTACTCCATTTATTTTATAATTGCTAATATATTTATTTGTCAACAGTATCAAGCAACTGGCCGTGGGTTTGTAGTCCGCCATATCAAATTTTCAGAAAATTACAGACTCTACTCTCGCAGTCATTTTGTTAAAGGGTGAGGCTTATTGTTTCTATAAGTTGACTCTACTTATGAGTAATATCGTTTGTTCTTATTTGTCTATAATTAAGTAGCTCAAATTTCAAATCATTTACCCTGATAGAACTATAGAGAGCGAAATTGAGAGAGAAGCTAGTTCTGAAGTTTTGCGTTTTTTGTTGTGTAGGATTGAATTACAATATTGTTTCTATAAAGTGATAAGCTACAATTTCTTGCAAGAAAGAGTAACCAACAGCAACTGCATTTACTGTCGCAACTTAAACTATCTAAACTGTGGACTAGTGTTAATAGAAAACTGTGCAAACTAACCTACTACGTTACTGAACAGAATAACAATATTCAGACTGCATTATGAATATACTATTGTATCCCCCTACTCCTCCCCAAGCTCATGATGGTTGAGCTTGTGCAAAAATCTGACATCTTAAGTTTATCCCTATATTTACGGAAACTTGTAGGAGACAATACTTTTTAGAAGGAATGTGCCAAACATGGAAATATTTTTCTGAGTTCTTTTCCTCGTATATGATATAACAAAAAGGTCGAACTCCATGTGTGTAATCTGGCATGGAGGATGGCAACGCCTGATAAAGCAATTGTACTCCATGTGTTTAGCTCCCGCAGTAGTGGTTGCAAGGCCGTGATATTCAACCTCTGTTGGACCAAGAAACCATTGTTTGCTTCCATATGCACCTAAGTTTGGGCCTAGCAAAACATAGGAGCCTATTGTTGAGCCCCCTATCATTAGGATTTGTTAGAATATTAAAAAATGTTTTATAATATCTTTTATATTATATTAGAGTATCTTGAGTTATTTCTTAAGATCAATTTATAAACATAGAGATATCTTAGAATATCTCTCATTATTATTATGATTTGTTCCTGATTTAGGATTAAGACTATGTAGCTCTATAAATAGAAATTAGTATTGAGTCTTTTGTAATCAAGTCAGCATAAAATTATTATCAATATTATTCAAGTTCTTATTATTTTTTTTGTTTTTCTCTAAAATCCTACAACTTAAACATGGTATCTAGAGCCTATTTCGATCTTTATTGAATTATCTCGCCACTATTTCGCTTCCGAGTTCCCAAGAGTTTGGAAATATAATCATAGTTTCTCTTTTTTGGCGTGATCATTCTTTTTGCTGACTGTTGTTACATCCGCCAACAATCGCCGCCGCTGTCTGCCACCGTTACTAGAAATATTTTTAGTAAGCTTTTCGACATAACCACTTCCATCGTGTGGGGAATCTCCCAATCTACACAACCCACGTTTTTCAGGCCAAAAGTAGCTTCGCACGCGCTCACATGCCTCCAAGATCCGTCGTGTTCATCCCACGCACCGCCGCCAACAGCCTCAAGTGCAGGCGCTTCTGTTCGCCTTCCAGCACAGTATTTCAGTCGTCCAAATTGGATTTTTCCTCTTGGTTCTAGATTTGTTTTTTAAGTTTTTTATTACAAGCCATGAGCATATATGCTGCCTCTTCTTCAATGTTTGTCATGCAATTCAATTACTACTAAAAGATTATATTTGTGGCTTTTATTCCCACCAATGATCTTTCTGGTGGTATCTCTTTTTCCACAGATGAGTCATATAGTGATGACTTCTTTTTCTATTGATGGTCATTCTAATGGTGTCTTTTATTTTCATGATTCACACTTTAGCTTTGCAATTTGTCCTAGATGTATTGACCTCATCTTTGTCCTAGATGTACTGGTCTTGCCTTTCTCTCCCTGAAGTAAGCATCTCTCTCTTCCAAATGCAGTTTGTTTTTAGAAGAGCGGACATTGCTTTGTTCAATTACTTGCATTGAATTTCTGTCAAGCTAATGATTATTCCAGCTATTTTACTTCACTATATTTATAGCAATTCTCTCCGACTTCATCTGCATCCCTAAGTTGCCTTTCCATCTATTTTTATTATCTTACAGAGTAGCTAATACATTTTTTTCGTGTAACAAGCTCAAGCATAGTAAGCTTTAGCTTGAGGGGGAGTGTTAAAATATTAGAAAATATCTCATAATATCTTTTATATTTTATTAGAGTATCTTGAGTTATTTCTTATAATCAATTTATAATCATAGAGAAATCTTAGAATATCTCATTATTATTATGATCTGTTCCTGATTTAGGATTAAGTCTATGTAGCTCTATAAATAGAGATTAGTATTGATTCTTTTGTATTATAGTTAACATAAAACTATTATCAATAATATTCAAACTCTTCTTTTTTCTCTAAAATCCCACAACTTCAAAACGATCTAATACCGATCCGCATCTAACCCTGTTTTTAAAGAGAGGACTAAACACATGGAAGTTGATTGTCATTGTTAGAATTACTCACATGTAAAATATGCTCTTGTGTAGTTAGTTGCTAATGTGATTGGAGTTAGCAATCACATTAACTTGTATGTATTATAAATATTGGCATTGTCTTTTATACTGACAGTGTCTATGAATTAAATCCATATTTTGTACAACTTTGAAAAAATTAACTTAACATTTTTATGATCATAAAAAGTAATGATAAATTAGTACCATTTTGTAAAAATTATAAGATTACATTCATATATAACAACGTTTTGACTTTTCACATTCATATAAAATAATGTTTTAGTTTTATTTATAAGAATTTTTTTACGACTCTTGACATTTTTTGTGAAACAAATTTTTTAAAGATAAACAATTTATAAGATAAACAATTGTGAAAACGTGCAAACAAAAAATGTAAAGAAACTATAAATTGAAAATATTTTAAATACTACCTAAAATAGTTCAGAAAATAAATGAATTTAATTTGATTACGTTTCATTAATCTATATATGTAATATTGTGATAGCTTATCTTTTTTATATTTGATAATATTATTCAATAATTTATAATGTAATTGAATCATTTCTTAAGTATTGTTTTCAAGTTGTAATTAATAGTTTGTATTACCATAAAGCAAGTTAAGAATTATAGTGTCTAAGAAGTTCTCTGTGTAATGGTTAATACAACTAATAATATGACAAAATAATCATTAAAATAATATTTAATACAGCTATTATATCATATTTCTTTTTAACAGAATGCCCCTATGATATCATTTTCATTATGTTTCCTAGTCCCCTCCTAATTTTACAAGTTCTTTTCCCTTGAAAACTCAAAATTACATAATATTTCATGGCATCATAATCCTATTCAGCATGACAAGACAAAACATATAGAAATAGATTGTCACTTCATTAAGAAAAAAGTTGGACAATAGTTTGATAACTACAACTAACTTTCCTTTTGGCCATTAACTAGCATTTGTGTTCACGAAGGTCCTAGCTACAGTACGATTCAAGGAACTTACTTTCAATCTGTGAATGATAGATATTCATTCAACCAACTAACTTTGAAGCTGTGGATGATAAATATTCGTCCTATTAATCTGATCTATATAAACATATTAGTGTCCGTACTCTATTTACAGTTTTGAAATATATAAGAAATATTTTCTACATAATTCTATCTTGTATTTATGAAATTATTTTCGTGTGGATGTCATTTACCTTGAATTGAATAGTCATAATCCTATATCTTCTTGTGTTCAGGTTGGAAGTTGTGCTTCTGTTGATAGTATATCTTGCTTATGGCTACAATGAAGGTGGTGCACTGTCGTACATTCTTCTGAGTATAAGCAGTTGGTTTATGGCTCTATCCTGGTTGTTTGCTCCATATTTATTCAACCCATCTGGATTTGAGTGGCAAAAGTAAGTATTGTCTAAGCTGCGTTTTTTATGCCTCTGTTATAATAGTTGTTTATGGTATAATGGTTCCTCTATGTATGCGATTTATTGTGTAGTTAGTTTTCTGTAGTATAGTCTGCTAGAGTTATACGCACGTGAAGTTGTTAGGCCTTGTTTGGAAAGTTTAATTCTATTCTATAAATAAGACGTCAAAGCTCTCTGAAGCTAGTAAACAGTACTTTTTTTCGTTTCTAGAATTAGATCTCTCTTGCAGTTAATCAACTTTTAATCCTTTCAGGTTTACTTCTCATATATACTGAATTTCTCCTATTGTGTATTGTAGGGTAGTGGTAGACTTCCGAGACTGGACCAATTGGCTACTTTACAGAGGTGGAATTGGTGTTAAGGGAGAAGAAAGCTGGGAAGCTTGGTGGGAAGAAGAACTGGTATACATTGTTTTTAAATGTTTTAATTGCTTTTATATTTCGTTGTATCCTAGCCATTGATGAATTTGGCACTTCTAGTAATTGAACTCCCAAAAAATCTTAAATAGGTTGAGTATAAAGGCATTTTAATGATTACACCATATGTTCTTTTTGAAGGTGTTAATTTGCAATTCTAGTTCTATAAGAATGGCCAATTTTATTATACATTGTTATGCTGCTACTTTCTTCTGGAAAAATGTGTCATGTGCTAAATGAATGAGTGTTATAGGTAGTTCTAGTTCTGAAGGGGCCAATTTATTTTTATGTTGCCAGTCCCCTACTTAAACAGTCAATACCTCATTGTGGGAGTTTTATTGCACCAGGTTTCTTAGTGAACATTCTTTTAGAACAATTCATGATTTGCGTAGTGAACAATTACTGGTGCTTTCCATTTGGTTGGTTAATCGGCTTGAATTACTTTCTATTCCTTGTAATATACACCTTTTCCATGCTCAAATTATCCCGAACTCAATTTGGGATTTGGACATAACACAATTGCACAAAACTGGTTAAGAAGGTGAGGACTGCTCAAGCTTTATAAAGGCTATTTTGGCTCTATCTTTTGTCAATATGGGACTCTTAACACATCCTTTCATGCTCAAGATTGAACATCTAAATCACGGATTAATGTAAATGGAATAACAAAGATTTTAACACGCCCTTTCATGCCCAATTGGATGTTTGGAGCATGGACAAATGTGAGTAGAATAATATATAGATCTAAGCCGAATAAATGGTTTAGGATAGGCCTTGTACCATCGTAGAATTATAGGTCTAACTCAACTCCACATAAGTGGCTTGTAAGGCACTTTTTCAGCCTTGTTAAGGTTACCTAGGCCATATCTCTAGTGGATGTTCAACTCTCAACACACCTCTTCATGCTTTGTACTAGATATATGAAGAGTGGAATAATGCAAGGAGGAACAAGAAGGATCTCAATAATTTCATTGGGGACAATTATTGTAGATCTATGTTTCAGAGATTCACTGAGAACTTTCTGAACGGGACTAAAGCCAAAATTGGTATAAATTACACGGACCAAAATTATTCAACTCATGTCAATTTTATCATTCAAATTCAATTGTTTTGGAATCTAGGAAAGGGGACCTTTATAAGCCGCTGTCCATGGTTTCTTCAACTACTTGAAATTGAGTCAGAACCTACTGGATACACAATCTGTTGATTGAACTTGATTAAGGAATCAATTAATGGACGACTTGAATATAACAGTTAGAGAATATAATCATAGTTTCTCTTTTCCAACATTCCGACACATTTTACTCGTTTTCCGCTCAGTTCACTACTGCCGCCGCTGCCACTATTTCCGGCGAATTTTCCTGCGAACAGCGTCGTCATCTCCAGATCAGGTCATGCCCAAAAGCCCGCGCCAAAAGTTGTCACGTGCGCTCTCACGTGCTGCTAATCTCTCCTGCGAGTAGATCTCACGTGCCGCCGTCTCCAAAGCGTGTGACGACGCGTTTTGACACCTCTCAGTTGCTGCTTGGTCGGTCAATCGCGCCTTAACTTCGCGGTTTCGAATCTGCCCTCGTATTCTAGTTTCGGGCTACGGTTACAACTACTATCTTCAAGATCTGCTGTCTACTGTTGCCTTCCATCTACTGTCGCTGCTAGAAAAGCTTCCCAATAAGTTTTCCGACACAACCACTTCCATTGTGTACGAAATCTCCCAATCTACACAACCCAGATTTTTTATGCCAAAAATTGCTTCACGCTCGCTCATGTGCCTTCAAGATCCTCCGTGTTCATTTCACGCGTCGCCGCCAACACCCTCGAGCATAGGCGCGTCTGTCTGCCTTCCGGCACAATGTTTCAGTCGTCTAGATTGAGTTTTCCTTCCTGTTTTCAGATCTGCCCTTCTTTTTTTGTGTTTGACATGCAATTTAGTTGTTACTAATAGATTATAATAGTGGCTTCTATTCCCACCGACAATCATTTTGGTGGTGTCCCTTTTCCCACATATGAATAATATTAGTGATGACTTCTTCTTTCGTTGATGGTTATTCTGACATGTCTTTTATTTTGATTACTCACTTTATCTTGGCAATTTGTCCCAGATGTACTGGCCACATCTTTGTCCCAGATGTATTGGCCTTGCCTTTCTCCCCCTAAATCATGTCGCACTCTCCTTGAAGTATTTTCAAGTTTAAATATTTTGAGTCTCCCGATATTATTGGTTTGAAGCTTCTAAATGCAGTTTTTTAGAAGAACGGACCTTACTTTGTACAATTGCTTGTCATGAATTTCTCTCATGTTGATGATCATTCCGGCTATCTGGCTAGGCAATATTTATAACAATTCTCTCCGACCTCACCTGCATCCCTGAGATGCCTTTCCATGCACTTTTATTCTTTTGCAGAGCAATACATTGTTTTCTTGTAACAAGCTAAAGCTTAGTAAGCTTTACCTTGAGGGGGAGTGTAAGAATATTACAAAATATCTTATAATATCTATTATATTATATTAGAGTATCTTGAGTTATTTCCTATGATCAATTTATAATCATAGAGATATTTTAGAATATCTCTCATTATTATTATGATTTGTTCCTTATTTAGGATTGAGTCTATGTTTCTCTATAAATAGAGATTAGTATTAAGTCTTTTGTAATCAAGTCAGCATAAGCTATTATCAATAATATTTAAACCCTTATTATTTTCTCTCCTCCTTTTCTCTAAAATCCCACAACTTCAACAGTATTAAGTTATAAAATCAACTATATTTATGTTGAAACAATTAGGCCACACAAATCCTTTAGTAGGCATTGTCTTTTCCTCAAGATGATAGGTTGAGTAGTTAGCAAGTGATGGTAGGTGTAGCTTCTTTCTCTGCATGCGCATGGGCAAGGACTATTATGATGCATTATGAGGGTAATGTAAAGTGGTGAACACTTACAAATGAAATTGATAGAAACGAAGCAATTATGGGGTTAGACATCTCATCATAGTTGACTAACTAATTAAGAGTTACCTATCACGAAAAAAAACTTAGCAATTATGACACTCACCTTTCTTCCTTCCACTCTAATAGTCTAATTTAACTAATTTCCAATTATTCCATCTGCAGGCTCATATCAGGAGCTTGAGTTCAAGGATAGCTGAGACTATCCTGAGTTTGAGATTTTTCATTTTTCAATATGGTATTGTGTACAAGCTTAATCTGCAAGGAACAGATACTTCATTGACGGTATGTTTTTATTTCATATGTTTATCCTTTTGGAGATTTACTAATTTAAAAATATATTATTTTTCTTGTTCCAACTGTTAAATAAAGGAATTTATTTAAAATCAATAAATTATACTAAAAGAGTGGGTCACACTTCCTTCGCTGTAAAGCACCATACCCTACGCTTCTAAATTGCCCCATAATGATGTTTAACACAAATGGGATTTCAGTAGGCTTTCTCATATCATCGAACTCATCATCCAAACTGGCCTTCCTTACCTTGGGCATAGCTTAGTAACAAATGGTAGAAGTGGTAGTAGTACTAATGGGAAAACATGACTGATATTTGGATTTGTGTGGTTGTGGAAAAATTGGGTTAGCCAAGCACGGTTGCCTTGTGATGGTTGACCCCGCAATGGTGGTTTCTGTATTGCTGACAGTAATCTGTGTTTCTGTTGCAATTCTAAACCCAATGAATGTGCTGGATGTGGCCAAGGGTCTATGAGGCTATAATGATGGTAGCCTAGGGTAGCTGAAAATAAGGTGGTTAGGGTTCTGTCATGGAAACAAACAGTCTCCCAAATCGGGAACTCCGATGCCTATTTGAAAGAAAAAAAATATGGAATCTAAATATTATTTCATCTATTCTTATCACAATAATGATATGCATTATATAGACCAATGCATTGACATTCTAATAAATGCTGTCTTGGCACAAAATCTGAAATCTGTCCTAGTAACAAAAATCTAGGAAAACTAAATCTGTACAGAAACCAATTTAGGGTTGCTTGCACAATACAACAAAGAAGTAGCTTGATTTGTTTTATATTCGACTTCTATTACAGAATTTGTGCATGTTAGTCAACTGATTGCTTATGTTTGCCATTTTGCACAGGTTTATGGATTCTCATGGGTAGTGCTGGCAGTGCTAATAATTCTTTTTAAGGTGCAAAATTGCATAATGGGGTCTATATATTACATTTGTATGTTGCTAATTTTGTATATTGACCCGAAGCTATCTTGTATTCTTGCACAATAGGTATTCACCTTCAGCCAGAAGATATCAGTCAATTTCCAGCTTGTGCTGCGCTTTGTACAAGGACTATCCCTCTTGGTGGCACTGGCTGGTTTGGTTGTAGCAGTAATATTAACCGACCTATCAGTACCAGATATATTTGCTTCTATTTTAGCATTCATTCCTACTGGATGGGGAATTTTATCGGTGTGTTCTCTTTTCCTCTGATGCAATGCATTTATTAGTTATTTGATCTTTCCGCTGTTGGATTGGATGCTTGTGATATCAGCTGTCTAAAGTTGGAATCCTGCAGTGCTATAGTTTGATTCTTTATTTATCAAATTGATATTGTTAGTTAATTAGCAAACTGACTTCGCTTTTTTTTATTATTTTTCATTTTCCTTGATGATGTGTTTTTATAATTACAAAAGTGTATAACTTACGCCCGGGGTTTTGGTAGAAGAATACTAGTAAAAACCAATGTTGTCAAAATCATACTGGACCATTTGTTCAACTTTGAACTGGTAACCGCCAAATCTGTCGATTGGTTCAACCATGTTTCATTCCTCTTTAGAACTGTGGTTTTGGTTCGACTGTTTTTTTTTTCTTGTTTATAAAAAAATACATTTATTTATCCGTTAGTCATTTGGTTCAACCATGGCAAATGAACCATGACCTTGAAGTTGCTAGGTCGATCTTCGGTCTGGTTCTGGCAACATTGGCGAAAACTTCCTTCCATCTCTTTTATCTTATCCGTTTCCATCCTATTCTAACCATCAAACAACCCCTTAAGGTATTTAGAATGTGATTTGACATCTATAATCCTATAAACTTGTCCAGACACTTTTTGGTTTTATTATTCACGTGCTGAAATGGAGCTGATTTTGTATTAGTGGTTTTAATATCTCAATTCTATGCAGCATTACTCTGATTTTTATATATTGATTATTGTTGTGTAGATTGCTGCTGCTTGGAAGCCTGTGATGAAGAGACTAGGACTATGGAAATTCATTCGATCGATTGCTCGCCTATATGATGCTGGCATGGGAATGCTCATTTTTGTTCCCATTGCATTCTTTTCGTGGTTTCCATTTGTATCAACATTCCAAACTCGCCTCATGTTTAACCAGGCGTTTAGTCGAGGGTTAGAAATTTCTTTAATCCTTGCAGGGAACAATCCCAATACTGGGATATAGTTTGACTTGGCTCATACCATATTCCTAATAGAAATATGATGTCTTTTTCATATGGTGGAGCCTAGATAATTTTGTAAGTCTCTTTAGCATTGTGAATAGTGATGTATAATCATACTTTCAGTTTATGTATTAGATCAGTTTATGTACAGTTGGGTGTAATATTAGCAATTTCACTTTTGAATTCCCTTTAAATTCTGCGAAGCCAGTTACTCTCCAGCACGGAAAGACAGATGTTGCAACTGCCTAATTTTAATAGATTATAGATAGATGCAGAGATGGCACTTTTTTTTCTTTTCATTTCTTTTGCAAAGGTCAGTGAGGTTGAAAGCTTGAAACTCTTTAGCTGATTTGCGTATACTCATTGGCTATTTGCTTGATTTCTATTATCCCCGCCACCTTTCCCCAAGAAGAAAACCCCAGGTTTCTTTGGGAGGGTCCCCTATATAATAATGCATTGAAGTGCAGCCCAAAGTATTGAATTTGAATGACTGACCAGATGATAATGATCTTTGCTTGTCTGATTCTTTTTAAATTGTTGTGTTAATAGGTACTGGCGTACCATGCTGCTATTGTAAAAAAGCAAATAATGGGGCTTCTTTTTCCCCTCTTTATGTTCTTAAAAAAGTTTACTTTTGTTAGCCAATAAAAGTTGGTTCAGTTGGTAAGAAGTTGGTCCACTCTCACAAGGGCACAAGGGCGGGAGTTTAACTCTCGCTGCCAATATGCAAACTTCTTTGATGGATGATCTATAACATTGAGCTTCTGAAACTCAACTAATCTAATGTTCTTACATATAACATAATATAAGATTGAAATGTAAGTGTTGAAAATTTAAGTGAATACTTTTTAACACATATAAATACACTTTAGGTGTTTGATAGCAACTTGGAAATAAAGTTATATATGATGGGTCAAATTATTTTAGATTCTTTTAAAATTTATATAAATTCTTTCAATATTTTCAAGTTATAAAAACTATGTAGAATATGTACTTTGAAACTTTAGACAGGTTTTTTGATATTATTAAAATAGTATAATAAATGTTTCATATTCTTACAAAGTGTATAAACTTTAAAAAATAAATTACCTTTTTAATAATACAAAAATTAGAAAGTGATAACAATTAAAATAATTTACTTTTATATTATACCGTAAACTTAAAAATTATTGTAATTAATATAACATGGCTTTTAATTAGAATATTTAATTTAAATTTATTAAAAATATAAATTAAAGTTATTGGATTTGACTCATCAATTTGAATAGTAAACCAATAAATCTGTATAATTATGAGTCATTAATTGCTCTAAGACAAAAAAAGACAATGCTGAAGTAAGCTACATTATATATACTCCATGGGGTAAAAAATCTGCTTAAGTCGTAGAATATTTGTTGCATTTCTTTTTCTTTTTATTTTTTAGGATTAAGTTTG
>JBBPBP010000001.1:18033069-18043197 GCA_037974735.1 Cicer chorassanicum
AGAATGAGTTTATCAAAAAAAAACTAACCATCTAAATTACAAGTTGATTTTAAAATGTTGAATAAATATTATTCTTAATAAATTAATTTACTATTTTTTCGAAGTTTTTTATGTGCTTCACTTTACCTAAACTCATGGGTTTAATCTTTTAAAATGTGTTATCTCGCACATATGTTTAGTAATATTTTACGAGGTTAAATATCGTCAATATAAAACTCTTACTATTGAGAAACAATGCATGGAAACCTTTTTTCCCAACTAAACAATGAGTTTATAAAAAAAAAAACTAAATTATAAGTTGATTTTAGAATGTTGTATAAATATTATCCTTAATAAATTAGTTTACTATTTTCTTCCAAGTTTTTTACGTGCTTCACTTTTCTTAAACTCATGGATATAATCTCTTAAAATATGGGTTATATCTAAGGGTATAACTAAACAAAATAAATCCAATTAACCTGAACATCTAAATTAAACCAACCTAAAAATTATCCGTTATTTTTTATTCGGGTAAAAAATTCAAATCAAACCAATGTAAATCGAAGATTATTGGTTTAGGTATCGCATTTTAGTTATAAAACTCGAACCAAACCAACAGGATTCATATTTTTTTATATATTTATTTTTTACATAAAAATTTGGCCCAACATGATAAAAAAAAATGTTTACACAACAATCAGACTCGTTAAGTCATATCTCAAACTCTAGTTTGATATCCTACACTCACTAACATACTTAGTTAGAGGAATGAATGATTGAAATGGTCGTAGTTTGTTAAAGAAGGAGTTCATACATATGAGATGTTGCGCTCACATTTTAAATTTGATTGTTATTGATGATTTAACTACCATCGAATCATCTATTAAAAAGATAAGGATTGTCTACAAGTTTGTTAAGACATCTCCGACTAGGCCTGCTAGTTTTAAATAGTGTGCAAAAGAGTGTAATATAAATAGTAAGGCAATGATAACTCTTGATGTTCGAATTCGTTGGAACTCTACCTATTTGATATTAGAAGTTACTGAAAAATATGAAAATGTATTTAATCGACTTCAATATCAACATAATTAATTTGTTGTGTTTCTTGCTAGTGAAGAAGTAGATTTCCTAATCATTTTGATTGGCAACGTGCACATGTGTTTGTGAACTTTTTAAAGATCTTTTATGATGCAACACTTTCTTTTGTCTAGTTCATTGCATGTTACATCTAATACATTCTTCAAAAAGTTGTGTGGCATTCAAAAATCATTAAAGAAATGGACTAATAGTGAGGATGAAAAGTTGAGGATGATGACAACAAATATGCAAGTGAAGTTTAACAAGACAAAAATATTGGGAGAGTAATGTTATAAATTATCTTTTGTTTGTGACTGTTTTTCTAGATCTAGTTATAAGTATGAATGCATTGAATTTTATTTTACTAAGATGTATGGCACTGATAAGAGCAAAGATATTGTGTATTGTGTGTTTTAATTTTTAGAAATCGTTGGATTATATATTATTAGTGTTGGGGTTAACATCGATGGCATGACATGAATGAAGAATGCAATCTAAGGTTATATTTATTTTGATCTATTAAAATTGGAAATAAATTTCATGTATAATTTAAATTCTGATATAGAATCCAGACAACTAATTTTGGTTTAATTTGGCATTACTACGCTCTGTTTTGTATTTTAACTTGGGCACTATGTTATTCTAAATTCTATTTTAGGGAATCAAATTATGTAATGCTACTGCATATTTTGTTTTAGTCTTTTACAAGATTAAATTATGAGTTTGTAGTTATTCCAAATTTTATTTTAGAGAAACAAATTAAAGTGGCAGTTGCGCATGTATATTCTTTTTTTTTAGAGGAACCAATCCGTATATCATTGGTTTAGTTTGGTTCGGATTCAGTCATAAAAAACAAATAAAACCAAACCATTTCCACCCGTGCAAATTTTATTGGTTTTGATTCATTTTTAGCAGAAAACCAAATCAAACCGACCCGTTACACCCTTAGTTATGTCGCACATATGTTTAGTAAGTTATGTCGCACATATATTTAGTAATACTTTACAAGATTAAATGTCTTCACAAACATTCATGAGCATGATTTTATAGAGAGTTATAACAAAAGTCAAACATCTCTAATAATTTAACGGATGTGATTAACTAATACTATAAAAAAAAATTATATTACCAATGTCTATGAATTAAATCCATAGACTTAGAAAAAATTAACTTTTCTAACATTTTTATAATCATAAAAAGTAAGTAATGATAAATTGGTTCCATTTTGTAAAATTTATAAGATTACATTCATATATAACAACGTTTTGACTTTTCACATTCATATAAAATAATGTTTTAGTTTTATTGATTCAAAATAATATTTTTCTTTTTGAACAAATTAGTAGACATTTGTTAAAAGTGGTATTCAAATTAAGAAGCCCAACTGTTTTGGACAGTTAGTTAGTTAGTTGTAACTAACTTCAGTTAGTTAGTTTGTTACTCCAATTGTAAATAAACTGTACATAAGTCAAAGCAAGGCTGGAAAAAAAAAAAAAAAAGAGATCATAAAATGAAAAACTGCAGTTTTACTAAGTGTAGAAAACTGGCAGCATAAGTGCAATTCCAATTGTAATCATTTTTCGTCTCCAAATAGTGAAAATTCAAGTCGGATCCAGTCCCCAAGACGTAGGAGTTAATCTCTGAACTGGGTTAACAATTGTGTGTGTTCATATTAGAATTACAAGCTTCAAATTATGTTTCATCAATCTTCGTTAATTTTCTGGATTCATTGATTGATTGATCTCTGTTTTTCACAACAACTGGTATCAGAGCACGGGAGTATTCGATTCAAAGGAGGGATGGCATCTACAAAGTATGCAATTGAGAAATTCGATAGGAAGAATGATTTTGGGTTATGGCGTCTCCAGATGAAAGCGTTGCTGGTTCATCAAGGTTTAGCAGGAGCACTGGGAAGAGAGAAAGACATGGCATCCACACTACAAGAAAAGGAGAAGAGGGATATCATGGACAAGGCTCATACTGCTTTAATCTTGAGTCTTGGAGACAATGTTCTGAGGGAAGTGTCAAAGGAGACCTCTACAGCAGGCATTTGGCTCAAATTAGAATCTTTGTACATGACAAAATCATTAGCGAATCGTTTGTACTTAAAACAAAAATTATATACTGTCAAGATGCAACCTGGGAGATCAATTGAAAATCATATGGATGAGTTTAATAAGATCATATTAGATCTTGAAAATATTGATGAAAAATTGAAAGATGAGGATCAGGCCCTGTTGTTGATAAATTTATTATGAAGCTCTTATGAAAATCTGCGTGATACACTTCTGTATGGTAGAGATTCCTTGACAGTAGAAGAAGTACAAGCTGCACTAATGTCCAAAGAATTGAAGAGGAAGTTAGATGAGAAAGAAGAAAGCAGTGGCGAGGGACTGTTTGTCAAGGCCAAGGCAGGGAAGAAGAATCAAAAACAGAAGAATAAGTTCAAGAACAAAGAAAACGACAAGTCTAAAATGAGATGTTTCATATGCAAGAAAGAAAGGCATTTCAAAAAATAATGTCCAAATTGGAAAGGAAAGAAAGGATCACATGGTGATGATGATTATGGAAATGCATCTATAGCTTCTAAAGGGTATGAAAGCTCAGAAGTTCTTATGGCGAATTCAACAGAAATCATGGATGATGACTGGGTACTTGACTCAGGGTGTTCATTTCACATGACCTCAAATAGAGAATGGTTTCTTGACTACAAAGAAACGGATGGAGGCAAGGTGATTATGGGGAACAAATCAGCCTGCAAGGTAGTTGGAATTGGTTCAATCAAGCTGAAGCTGAAAGATGGAACCATGAAGATTTTGTCAAAGGTGAAACACGTTCCAAAACTGAAAAGAAATTTAATTTCTCTAGGAATGCTAGAGGAAGTTGGTTCTTCATACAAAGTAGAGAAAGGCACTCTAAAAGTCATAAAAGGATCATTGGTAATCATGAATGGAACAAGAGATCATGGAATCTACCTTCTAAATGGTCAAGCAGTGACAGGAATGGAGTGGCTGTTCAAGCATCAAGCAAAGTCAGCCTATGGCATCAAAGGTTGGGTCATGTTAGTCTAAAAGGAATGCAAGTTCTAGACAGGCAAGGCATGCTAGGTGGGGACAAGATCAGTGATCTTGAATTTTTTGAGCATTGTGTGTTTGGAAACATGCATAGGGTCAAGTTCTCCAAAGGTAAACATTGCTCAAAAGGAATTCTGCAATATGTTCACAGTGATCTATGGGGCCCTACAATGATTGCTTCACATGGAGGTAACAAGTATTTCATTATGTTTCTTGATGATTGTAGTAGAAAAGTATGGATTTACTTATTGAAAAGCAAAGATGAAGCATTTAAAACCTTAAAAGATTGGAATTATGTGGTTGAAAATAGGACTGACAAAACTCTAAGGACAGATAATGGTCTGGAATTCTGTAGTGAGGAATTCACTAGTTTTTGCAAAGCTCATGGTGTGAACTGACATAGGACTGTAAAGAACACACCTCAACAAAATGGACTAGCTGAAAGGATGAATAGAACCTTACTTGAAAGAATGAGATGCATTCTATCAAATGCAGGGATGCCTGCACAGTTTTGGGGAGAAGCTGTCCATACAGCTTGTTATTTGATAAATTTGAGTCCATCTATTGCAATTGAACTCAAAACCCCTCAAGAGATATGGACAGGACAGGCTGCAAACTACAATCATTTAATAGTGTTTGGATGTGCTCCATACTACCATGTAAATGAAGGGAAGCTAGCCCCTCGAGCCAAGAAAGGATATTTTGTTGGATATCCAAGTGGGGTAAAAAGTTATAGAATATGGTGTCTTGAAAGCAGGAAATGTATCATCAGCAGGGATGTTAAGTTTCATGAGGTTGAGCTATTCAAGTCTGTAACCAATGCTGCAAATAAAAGCTCACATCAGATTGAAGATGAGAGGATTAATCTTGAGGTGGAGAAAGATGGAGAGAAACGAAGAACAATCCTGGAGCAACAGCAGACTCAACAAGATAAAACTGAGAGGTTTGGTCTTGAGGTGGAGCAAGTTGTAGAAAATCGAAGATCGATCTTGACTCCTGCCACAGAAAAGGAGAACGCTCAACTGAAGTCAAGAACGATCCTGACTTCAGAACAACAGCAATCTGAGCAAGACAAAACTGATGCAAACCCAGCAGAACATGCTATGATTCCAGAGCAGGAGTTAGATGATTATATCCTCATCAGGGATGGAGAAAGAATGGCATCAAAACCCACTCAAAGATATGGTTATGCAGACATGATCAGCTATGCATTACATGCTGTAGAAGAGATTATACAAGAAGATCCCAGGAACTACAATGAAGCTATCAGGTCTCAAGATAAAGACAAATGGATTTCAGCTATGACTAAGGAGCTGAAATCATTGGAGAAGAACAACACTTGGGAACTCATACCCGAGCCAGCCAACTCCAAAATTGTAGGCAGCAAGTGGATTTTCAAGAGGAAGGAGGGAATTCCCGGAGTTGAACCACTCAAGTTCAAAGCACGACTAGTAACAAAGGGATTCACTCAAAGAAAAGGTGTAGACTACAATGAAATCTTTTCTCCTGTAGTCAAGCATGCATCTATAAGGATAATTCTAGCCATGGTAGCACACTTTGACATGGAATTGGAGCAGATGGATGTCAAAACAACATTTCTCCATGGAGAACTTAATGAAACAATATTGATTCATTCATGCTTAGTCAAAGTTATGCTAGAAGTAATTTTGATAGTTGTGTGTACTATAAACAAGTATCATCGTCCACATTCATTTACTTGCTGCTATATGTGGATGACATGCTAATAGCATGTAAAAGTATGAAAGAAATAAAAAAATTGAAGGGCCAGCTGAAGAAAGAATTTGAGATGAAGGACTTGGGACCAGCCAAGAGGATTCTAGGAATGGAAATCATCAGAATCAGAGAACAAGGAAGACTGATAATTTCTCAAGAGAGCTACATTGGAAAGGTTCTAAGTAGATTCAACATGAGTGAATCAAAGGCAGTTAGCTCTCCACTAGCAGCTCACTTCAAGCTTTCTTCAGCCATGTCACCAAACACAAATCTAGAAGCAGAAGACATGAAGAATATACCATATGCAAGTGCCATAGGGAGTATCATGTATGCTATGGTCTGCTCAAGGCCAAACATTTCTCATGTTGTAAGTGTCACGAGCAGATTTATGGGAAACACAGGGATGAATCATTGGCAAGCTGTCAAATGGATTCTAAGGTACCTAAAGGGTACTCAAAGCATGTGTTTGGAATACAGCAAAAGTTCAAAACCTTCAAAGTCAGTCCAAGGATTTATAGACTCTTATTTTGCTAGAGATTTAGATAGAAGAAGATCTCTTACACGATATGTGTTCACAGTGTTTAATAACACAGTCAGTTGGAAAGCTAATCTTCAACACATAGTGGCATTATCAACAACAGAGGCAGAATATGTTGCACTTGCTGAAGCAGTGAAAGAAGGAATTTGGCTAAAAGGATTGATCACAGAGCTTGGGGTCAAGCAAGAAGCTGTGTGCATACATTGTGACAGTCAAAGTGACATTCATTTGAGCAAAAATCAAATAGAGATGTCATTGAAAGGGGTGAGATACATGCGGCAAAGGTGCATACAAGTGATAATCCTGTAGACATGTTTACAAAACCTGTCACACTTAGCAAATTCAAACACTATTTGGATATGCTGCGAATCAAGTTCAAAAACTGAGATCAAGGACAAATGGGATCTGATTTGAAGGATCACAAGCTGAAGCTTCTCATTTGGTACCAAGATGGAGAATTATTAAAAGTGGTACTCAAATTAAGAAGTCCAACTGTTTTGGGCAGTTAGTTAGTTAGTTGTAACTAACTTCAGTTAGTTAGTTTGTTACTCCAATTGTAAACAAACTGTATATAAGTCAAAGCAAGGCTGAAAAAAAAAAGAGAGAAGAGATCACAAAAAGAAAAAATGCAGTTTTACTAAGTGTAGAAAACTGGCAGCACAAGTGCAATTCCAATTGTAATCATTTTTCGTCTCCAAATAGTGAAAATTCAAGTCGGATCCAGTCCCCCAGACGTAGGAGTTAATCTTTGAACTGGGTTAACAATTGTGTATGTTTATTTTAGAATTACAATCTTCAAATTTTGTTTCATCAATCTTGGTTAATTTTCTAGATTCATTGATTGATTGATCGCTGTTTTTCGCAACAACTTTTAAAAATATTTTATAATTTTTTTCTATAAGAAATTTTTTATGACTCCTAACATTTTTTGTTAAACAAATTTTTTTATCAATGATTTATAAGATAAACAATCGTGAAAATGTGCAAACAAAAAATGTAATGAAACTATAAATTGAAAATATTTTAAATACTACGTAAAATAGTTTAGAAAATAAATAAATTAAATTTGATTACTTTTCATTAATCTATATATGTAATATTGTGATAGCTTATCTTTTTTTTATTTGATAATAATATTCAATAATTTATAATGTAATTGAATCATTTCTTAAGTATTGTTTTCAAGTTGTAATTAATAGTTTGTATTACCATAAAGCAATTTAAGAGTTATAGTGTCTAAGAAGTTCTATGTGTAATGGTTAATACAACTAATAATATAACAAAATAATCATTAAAATAATATTTAATACAGCTATCATATCATTTTTCTTTTTAACAGAATGCCGTTATGATATCATTTTCATTATGTTTCTTAGTCCCCTCCTAATTTTACAAGTTCTTTTCCCTTGAAAACTCAAAAGGTTAAGAAAAAATAAGTATTTTTATAGTGGTGGTATTTTTTATGAATAGGAATTGAAATCGCTATCCCCAAAGTTCACACACATTGCGCATCAAAAGACTCCTTTTCTTTTATAAAGGCACCAAAATATTAATTTTTTACTAAAGTAGTATATAATATATATACATTAAAATTTATCAAGGTTTAGTTTAATTCGAACCGAACGTTACATTTGTATGCAAAATTTTTTATTATTTTATTTAAATAAATAATAATAATAATAATAATAATAAATTTATCTTATTCGAGTTATATATAAAAAATAATAATAATGGCCACATGTGATCAAATAAATTGTAGAATAAAATTAGTTAATCATATCCACAAAATTTGTGTTTACCAAAAGTACTAAATTTGTAGGAAAAACACTACAACTAAAGTTTTATCGATTTTTTAATTTTGGTTTAGAGTTGAAATACATAAATCATTCTCTAATATGAACTTGAAAAAACATGTTGTAACCATCTTAAAACTTATCTAAATCATGATAATTTTTTTTATTAAGATTATGAGATTCTATTCAAAGGATTAAAAAACTATTAGAGAATTTTAACAATTTACTCAAAATCATACTATATAATATTGAGTTTTTTAATTATATATTTAATTGTTTTTTCAATGTATATGTAGTTTATAGAATAACATTAATTATTCTTATTAAAATCTTTTTGGTTATCTAATATCTCACAAGATAGATTAAATTGTCTTGTTTTGATTTGATTTCTATTAAAAATAATTTTTTAATTAATATTAGTTATGAACGACTTGTCAATTATTTTGCAACAAAAATGAAAAATAGTTGTATTTAAATAATCACAAGGGTATCCATTTTATTGGTTCGCCAAAGCACCCAAACTCTAAGGAGGGCGCATCAATGTCATAGTGTATGGCCTTTTGGAACTTTCCTATAGAGGTTACTTCATTTTGGTATTACAAGGATTTAGAAACATCTATCTCATGCACATTATCACTTTGTTTGAATACCTAAAGATAGATATACAAATTGATTGAGACTCTTTATAAATATTTCATGGGAATTTTCTCCATTAACCAACAAAATTCCATCTTATCTTGTATCCATTAAATTCGTATATATAGACTATATTCTTTACACTATTTTAAGAAATATAATCTAGTTATATGCAAAACATTATAGTAGATACTGCATGATTTTTAATTTTTAATAGCAAAAAAAAATTATATTAAGAGTATATATGAAGAAAACTCCAACGGCCTAATACAATCGAGTTTAAGGAGAATAAGCATAAAAAACTCATTAAACCATATTATCCAAAAAGGGTACTCCAATCAATCATTAGTTCATGGAGAACCAATTATCTATGAAATTAAGCTCCACAAACCACTCATTTTTTATAAGCTAAAAGTAGATTGAAAAAGGAAGAAAGAAAAAACAAACTTTGATATATTATTATCTATTATCTAAGAAAAATAGGCATCTCATATTGCCCACAAAATCGAATATCATACTAGAGTCAAACATTGTTTCCCACAAGCTCCAAATAAAATGGATAGTGAATATATTAATCTTTCTACGGAACAAATCTGCATGAGTTAATATTTGGAGGTACAAATTTCTCCTAATACTTGCAAATTTGAGAGATCATTTACACTAACCCACATCGATTCCCATGTATAATGTCTTGATGGTGTTTGTGGTGAAGTTACGATAAACAAATGAGATTTATGTGAGAAAAATATGTGTTAGTGTTTCAAAGGAAATGATTTTCACATTTTGAACGAGGTTTCTTTCCTTCAAATAAATGTGTTAGTTACAAGTACGTACAATCACTTATTATGACGCAAGCGTTTGTGCTATAAACAATTGCTTTTATGTGATATAGTTGAGTTCGGGGCAAAGAATTTATGATTTGGCATCTATTAATTCTATTCTTACAACAAAATCTTAGACGATATCTAATTTTCTCTGAATAAGGCTAATATGAACTCTATTATTTATTTTCTATTTTTATTTGGATAATACTCTCAAATTGTTTGTTAATACAGTGAGCAAGTAATACAGTGAGTTATAAACTCAGTAATATATAATAGAAATAATTTATATGTTTTGAGATTTTAATACTGAATTGCACCTCAAATTTTTTTTGATGTAAAGTGAAATTATGATATCGATTCACATTCAATATCTTAGTTTTAGGATTTATTCTATTTTCATGAGTTAATTTGTCATTGTTATGTAATTTAGTTTATTTTATTGTATTAATTTGTTTGGTTAATTTAATATGTTC
>JBBPBP010000001.1:18062223-18093273 GCA_037974735.1 Cicer chorassanicum
TAATCTAGTATCTCTACTAGGTAACCGTTAGGAGTCTCTATACTGTAAAAATACTTCAAAATAGTTCCTAGACTATCATAAAAACAACAATTTAGTCTTAGTTTATTTTTTATTTTTGTTAAACACATTGTCTCCTCTCATCTCTAATCCCTACCCCGTTTTAGAGATAAAACAATATTTGTACTAACATTTCACATTTATTTTTTTTTTCTTTTGTGATAGTTTTTTACACTTATTCTAAATTGTTATATTGGATATACCATATTTACTTAGCAACTTTAATGTTTACATTAAATTTAAAGTTGTAATTTTTGATTCATTAGTGTTTGTAACTTTTGAATTTCAATTATTAAAAATGAATTTTACATCTTGGTCCTAAATAAAATAACAATAGTCAGAAAAATAGTTAAAAATAGAAAGAAAAAAAAAGTGAATGTGAGCTTTGTTTTTATAATCACAGACAATAGTTATGCACTTTCATTTTTAAGTAATTGATGAAGATTCGTGTACTAAGGATGACTTTTTAAGTGACCAGTGTGAGTTAATAATGTCACACTATTTTTTGGTTTAATGGTTTATTTAATTTTTTCTATTTTTTTATCACATTTCCAATATGACATTTTAAAATGAGTGTAAAAGTCAATACAAATATTATTTTGTTTTTAAGATGAATTATAGATTAAAGAAAAGAAGAGATAAGATGTTTTTAAAAAAATTAAATCTTAAAGGACTAAATTGTTGTTGTTTATTATCGTTTAAAGACTATTTTGAAGTATGTTCATAGTTTATGTTATGGACTATTAACACGAGTGTCTATGAGTATGGGTAAACTCATAAACTCAATCATCTAAAATGATCCAATTCATTCAAGTTCAGGTCTAATTCGAACTAACTAATTTTAACTCAAGAAAATTCGATTCGGGCAAGGAATTCAATATTTTGAACTCATAAATCCAACTAATTGACATTGCGTATATACTATTATTTATTTATTTACTAATTACTATTGATGTATAACTAAAATTGAGTTGTTGCATTAATTTAAGAATTTATTGTTAATTTAATTAATCTGTAGATTTATTTTAAGAACTGAATATATAGTTATTTAAAAAAAAATTGAGTAATTTTTTTTTCTTTTGAGTAAATTTGTTCCAACATTTTCCATAATCAATAAAGGAAAACGACACGGGTTCAAACAAAGATGAATGATGAAAAATACTAATTAGAGATGACAACATAACCTGCACCCGCGGGTACCCACCCGAAACTGTCTTGATTTGAGTGGAAAAAATCCGTTTTGATTGGGTGCGAGTTTTTCCGGAAATTAAAATTTGGGGGCAGGGACGGATGCGGGTGTGTTGATATCCACCCCGAACCTGCACCCGAATTCGCTCCGCTAGTAATATTATTGTAATTTTTAAATTTTATATACATGCACATATTGAATCTACTTAATATTTTTTTTAAATATTAAAAATTATAATCTAATCTCTATAAAAAATATTTTTTTAATTCTATTATTGTCAAATAATTATTATTTTATTATATTAATTATAATATATATGATTTTTAAATTTATAATTTTTTATATATAAATGGGTGCAAGTGTGGGTGGGGAAGCCCAAAATCTGTTTGCGGGCGGGGATGGGTCTAAATTGAAAATTGGGGAATATACCATCCACCCCCACACCTATACCTGCCACCCCCTCACGACACATAAAAATACAATTTTATCCTTTTAACAATTTATAATAAGTTTTAAAATCGATAGTTTCGGAAGTTTTAAATTTTCGAAACTTTCGGAAGTTTCAAATTTTCGAAATAAGAATTACATTTCAAAAATTTGGAAAGTTTCGAAAGTTTCCAAATATGGAAAATTTCGAAAGTTTCCAAATCTTAAAATTTTCAAAATAAATATTACATTTCGAAAAATTGGAAAGTTTCGAAATTTTCCAAATATCATTCAAAACCGAAATAGAAAAATTCAGAATAATTCAAAACTTTCAAATAATTCAAAACCGAAATAGAAAATTTTAGAATTTTCGAAACTTTCAAATAATTCAAAACTTTCGAAATAGTAAAATTTCGGAACTTTCCATATTTGGAAAATTTCGAAACTTTCCAAATTTTCGAAACGTAATACTTATTTCGGAATAATTCAGATTTGGAAACTTTCGAAATTTTCCAGATTTGGAAATTTTTGAAACTTTCCAGATTTGGAAACTTTCGAAACTTTCCAAATTTTCGAAATGTAATTCTTATTTCGAAAATTTGAATCTTCCGAAAGTTTCAAAAATTTAAAACTTCCAAAACTATCAATTTTAAAACTTATTATAAATTGTTAAAAGGATAAAATTGTATTTTTATGTGTCGTGAGGGGGTGGCAGGTATAGGTGTGGGGTGGATGGTATATTCCTCTTGAAAATTTTACCTCGTACCCCTAGGGATGGCAATGGGCAGGGTACTATAGTACCCGTCCCCATACCCGCGGTTTAAAAAAATACCTATACCCGTGCCTGTACCCTCTTGGGTATCAACTTTAATACTTGTACCCTTACCTTATGGGTATCTAAGTGTCCGTACCCATACCCATTATCCAAACATCTTAAATCCAATCATAAAGTATTATAAACCAAAATATTTTTTAACTCAAAACATTTCAAATGAACACTTGTTACAATACACATTCAAATATCCATAGTAATACTTTATGAAGTTGCAGGTCCTACGACAATATTATTCGAGATCCGTAAAAACAATTGATAGGAAGTTACAAGTATAATTATAAATACACGATTAATAAGATATAAATCTTACTTATAAAGTCAAAATTATTTAGCTATTCATCATAATTAAATTCTTAAAAAGTTTGCAAACGTTTATCTTTTGATTATAAATATTGTAGTGGTCCAATGATATTAATAGATAATAAAACACAAAGGAAAACAATTAATTAAACTAGACATTAATATAATAAATAAATAAATAAATAAATAATATATTTATATAAGTGCGGGGTGGGGTGGGTGGGTACTACAGTACCCGTCCCCGTGCTCATACCTATTATGTGGTTTTTACTTTACCCATTGTGGTTTTTTTTGCTGGTACCCACTGGGTCTGGATCTAATTGTCATCCCTATGTACCCCCAAATTATCCATGTATCCCCACAAATTAAAGGAAAAGACATAAATGTCTCCATATAAATATTAAAAGTTCTAAATTTTCACCATTCCACCATTTTAGTTTGTCGGTACAGAAGTGAGTAAAAAAAATTTCATTTTTTTCGGAAAACTTTTTTCAATTTTTCAAGTTTTCCGTTACACAAGTTACACTCAGGAAAACTTGAAAAAAAAAATTTCCGGTAAAGATGATCATTTCTGAAAATCTTTTTTGAAGTTTTCCGAAAGTATCGGAAAACTTATTTCAATCTTTTTGAAACATACACAATACCAGAAAACTTGTTGACATTTTCAGAAGTTACTGGAAAACTTCAACCCACAAGTTTTCCGGAAGTTCTTTTTAATTTTAATTTTTTATTACTTTGTTATCTATTTAATTTATTTTTTAACTCTTTTTTTTAAAAGATGTGTATCTGAAAACTTTTTCACTAGTTTTTCAGTACATGAGTTTATTGATACACAATTTTTTAACCTTTTTAAACTTCTGTATCGAAAAACTTTAAAAAAAAAGATTTCCGGTCGACACCTTTTTAACCTTTTGTACCAGAAAAACTTTAAAAAAGATTTTCGGTAGACACCTTTTTAACCTTCTGTACCGGAAATCTTGTAAAAAAAATTCCGGTGATTTCCAGAAAATCTTTTATGTACTGAAAAACTTGAATTATTTGGTAGTTGGTAAAATAGTAAAAAAAAATCAAGGGTATATTTGACATTTTAAAAAATTTGTGGGGTATAGGTACGAACGTGGAGTATAGGGTAAAATTTTCGTCTAAATTTCACATCCACTAAAAATGGAGGTGGGTGCGAATTTTCCGATTAGTTAGGTGTTGGAGTGGGGAAGAGCAAAATCCACCTCTGCCATGTTGCCATATCTAATAGTAATATAATAATTAAAAGGCTTAATTGCACTTTTGGTCCCCCTATTTTAGGTGAAAAGTGAAAGTAGTCCCTCCATTTTGTTTGTCCTCAATTTTAGTCCCCCAAACAGATTTTGAGTCCAAATCATGATGAGTTGTCATTTTTTTAATGACGTGTCAAAAAACGCTGACGTGGCACATGTATATGTGGATAAAAAATAATTATTATATTAATTCAAATTAAAAAATCAAATTCAGCTATTATTATAATTATTGTTATAAATTTTAAAAGAAAAGCAAAAAATAAAAAGTAAAATTCAGCCAACCCTAAAATCACTATCAGCCCCAATTCATCCGAGCAACCGTTAAATGAAAAGTAAAAAATAAAATGTAAAAAATCAACGTGTTTGTCTTCCATTCTTCAAAAGTAAAAAATCAGCCCCAATTAATGTGAACCCTAATTCAACGTGTGAACCCTAATTCAACTATTCAGCCCCAATTTCGTTCTTCATCGTGTTCGTCTTCTGTTCGTTCGTGATCGTCTTCTGTTCGCGGTGTTTCAGTGGTGTTTCATCGGTCTTTTGTTCGCGGTGTTTCAGCGGTGCTCGTCTTCTGTTCGCGGTGATCGTCTTCTGTTCGCGGTATTTCAGCGGTGTTCGCAGTGTTTCATCCTTTTCAGCGGTGTTTCAATGGCGAGTGGAGGTCATTTCGAGTTCTCTCCATCTTCATGGACGAAAGAAGATACATAGTTTTGTGCTAGGTATGTGATTTTGGGGTTTTCGCTTTGCTTTATTATTAACATTATTTAACTCTGTATTGAACTTTGATTTTAGGACCAAACTTTTGTCTCTACAGTGTTAACAGAACTGTATGCCTTTATGTCTTTTTAATAATGTGGTCCATATACTTTATTGTATTATTTTATGGTCCATGTGTAGTTCTTTTTAGGCTTAGTTTGACTGAGTTATTCAATGGTTTGTTTTGTGTAGGCCAGCTAAAGCCCACAAAGTTAGGTTAAGAATTAACCATGGGGGTAGTTTTGTAAACCACCCAGTCAAGATATACGTTGGGGCCTAAGTGGATGAGATGAATTGGTCTTGGTATGTAGACTTAATGTCCCACATGCAAATTACTAAATTGGTCAAAAGTTTGGGATATATGAGTATTAAATGTTTGTGGTACCAACATCCCAAGTACTCATTTACATGCGGACTTAGACCTCTCAACAATGATGATGATGTAGTAAAGTTTGCTGAAGATGTCAAAGGGTTCAACGTAATTGAAGTCTTTGTGGAACACTTTATAGAAAATCCTATTGTTAGTGATGAAAATCCAATTGAAGAGCCAATTGAAGCTGAAAAACTCCAAGGTGAAGGTGAACAAGTTCAAACTGAACCAGTTCAAGCTAAAGCAGTTCAAACTGAACCAGATCAACCAGAATCTGAAGCAGTTCAAACTGAACCAAATCAACCAGAAACTGAATCAGTTCAAACTGAACCAGATAAACTAGAATCTGAACCAATTCAACATGGACCAGTTCAACTAGAATCTGAACCAGTTCAACTTGAATCTGAAGCAGTCCATGATGAAACTAGACAAGGAGCAGGTGAAGATTATCTGAGTGAAGAAGATGAAGATTATATTGCTAATTCAGACGATGAAGATGATGATATGGGTGAGTTCTATGAGGGTGAGCATTGGGATTGGATTTCTGAAATACCTACTGAGATATTTGTTAATGTTGTAAGTGATGAAAATTCATCTGAAAAGACATGCAAACCCAAGAGTAAACTCCACTAGGAAGTGAAGTTGATGAAGAGGATGTTAGGAAATTTCCTAAATTTAACCAACCTGAAAATGGTGATGAAGTAAGGTTTGAGTTGGGCCTAAAATTCAATACAAAAGAGCTGGTTAAGAATGTCATTAAAGATTTTGCAACGAAGACTAAGAAAAACTTGTATTTCAAAAAGAATGATGGAAAGAGAATCATTGTTAGGTGTGAGCCGGAATGTCCATTTTACATGCGGATTAGTAAGAGGACTTCAAATGAATATTGGCAATTAGTGAGTTTCACAGATGATCATACATGTCATAGGAGGGCAAAAAATAGACAAGCTAAGACTGAATGGCTTGCCAAGAAATTCATTCCTATGTTGAGACATACACCTGAAATGAAACCCAAGGGATTGATTGTTGAGGCGCATGATAAATGGGGTGTGAAGTTGTCTACATACCAAGCATATAGAGCCAAAGTAAGAGCCATAGAAATGATTGAAGGTGCTCAAATAGAGCAATATGCACACTTGAGAGAATATGCCGATGAACTTAGGAGATCCAACCCAAACTCTACGGTTATTATTAAGTTTGGTATGACTGATGTTAGACCTGTCTTTGAGAGAATATATGTATGTTTGGAGGCTTGTAAGGATGCGTTTGCTAATACATACAGGCCTTTAATTGGGTTGGATGCTTGTTTTTTGAAGGGAGAATATGGCGGTCAGTTAATAGCTGCAGTAGGTAAAGATGGGAATAATCAAATAATTACCATTGCATATGCAGTTGTTGAAGCGGAAACGAGACTCATGGCAATGGTTTCTGGATCTTTTACTAGATGACCTCAACAATGTTCAGCATAGGCAATATGCATTCATTTCAAATCAGCAAAAGGTATGTTTGCTGCAGTTTCTGAATTAAATTGCAATCTGAATTACATTAGCAATGTTTTTTATTATGTTGTCTGAACTAAATTGCAATCTTAATTTGTTGAATTAAATTGCAATATGAATTAAATTGCAATCTGATTATGTTGTCTGAATTTGATCTGATATTAATCTGAATTTGCAATCTAATTATGATGTCTGAATTTGATATGATATTGATTTGAATTTGCAATCTGATTATGCTGTCTGAATTTGATATGATATTGATCTGAATTTGCAATATGAATATGCTGTCTGAATTTGATCTGATATTGATCTGAATTTGCAATCTTAATATGTTGTCTGAATTTGATCTGATATTGATCTGAATTTGCAATCAGAATATGATGTCTGAATTTGATATGATATTGAATTGAATTTGCAATCTGATTATGCTGTTTGAATTGCAATCTGAATTGCAACCTGAATTGCAATCTGATTTGCTGCCAATGCCTTGTTTATTCTGCTGATCTAATATTTGTTATACTGAACTGATATTGATTTGAATTTGCTGAATTATGCTGAATTGCAATCTGATCTGATTTTTTGCTGAATTTGCTGCCAATGCCTTGTTTTATTCTGCTAATCTGATCTGATATTTGTTATACTGAACTGATATTGATCTGAATTATGCTGAATTACAATCTAATCTGATTTTTTGCTGAATTATACTGATCGAATCTGATCTGAAACGAATATTGACTTGTTTCAGGGATTGGTACCTGCCAATGCCAACATTGGGGCCCATGTGGAACACTGATTATGTGTTAAACACTAGTATGGAAATTGGAAAGAAAAAAAAGTATCCCGGAGGACATATGAAAAATTTCTTTGGTTGGCAGCAAGGGCTACGGTGGTCCAGGATTGGGAGAAAGCAATGCAAAAAATTAAGGCAATCAATGAAGATGCTTGGAAAGACATGGTGCAACTCCCACCATCTATGTGGGCTAGGTCAGCATTTCGCATTGATATGCAATGTGACCTCCAAGTAAACAACATGTGTGAGGCTTTCAACATGGCTGCATTGGAGTATAGAGATAAGTTTATCATAACATTACTTGAAGGTTTAAAACATTACATTACAGTAAGGATTATCAAACAGAAAGAGCTCATGCTACGATATAGAGGCAATATATGTCCTAAGATTCAACAAATATTGGAAAAGGCAAAAAGAGCAGCGGGGGGTTGGTTCCCAACTTGGCATGGAGATGATGATTTTAACTTGTTTAGTGTCACAAATGGTATAAATACTTATACAGTTAATCTACACACAAAAATTTGTGGTTGTCGTAAGTGGGATTTGATCGGTATTTCGTGTTGCCATGCTCTTGTTTGTATATGGCACAACAAAGCTGATTCAGAATCGTACGTTTCACCTTATTCTAGGTATACTTCAATTCTTAACATACTAGTTCTGCTGTTTTAAAATGATGTCACTGCTGGTTTTAGCTTGCTGGTTCTGCTGTTTTAAAATGTTGGTTCTGCTATTTATGGTTCTGCTGTTTTAATATGATGGTTTTAACATGTTGTTTCTGTTTTTGCATATTGGTATTGTTTTAACATGTTGTTTGTGCTATTTGTTTAAATAGGAAAACAAACTTCTTGACATGTTACTCTTACATTATAATGCCATCAAATGGACCAAAACTTTGGCAAGCATCAAATGGAGAGCCTATAAATCCTCAATCATGAGAAGAGCACCAGGTAGACCAAAGAAAAAAAGGAACAGGTCCAATGACGAGCCAAAAAGTTATAACATACTACCAAGACGATTTGGAACTGTGAAATGTAAAAACTGTAAGAAGCTTGTGAAGTAGCAATGTCAAGTTACAAGGAAGGGGGTTTGAATTGTAATCTTGCCTATTTAAAATTTCCTGTTAAAAAACTTAAGAAAACAACTCAAGAATGATCTTGGTTATGAAAACAGAAACGAAGAACGTTCTTGGTTTTGAAACAGAAAACGCATAACGTTCTTGATTAGTTAAAATCACAGTTTTTAATTTCTCTATTTAATTTTGACAATAAAAATAACTGAATGTAAATAGAGATAAGGAAGAGATACCACACAAAGATATATCCTAGTTCACCCAACGTGGGCTACATCCAGTCCTCACAACTGTGAGATTTTCACTAAGTGTTTAAAGAACGGAGAACAATCACAGTTAAAGATCAACCTTGATCTGTAACTACACTTCCTTTCTGCTGATCTTTCTCTGTTTTGTACAGTTTATGATCATGACTGTTTGATTTGTTTTTTATCTTATTTCTTTGCTTTGCTTGGTTCCTATCTTTAATAAAAACCCTCAAGAGCACATAATAAATTAACATAACATTTAGAATCAAAATTAATATTCTTAATTAAAACTTGTTATTTTCATCAAAACTTAATTTGAGAGTTTGTCTTAAAAATCTTCCCCTTTTTGATGATGACAAACATGTTAATTTAGATTTTAATTTTGATTCTAATTTTAATTTTCAAGAGCGTAAAAGCTCCCCATCAATTGATGCAATAAATTTACAGTAATATAACTAATGCAATCAGTTTATTTGCGAAGAAGGATATTTCATTAATAATGCAATCGCTGAATTACAGAAATTAAGATCCTGAATTACAAAAGATAATATTAAAATCAGAATAAAAACTAAACTTAATTCTCCCCCTTTATCATACAAAAAGGTAGGAGAAAAAGATCCATATTTTTCTATAGAAGGAGAAGAGCCTTCTGAGGAGTGAGACTTGGACGGAACAGGAACAGACTCAGGAGCAGGAGACGGAGCAGGTTGAAAAGGAGGAGGATGAGGCACACCGAGCTTGGGTGCAAGTGTACCTGTGAGCCAAGATTGTAAATGAGTCTGTTGAGCCAAGAGAAGTTGCAGAGTTGTCATTATTTCGAAGTTAGTGGGTTCCTTTGGAGGAGTCATGATAGGTGGAGGAATGGGAGCAGTGCTGCTTGATGGAGCAGAGACAGCTGGGAGAGAGGCAGGTAGTGGCTGAGGATTCGATTGATTGCATGAAGTAGCGTTGTTGGAAGGTTCGGAAGAAGCCAAATATTGACTAATTCCAAAAATAAATGAAGTTGTGGTTTGTGGAGAAATGTACGCAGGTGACATGGCGGAGACATTTTGGTGAGGAAGCAGTGTTGTCATGGGGTCAAAGGGAGAACGAAGAAGTTGGGAGACAGAGATGAAGTCCGTGGAGGAGATGGTGGATTGTTGGGGAAAAACGGAGAAAGTAGGATTGGTAGGAGGAGGGCTGAGAGAATATTCTCTGTTTTGAGGGGAAAGATTTGGGGCATGTTCAGGAGAACGTTCTGGGTTTTCTGGTGAACGTTATGGGTTTTCTGGTGAACGTTCTGGGTTCTGAGGAGAACGTTCTGGAGCATTATCAGGAACTCGATCTGGTGAAGGAGAAGGTGATGTGGGGACTGTAACAGGAGCTTCCCGTCTGGTAGAACGTTTTTTTTAGTGTGGATGGAAATGAATGAATGAGTGGGGCAGATAGTCTGGTTCTGGGTCAGTTAGTTGGTGGATATCGTGGTTGTGTTTCAGGTGGGGGAGAAGGCTGTCTGGTGACGGTGATTTTCATATGGGCCATGTTTTTGGTGGAAAATTTTGAGATTTTGATAAGGGATTTTTCATTGGACAGAGGGATATGAAAATGATTAAAGACTTTTGTAAGAATCATACCATAAGGAACAATATTCTTCTTGTAGTCTTTGTTGGCCGCAACGATCATGTGATGAAGTATTAGATGAGGGAGGTTGAGACGTTTGCAGTTGAGCAGATGATAGATGATTAGTGTTTCGTTTTCAGAGACATACTCATGGCTTCCACAGTGAGGAAGAAGAGTATGTTGACTCATGTTGTTGAAAATTTTAGGGAGAGGGCGAAGGAATGTTGAAAGGTGCCTAGTAGAATTCTATTAAAATAGTTCAGAGAGAACTGCAGTCTCTTTAAGATTGAGAGCTGCATACCAGGATTTTCCAAAAACAGCAGGACCGTCAGTAGGAAGATCCAAGATTGAGGTCAAAATGTCAGGAGTCAATCTGATCTCAATTCCCTTGATAGTGGAAATGAACAGAGATTTTTCAGAGAATGTTTTGGCCTAAAAATAGAAGGCTCAAACAGCATCTTGATAATGTGGTTTAGAGATTTGCAAAAAGGCAGTCCAGCCTAGGGCATCAGTAAAATGTTTGACAGCGTTGCCATCGACTATGAGTTTGTCGAAGATGAAAACTCTACCAACACCAATCGGCCTATGAGCCCATTTGTCCTTAAATAGTTTGGTGGCAGTGGAAGGAATCAGATGAGTGGTATTAGGTTTGGCCTTTTTGGAAGGTGGAGATGGTGACACAGTGGAGTCAGAGTCAGAGGAAGGTTCAGAGGAAGAAGAGGAAGGAGGTTAAGGTGAAAGAAGTCTTTTGGTGGTTTGTGAGGGAGAGGTAGTATGGGACGGAGAACGTTCTTCTGTAGATGAACGTTCTTGAGCTGGAGAGGAAGATTTGTGGTGGGTAGGTGAACGTTCTTGAATGGAAGAACGTTCTAGAGTAGGGGAGTATGTGTCGTGATTATGGGAAGGAGTAGTTACGCGAGAACGTTCTGTGAGAGGAGAACGTTCTGGAGTGAGAGATGGAGAATTTTGTGGGATAGGAGAAGGTTCTTGAAGTGGAGAACATTCGAGAATTTGGGTGGGAGAAGGTGTCGGGGTTGGGGAACGTTCTTGAGATGAGGAAGGAGAAAGACGGAATTTGTGCTTAGGTACTGTTGTTTTGAATCTGTGGCGAATGGGTAAGTTTGTTCTTGCCAGAAATTTTGAGGTTGGCATGGTGGTTTTTGTTTTTAGGGTACGAGTTTTATGTTGAGTGAGTGTTGAGGAGGAGATAAATTCAATCATTAGTCTCCGTTTCTGGTTTGGAAGAGTAGATTGAGAGGCTTCAGAAAAGGATGATTTTGATGGGGTTGGTGTTGAGGTTTTTGATTGAGGAGTCTGAGATGAAAAAGAGGATTTTGGTGGAGTGACAGGTTTTGTTGAAGGAGGAGGAGTATCAGATGATTCATCTGACTCAGCGTCTGAGATGATGAAGTAGGCAGGTTTAGTGATTGAGGTCCTTGAGGTCCCAATTCCTGCCAGAATTCTCATTGAGCATCTTTTAGGTGCTGGAGGATTGACAAATTTTTGTGGTGGTGGTGCGGGTTTAGAAAAGGATGTTCTCAAGTGAGGAGGAACTTGAGCAACATTTGGAGATTGACAAGAATGAAGAGGAGGAATAACAGAAGATACATGTTCAGGAATGGAGGTGTTAGGGTTGGACACAGGGGACGAAGAAAGGTAGTCAGAAAAAGAGGAGTCTGATGAGTGTTTTGGAGGAGTTGGCCTGGGTGGAGGTGAAGGTGAACGATCGTAGACTGGTGAGAAGGATGATGATGGTGATGCAGTGTCAGTGCTTTCATTTTTGCGAGCAGATTGCTTTGTTGGAGCCATTGTTGATACTGAGAGAGAGAGAGAGAGAGAGAGAGAGAGAGAGAGAGATAAAAGATGAATTTGGAGGAAGACAAAAGTTTGAGAGGATGGAAACTGTTTCAGAAAGATGAACAGTTTTGATAACTGCAACTTGTTTTTGCAGTTTTTCAAGAGAGAGAGAGTAATGATGATTAAACCTAGGGAAGTGACAAGTGTTGGGGAAAGAAACAGATTTGACGACTTAGCAGTGACCTTTGAAAGCCTTGATGCACGCGCATTTAATGCTAGGACATGTCTTGCCTGCACATGAGGAAGATGATGTCTGGGAAGAAGATTTGAAAAACGGAGAAAGATGTTTAAAAACGGAGATTGATAAACGTTCTTCGTTTTCTGCAGAAGCAGTTTTAACTTGAATTTCCAGGATTTTTCAAAATTTTCAATTTTTCTTTAATTGATTAAAACTTTCCTCAACCAAGGGCTTTGTAAAAATATCAGCAAGCTGATTTTGAGTATCAACAAAAATTAATTCAATATCTTTTTTATTAACATGATCACGAATAAAGTGATGTTTTATTTCGATATGTTTTGAACGAGAATGCTGAATTGGATTTTTTGACAGATTGATTGCACTAGTATTATCACAGTAAATTAGAATACTAGAGTAACTTACAGAGAAGTCTTCAAGTTGATTTTTAATCTAGAGAACTTGTGAACAACAACATGCAGTTGATACGTATTCAACTTCGGTGGTTGATAAGGCTATAGTATTTTGTTTCCTGCAAGACCAGCTTATCAAAGCATCACCCAGAAATTGACATGCTCCACTGGTGCTTTTTCTTTCAGTTTTATCTCCAGCATAATTAGCGTCACAATATGCTACAAGATCAAAATGAGAACATTTTCTATACCAAAGGCCAAGATCAGTAGTTCGAACAAGATATCTAAAGATTCGTTTTACAGCAGTTAAATGGGATTCTGTTGGCGCAGATTGAAATCTAACACATAATCCTACTGCAAATACAATATATGGCCTGCTAGCAATTAAATATAGCAAGGAACCGATCATGCCTCTATATTCTTTTTCAGAAACAGATTTTCCATGTTCATCTTTGTCCAATGAAGATGATGGATGCATAGGAGTAGACATGATTTTTGCTTCATTCATTTTGTACTTGGTTAACAAGTCCTTAATGTATTTTTCTTGACAAATAAAAATACCATTTTTATGTTGTTTAATTTGTAATCCAAGAAAATATCTTAATTCTCCCATCATGCTCATTTCAAATTCACTTTGCATGAGTTTTGAGAAGCTATCACACATTTTTTCATTAGTTGATCCAAAGATAATATCATCAACATACACTTGTACAATGAGTAAATCATTTTTATCAATTTTCTTAAAAAGTGTAGTGTGAATTTTTCCTCTGGAAAATCCATTATTGATTAAGAAGGAACTTAACCTATCATACCAAGCTCTTGGTGCTTGTTTTAAGCCGTACAGAGCTTTTGTAAGTTTGAAAACATGATTTGGCTTTGATTGATCTTCAAAACCGGGAGGTTGTTTCACATAAACTTGTTCATTTAAAAATCCGTTTAAAAATGCACTTTTAACATCCATTTGAAATAATTTAACAAGTTTGTGAGATGCATATGCAAGAAGTATACGAATGGCTTCTAACCTTGCAACAAGAGCAAAAGTTTCATCGTAGTCTATACCTTCTTGTTGGTTGTAACCTTGAGCAACCAATCTTGCTTTGTTTCTTACAACCTTACCTTCTTCATCTAATTTGTTTCTGAAAACCCAGCGTGTACCAATAATTGTTTGCTCTTGAGGATTTGGTACCAAGGTCCAAACTTCATTCTTATCGAACCGCTGCAGTTCTTCCTTCATGGCTTCAATCCAAGATTGATCAACTATGGTTTCTTTAATTGATTTTGGTTCAACTTGAGAAATCATTGCTATGTTGTTCTCATCATTCTTGAATGACTTTCTGGTTCGGATTCCATCTGCTGTATCCCCAATGATTTGAGTTTGACGATGGTCTCCTATCGTTCTCCAGCTTTTAGGTGGAGAATGATACGGAGATTGTTTATCAATCTCTGTTTCCTGCACATCAGTTCTCTGTTGTGTGTCTGGCAATTCTTCATCCTCGTTTGACTTTTCAAGTACTAAGTCATCAAACTCATCAAATAAAATATGCATGCTGATTTCAACAACTTTAGTTCTTAGATTAAAAACTCTATAACCTTTAGAGTCGGTTGAATAACCCAAAAAGATAGCTTTATCTGATTTTGAATCAAATTTTCCAAGAACATCTTTGTTGTTTAGAATATAACAGTAACACCTAAAAATATGGAAGTATGAAATGTTTGGTTTTCTATTTTTCCAGATTTCATATGGAGTTTTGTTTATGATTTTTCTAATAGATACACGATTTAAAATATAGCATGATGTATTGACGGCTTCAGCCCAAAAATATTTTTCAACATTAGATTCTTCCAAGATTGTTCTTTCCATTTCTTGTAAGGTTCTATTTTTTCTTTCAACAACTCCATTTTGTTGAGGAGTTCTTGCACAAGACAAATTGTGAGAAATGCCAAGTTCATCAAGAAAGTTTTTGAAAGGGGCATTTATGAATTCTCCTCCATGATCACTTCTTATAGAAATGATGTTGGATTCTTTTTCATTATGTACCTTTTTACAAAAGATTTTAAAAGCTTTCAAAGCATCATCTTTTTGTTTTAAAAATAGTACCTAAGTGTATCGAGAGAAATCATCAATAATAACAAAACCATATTTCATTCCTCCTAAACTGGTTGTTTTGACAGGACCAAATAAGCCTATGTGAAGTAATTCAAGAATTCTGTTTGTGGAAATAAATTCTTTTGAGTGAAAGCTGCTTTTAACTTGCTTTCCCTTGACACAAGCTTCACATATTCTGTCTTTTTCAAAATTCAGTTTTGGTAATCCTCTAACAAGTTCTAATTTTGAAATTTTGGAAATGGTTTTCATGCTGACATGCCCTGCCCTTTTATGCCAGATCCATTTATCTTTATCAATAGATCTGAAGCAGGATTCATCAGGCAATTCTTCAAGATATAATACATAAAGGTTTTTCTTTCTGGTTCTAGAAAACAGTTTTTCACCAGATTTTGTTTTTATGATTTCACATAGGTTGGGTTTGAAAATAACTTCACAACCATTGTCACAAAGTTGACTTATGCTTAAGAGACTATGTTTCAGACCTTCAACATATTGAACATCAGTTATTTGAGCAGAGTTTTTCTTACCAATTGTCCATTTACCTTTGATTCGAGCTAGATTGTCGTTTCCAAAGGTGACAGACCCTCCAGTTTTGGTTTTATTAACTTTTGGTACCCATTCTGTCTTGGGTCCTTGTGGATTAGTTCTAAATATTGATTTTATGTTGTTATGACATGTAGATTCAAAATGTCAAATCTTAGAACATGAAGAACATTTGATTATTTGTTTTTGAAAAGATTTTTTAACTGGTTTTGACAGATTTTCAGAACTTTCTCCGTTTTCTGTTTTATCTGGAGAACGTTCTTGTTTTTTTCTGAAAAAAACCTGTTTTTGTTTCAGATTGTTCTTTTCTCTGTTTGCTCTTGATTTTCTCATCTCTTTTCTTAAAATAACATGCAAATTCAAGATGTCCAATTTTGCTGCAATATGAACATTTGATTTTGCATTTATTTTCTCTTCTTTCTGGAATAAAAAAGTTTTCATACATTTTGGTTTTCTGAGTTTGATTAAAACCAAGACCGGCTTTATCAAATATTCCAACTTGAGATCCCATGATATTTTGAAAGGTTCCAGTAGCTTTAATAAAGTTTAGCAGATCATTTTTAAAAAGTTGAACTTCAGCTTTAAGGAGAACGTTCTCCTTTTAAAGTGCAGAATGTTCTTGAGTTTCTTGATTCTCAGTGTGAAAGTTTTCGGTCTAAGATTCTTTCAGATTTTGAATGATTTCCTTTAGCTTATCATTCAGAACCTGAGTTTTTTCTTTCTCTTCCTTTTCTTTATAAAATTTTTCTTTTAAAGAACTACACTTTTGAATGAGTAAGTTTGAATCATTTAATAAGTTGTCAAATTCTTTTTCCATTTGTTCACATAAAATGCAGGATTCCGAATTTGTTACCTCATTTTCTTCAGTGTTTGCCATTAAGCATATGTTAGCTTCTTCATCTTCTTCTTCATCAGATTCATCTGAATTATCCCATGTGGCCATCATTGATTTCTTTTTGAAAGGAAATTTGTTTGGTGTTCTTTTGTTCAGAGGACACTCAGATTTGTAATGTCCCAACTTATTACATCCAAAACATGTAATTTGGCTTTTGTCTAATTCTATTTTAGGATTTTCTTTTCTGTTTGGGAATCCCTTCTTCATTTAGTCTCTCCTTCTCATTATTCTTTGAATTCTTCTAGTGAGAAGAGCTATTTCTTCATCAGCATCTTCTTGACTTTTTTCTTCTGGTTCTTCCTTTGTTTGGTCAGGCATGCTTTCTTGAGATACTTTTAAGGCTATTGCTTTTCCTTTCTTGACAGGTTTATCTTCTTGCAGTAATACCTCATGTGCTTTTAAGGTTCCAATTAGCTCTTCTAGTGCCAATACTTCAAGATTTTTGGCTTGGCTTATAGCTGTTACCATTGGTCTCTATATGATTGGAAGACATCTCATGATCTTTCTTACTCTATCTTGTACTGAGTAAGCCTTTCCCAAGGATCGCATCTCATTCACTATAGTTGTGAACCTTGAATACATTTCATCAATGGTTTTTCATTCATTCATTTCGAACAGCTCAAATTTTCTTATGCCGATGTCTATTATTGTTTATTTGACATGGTTTGTTCATTCATGATGAATTTGCAATGTATCCCAAATTTCTTTAGCAGTTGTGCATTCATCGACTCTTTCACTTTCTTCCCTGCTCAAAGCACACGATAAGAATAATTGAGCTTTAGAGTTTAAGAGTACCTTAGTTTTGTCTTCAGATGTCCAATCGATTTCTTCCTTTTTGGCAGAGTTTGAATCATTTTGATCAGCTCTTGGAATGAAATCTCCATCTGTAATGATGTGCCACATTCCTGTGTCTTGAGACTTTAGAAACAGTTGCATCTTGTTTTTCCAAAAGTAGTAATCAGTTCCATCAAAATATGGTGGCCTGTTTGAGGATCCTCCTTCAACAATGTATTTTGCTTTTGACATTTTTTCTTCTAGATCTTTTTCTCTAGCACTTGGTTAAAGTGTTATTTTTTGAGACCAGGCTCTGATGCCAATTGAAGTAGCAATGTCAAGTTACAAGGAAGGGGGTTTGAATTGTAATCTTGCCTATTTAAAATTTCCTGTTAAAAAACTTAAGAAAACAACTCAAGAATGATCTTGGTTATGAAAACAGAAACGAAGAACGTTCTTGGTTTTGAAACAGAAAACGCAGAACGTTCTTGATTAGTTTGAAATCACAGTTTTTAATTTCTCTATTTAATTTTGACAATAACAATAACTCAATGTAAATAGAGATAAAGAAGAGATACCACACAAAGATATATTTGTTAAGACAAAATCTCTAATTAATTGTTTTGATGATAATTAAACAAAATGTTAATTAAGAATTATAATTATGATTCTAAGTGTTTTGATATTTAACTTGTGTATTTGAGTGTGTTAAACAAGATAGGTACCAAGTAAATCAAATCAAATATCATTAAAATCAAAGCAAGCAAAAACAGCAGAGCAAAGATCAATCCTACCAGAATTCTGCAAAACGAAGATTGATCTTCAGAATCAAGAATGATCAAGTCTGCCAGATTTCTGCAAAATGAAGATTGATCTTCAGATTTAAGAATGATCAATCCTGAGCTGAATATTACAATTCAGAAGCTTTGTCAATCTTATATCTTTATCAAGAATAAAGTCAAGAAAAGCCTAAAACGAAATCAGCCCATAATTGGAAGAATCAAAGACAAGCCTCATGAAGAATTATAAGAAGCAAGATCATTCTTCATGTTGTACAAACGCAAGTACAAGTACAAGCTGTAAAAGTACATCACAGTTGTACTATCAAATCAAGACTGCACAATTGAATCAAAAGCACACAAGCAACCTCTGTAAAACAGTACTGGATCGAGTACAAGGTCAGATCACATTTAACCAATCTAAGGATCGATCCTGGGCTGCAAGAACACTCATGGATTAAGTTTCTTCACTCTTGCTTTTAGCCTGCTTTAGTTCACTTACTGACCTATGACAGCTGGCTTCATTCCAACGGCTATGAGAGCTGTCCAAGCCTCTATTGGAGCTTATAAATGCAGCATCAAGATGAAGAACAAAACACAACTCAAAGTGCCAAGAAAAGCATCAATTTACATTCATATTCGAGCTCACTCAAAGTATCATTCCTTGGCTCAAAAATCTGTTTCTTTGTTGTGGTGAAATCAGTAACATTCTAATCCTAAGTTTCAGAATCTATTTCTCAAACAAGAGTTGAGTAAATATTAAGATTCAAAACATCTTCATCATCATTATATTGTAATTCAAAGCTAGTGTATCATCATAGCTTGAAAAGTGTGTAGAAATCCTTTTATGTTATAAAAGGTAATTTGTAAAATCCTTACTGAAATAGGCTAAGGTAAATCTGGAAATCCTTTCTAAGGTAGAAAGGTAGAAGTTGTGTAAAGATCAAGATTGATCTACGAAAGTTGTGTAACAACCAAGAACAATCTTGCCTTGAGCACTTAGTGGAAAAACTCACATTTTGTGAGGACTGGACGTAGCTCAGGTTGGGTGAACCAGGATATATGCTTGAGTAATCTCTCTATATCTATCCTTATTTACTACTTGATTTGCAATAAGTTTTTTCACTGATAAAGTCAATATTGTTGTTTTTACACTAACCAAGATCGTTCTTCGTATTACCAAGATCAATCTTGAGTAAATTTTTAGTTTCAAAACAGGAAATTTTTAAAAGGGGCAATTATAATTCAAACCCCCTTTCTTATAATTGATATTGTTACTTCAATATCCTGGTTCACCCAACGTGGGCTACGGCCAGTCCTCACAACTGTGAGATTTTCACTAAGTGTTTAAAGAACAGATAACAATCACAGTTAAAGATCAACCTTGATCTGTAACTACACTTCCTTTCCACCCAGAAAGGATTCAATCAAGTTACCTAACTAATCTGCTAGGATTTTACAGTTAACTCTTTTAATCAATCTCAAACTATAAACAATCCTTATAGTTATGAGATTATACAATAATGATTTAAAGGGTTTGGTTGAATCTGATTATGCTCAACTCTTGTTTGAGAATAGATTCAGAACGTAAAGAACTCAATAGAATAAATTGGAAGTATGTAATGGTTTCAGTCTGATTTCTTTTGTGAATGAGATAGCTTCAAGAATGCAAGTGAATATGATTTTATGAGAATACTTGGCACTTGAAGATCTGAATCATGCTTGCGATTTTGCCTTTCTTTTATAGATGATTTGAGCAATTAATTCTTGTCAGAAAGAGCTGTTGGTAGTGCTCTGTTTTCCTTCTGACATAAGCAACGAATCTGTTGACAAAATGCACCATTCATGTAACAGTTTTGGGCTTTGTTGTTTGGGCTGTTTTATTTAATTTTGCACAAGCTTCCTACGCGCTTAATGACCCATTAAGCTTTGATAATACTTGATGATAATTGGGCTTTGGTTTGGACACTTGATTTGATCCAAAACTGATTGAAAAGGAGTGAATAATTTTCTGCATAACTAAGAAGTCTTCTTCTGCAGAAACATAGATTGTTCTTCTTCAGAAATGGAGAACGTTGATTAAAGGTGGAGAAAGATGATCAATCTGATCTGATAGTCTTCTGGACAAGCTGAGGACTTATAATCAATCTTGACGTTCAGTTTTGTTCAACTTTCTTGACAGTTCCATACTAGAGAAAGTTGCAGTCTGTTTTTTGACATGTTTAGATTCATGATGATTTATCTTAGTGATTCGAGAACCGTTTTGAGTAAACATGATTCCTATCTGTTCCTTGCCATGTACTGATGAAATTGATATAAAGAATTAAGGCAGAATCAATGTAAAAGCGTTGGAGAAAGATTGGTGAAATGGCTGTGACAATCATTCTTGATTCTGCTGATCTTTCTCTGTTTTGTACAGTTTATGATCATGACTGTTTTATTTGTTTTTGATCTGAGTTCTTTGCTTTGCTTGGTTCCTATCTTTAATAAAAACACTCAAGAGCACAGATTAAATTAACATAACATTTAGAATCATAATTAATATTCTTAATTAAAACTTGTTTATTTTCATCAAAACTTAATTTGAGAGTTTGTCTTAACAGCTTGGCCACAACACGAGGACATGCAAGGGTAAAAGTGCAGCAGATAGAGAGATACCAAAAGGTGGAAATAACGTCAACAGAAAAAAGAAAACAAAGACAACAAGGGTTGGAGGAGATGAGGGAGAAACACCAACAGTTTTATCTCAGGATTCACAAGCTCCACAAACTCAAGATTCACAAATCAATTGAAGGAACTAAACTTGTGAATTTTATTTTGGTTATCATGAATATGTAATGATACTCGGGAATTTTATTTTGTAATGCAGTACTTTTTGGACCTAAGTTCTGATGGAATGATGTACTGATTGTGACTTGAGTTCTGATTACTTTGCAACCTAAAATCTGATTATTGTGACTTGAATTCTGATTATTTTGACAAACTGAATAGACAATGATACCAAATGGTACCAAACTGAATTACTGAATTACATCATTAATCAAGAGTCAAACTGAATTACATCATTAATCATAATTCAATCATTACAAAACATCGTTAATCAAACTGAATAGACAACTGAATTACAATAATACCAATTACATTACAATTTAAACCATAATCCAATCATTACAAAACACCGTTAATTATCATTACAAAACACCCTTAATTATCGTTACAAAGCACCCTTGATCATCATTACAAAACACCCTTAATTATCATTACAAAACACCCTTAATCATCATTACAAAACACCCTTAATAGAATCATTTTAATTACTTCAATATTACAATAACCAAAAGAACAATAATCAAGAGCCATGAAAATGCCAGAAAATCTCTCATGAGTTTCAACTTCAACTTCAGTTCATCATCATGATTTTTTGTCACGTTGTCTTTCTTCTTGAATTCATCAATCCTTTTCATCAAAGACATAATAACTTCTTTTGCTCGTTCTGTCATTGGCTCATCAAACCAATCAAAAAAATTGCAAGATTTTTTACTTTGTAACTGAAACAACATAAAAAAATAAAAAATCTTCTTTCAATAAATTTTCATAATCTCAAAAAAATACAACAAAAAATAAAATCCAGAATTTTGACAAATAGTTACCTTATAAAATCCACAACCATGAAACCTTCGACCTGGATTTTCAGTCGTCAAAGAAGTACACAAAGGAGATTCAAGTCCACACAAACATCCTCTCCTTCTAATTCTCGAATGAGAATTGTTGCTTGTAACTGAATACGAATCAGAAGAAATTTTTTTTCCCCAAAAAACACAACGAACAGAGGAAGAAGAAACGAACCAGATGACGAAGAACAAACAACGGAAGAAGAAACGAACAAGATGAAGAGAACAAACAACAGAAGAACAAATGACGAACACGAATGACAAACCCAGATGAAGAAGAACACAAACACATTGAAGAACAAGACGAACACAGTGAAGAAGAAGATGACTCAACTGACGAACCCAGATGAAAATGATGACGAACACGGTGAAGAACAAAAACGAAGATGAAGAAGAGGATGAACGGAATACGATGAAGAGGATGAAGAAGAATAACAAGACGAACGGAAGACGATAAAATTGGGACGAATTGGGGCTGATTTTTTACTTTTCATTTAACGGTTGTCTGGATGAATTGGGGCTGATGGTGATTTTAGGGTTGACTAAATTTTACTTTTTATTTTTTGCTTTTCTTTTAAAATTTATAACAATAATTATAATAATAGCTGAATTGGATTTTTTAATTTGAATTAATATAATAATTATTTTTTATTCACATATACATGTGCCACGTCAGCGTTTTTTGACACATCATACACAAAATGACAACTCATTATGATTTGAATTCAAAATCTGTTTAGAAGACTAAAACTGAAGACAAACAAAACGAATGGACTACTTTTGCTTTTTACCTAAAATAGGAGACCAAAAGTGCAATTAAGTCTAATTAAAAAGACAAATATCACAAATTTGTTTTGACGGCAAATATCACAATTTTTAAATTAGTTTAATCAATTAATTCAATCAATTTTAGAAAAGAAATACGTGTTGTTTCGCTAGATATAAAACCAAAACAAAAGGAAACAGAGGTGGACTTGGATACACTGCGCAAATCTCCGGTAAACCCTAGTCGCGCCGCCGCCCGCCACAACATCTCCCCTGACCCGTCGCGAGTCGTTCCGGCCACCACACTACAAGCTCACTCCTCCGCGGTGAGTCTTCTCCCTCACTTAATGATTATAAGGGCACCATTCTTGTATACTACTTTTAATTTCTGCTCCTATAAATTGGAAGCAGGTTTTCGTTTCAAGGGACATGGATGCAGCTAATGATACAGGTTCGTTGATTTTTTTTTTTTTTTTTTTAACTTTTGGTATCTAATTTGTATCGAAGGTTTTGTTTATTTTAGTTCGTTATTTTTTTTTATAGTTACGTCAGAGAGGAATGTGGATGAAGATAATCGTGTAAGAAGGAGCAGAAAAAAAGCCATGACTGGGAATGAAGCTAAAGAACATAAGGATCAACTAGAGTCACTTCAGCAGAAGGTTAGACCCGTTGCACTGTTGTTTTAAGGTCCATGATATTGCTTTTCTTATTTGAAGGCTTCTCTTTAACTTAATAATAACTGAATAGCTTTTGTTGTTTCGAGCAACATCTTTCTGAATAGTTCTTGTATGGTCACAAGAATTTGGACACTCACATAAAAGAAAAAAAGTAGAAAAAATATAATTAAGTAATATATAGTTTTAAAAATAATTAAAAGAAGTATTATTTTTTGTGTCCACACAAGAATTGCTCTATCTTTCTCTAGGTCTATTATATTTGCAAAATTTTATTAGACATTAGATGAGTTGGCTGTCTATAGGGTTGACAAAGACTAAAACAAGCAAAAGTATCAGTGTAGGTTTTTGATAATGTAATTCACTTCTGCAAATGCTTGTATGTGTGAAATTTGAATTCGAGCTACATGGTGGTTGATCAGGAATTACCTTTTTTTTTTATATTTTGAATTTATTCAACTACGTTCTGTTGGCAATGTTAATAACAACTTTTTCAATTTCAGGACCCAGAGTTTTATGAGTTCTTGAAAGAGCATGACCAGGAGTTGCTTCAGTTCAGTGATGATGATATTGATGTATGTTACATTTAGACACTTCCTATCTAATATCTGTCATGTTTATGCTTCATACATAAATTGAAATGAATATGAGTTTATGATACATTGATCATTTTTAATGGTTATCATGAATAATATGTAATATCTTCCAATGCCTTCATAGATAAGGGCAAGTGTTTCTTAGTTAATAAGCTTGCATTGGTTATCTATCTCTTCCGTTTTTCTATATACATTTGTTTGTCTGTTTTCTTATAGGAGGGTATCTTATTCAATATTTATTGTTATTATTTTTCTCTTTTTTTTAATCCAAAAAGTATCCTTGTGCTGGTCAAATGGGTGTTGGGTTCCCCTTTAGAGACATGTTTGTGGCACAGCATCAAGGAAATATAAATTTAATATGTCTTTGCTCATAATTGTTGGAACACCAATCCACCAATCACTGCAAATTTAAATTGTGCTTCATGATTTGTTTCTCTTATAGTTATAGCTATAAGTCTTTTAGGTTCAGGCAATAGTTCTCCTATTAGATTATGAGAAGACACTTGGGGTAGGGTCATGATATTTATCGGATCTCTAATAGGCTACAGACCCTGATGGTTTTACTTGACACTTATGATCTAACCTTTAATCAAGATAGAAAAATTTGGATGGTGCTTCTGCCGTGTTTGCTTGTAAATTGGTTGAAAAGGAAGGCCCCTATTTTCAAGATTGTGCCTTTTCCCTGTATAGGAAGAGATAGGTAACCCTGAAGCAATGCTATCTGTTGCAACAGTCAGTATTTGAAGGAAATCTCTATTGTGTTATACCAAGAGTTTGGCCAGTTCTGTTCCAATTTTTTATCCCGATATGTCAGGGGATTTTTCATTTCTCTCCAAAAGCTGCAAAGGCTCATATGATAGTTTCCCTCCTTATTTCCAATGTAATTCGTATAAAACATCCCCCCTTTTAGCTCTCTCCACCATCATGTGTTATATCAAAATATTGGTTTCAGTCTGTTTTTGCTGTTACCTATTTGTATGCATTACTAAATTGCTATTAATATGACACTCTCTTAGTGTTAGAAACTATATATAACTCTTTTGCTTCTTTTGTCCAGGAAGATGTGGATACTGGCATGGAAGATGAAGATCTACAGGTAGATGAGGAAAATCCTAAGCATGAGGTTCAAGAAAAGGAACACAAATCTTCTAAAAAAGTTATAACCACTTCTATGGTTGATTTGTGGTGCAAATCAATTAAAGAAAACGGAAGCTTAAACGCGGTTCGCTCTCTGATGAGGGCTTTTAGGATGGCATGCCACTATGGTGATGATGAGGAGAATGAGTCTATGGCAAAGCTTAGTGTAATGTCTAGCACCGTGTTCAACAAAATAATGTTGACTGTACTTAATGAAATGGATGGAATACTAAGAAATTTGTTGAAGCTTCCTGCTTCTGGTGGAAGGAAAGAGATCATAACGGGTTTGATGACCACAAAGCATTGGAGGAGTTATGGGCATATTGTGAAGTCCTACCTTGGAAATGCTCTCCACATTTTGAACCAAATGACTGATACACAAATGATATCATTTACTTTACATCGACTTAAATATTCTTCGTTGTTTTTGGCTGCTTTTCCTTCGCTTCTAAGGAAATACATTAAGGTACAAATAGGTCATTGATCACATAATCAATTTTCCATACAAAATTATTTCACCTCATCGTTGAACACTAGTACTTTTTTAGTCTGAGCTGAATATGTCTGCCAATGCTAATTGATTGTGGCACTCTTCGGTTCTCTGCTATAATTCAGTTATAGATGAATCGGATTAATAGATAGACTGAAATCAGCTAAAACATTTTGAAATCTGAACCATTTAATGGTACATTTTTCCTTACAAAACTAAGATTAAGGATAATTTCATTTGGCGAACTTGCTTCCTGCAGTTCTTTTCCCCTATAAGTATATACTTCTGTTGGTGTGCATGTGTCATATGATGCTTGCCAATGAAAAGCTGCGATGCAGAGCACATTTGTGTAGCCTATGATTATAGACGTTTTGACTTTCTAGGCCATGTAATTTAACATATGTCCATTGATTTGATAAACTGTTTTCCTGTTGTATTTATCAGGTGGCTCTTCATTTCTGGGGTACTGGTGGAGGTGCCCTTCCGGTTGTTTCATGTCTATTTATGAGAGAGTTATGCATCTGTATTGGATCTGGCTGTTTAGATGAATGCTTCAAAGGGATATATAAAGCCTATGTTTTGAATTGCCATTTTGTAAATGCAGTGAAACTTAAACATATTCGTTTTCTTGGCAACTGCATCATTGAACTTCTTGGTGTGGATCTTCCGACTGCATATCAACATGCCTTCATTTTTATCCGACAGTTGGCTATGATCTTAAGGGACGCACTTAATACAAAAACTAAGGTACTGTTTATATGTCTACTACATGGTTCTGATTTTCCTTGCTAACTGAGTCTAAGTTTTACTTGGAACAAGCTTGGCATAATTTTTCTATTATATTCTTCTGATTTTCATTTTTTCGATATCATATTGTTCTTGAACCTTTTGTGTCAAGGATGCAAAGTTCTGTTTTCTGTCTGTTACAAGGTACATATAGTTATTATTGTTGACAAACTAGATGCACCAAAATAAGGGTGCGGTGTTATAAGGATACAAATACAAAATATATAGAAAGGCTATTGGTCAAAGCACAGGTTTCGTCTAGCTCACACCGGTAGTTAGACTAGGAGGATACATTCAATAATCTAGAACCACTCCTGACAATTGATCTTGAATTTCGAGGTTAACACTTCCTTAACTCTTAGTAATGAATAAAGGAAGTGTGATAAGCATCCCTTTTTCTTTCACTCATTTTGTATTGGAGTTTTTCACAAATTGTGTGCATTTTTGGCAGTTTTATTTTATGGTCCTTATGGTGCTCTTTCCCTGTCTAAATGTTTTCTTTAGGAAGCTTTTCGCAAGGTTTATGAATGGAAGTTCATGTGCTGTCTTGAACTTTGGACTGATGCTATTCGGGCTTACAGTTCACAATCTGACTTTAAGCAACTTGCATATCCTCTGACCCAAATAATTTCTGGGGTAGCCCGTCTAGTTCCCACAGCAAGGTATTTTCCCCTTAGGTTGAGATGTGTACGAATGCTGAACCAGATTGCTGCTTCTACCCAATCTTTTGTACCAGTATCTATGCTTCTTTTGGATATGCTGGAGATGAAAGAGTTGAATAGCCCCCCTACAGGAGGTGTTGGCAAAGCTGTTGACTTACGCAGTGTATTGAAGGTACTCATAACATGAATTGGTGACAATGTGCATTGTTTGACATCCTCCTAACCTTAGAGGCATTCTATTGTATTATACTAGGTTAGCAAGCTGACTCTAAAGACACGGGCTTTTCAAGAGGCTTGTGTTTTTTCTGTGGTTGAAGAGCTTGCGGAACACCTAGCACTGTGGAGTTACTCTGTTGCGTTCATGGAGTTGTCCTTTATTCCGATTGTGAGGCTGCGTAGCTTTTGCAAATTGACCAAAGTTGAGAGGTTTCGAAGAGAAATGAGGCAGCTTATACGCCAGGTAGCTCTATTAAAATTATCATAAACCGTTTATGTTTTGGTTTTATCATTGGCATGCAGCAGATCTTGTTGCACTCATCTCTAATATTTCATTTTTCCACACTCAGATTGAGGCTAACGTCAATTTTGTGAATGAAAAGCGCACGTCGGTGTCCTTTTTACCTAATGATTCTGCGGCATCATCTTTTCTTGAGGTTTGCTCAAGTTTTCTCTTTACTTTTTAGGAATGAGAGTTTTGATTATTTCCTTGTTGGATGTTGGTTGACCTTTTTCATTCATTTACTTAATTACATTGTAGCCTGCTCCTTATTTCTATTCGTTCAAGCTCTCTCTCTCTGCTACCTGCATAATTTTTTTTTTCTGACGCTAGTAAACTTCTAGGCTGCTGCTGTTATTATTGGTATCAATAAAGTAAAGAACCATGTTATTAAGTCATTTATGGTCTATCTATCTGGCTATACACTTGCATATGATGGGAATGGGATAAAGCCATTTTATTGATGATTAATGTTTAATATGCTGTCATTTTCTTTTCCTTTTTTTATCTAGTGTGTATAGATTATCATCCCACATATTTCATGCCTTAATTTCACTGTACTTTAAATGCAATTTTGTAAGGATGACAAGAAGTCCGCCTCTAGTGCACTTTCAAAGTATGTTCTAACACTCCGCCAGAGAGCAGAGCAAAAAGATAACTCATTAACGGAATCCAGGTTTTAACTTTGGTTTTAACTTTAAAGTCATGGTCATTTGCATGGATTACCATTTCAATATGCAATCATGGTTATGATAAGGTTTCTTATATAATTATAATTTTCCAGTGTTCTTGTTGGAGAAGAATCGTCTGCTTTTAGTGATGAAGCATCAGCAAGTGATGAAGAGGATGCTAGAAAGAACGAGGATGGAACTGCTGCCTTTAGCTCATCCTGGTTGCCCGGAAATGACAAGTATTGCTCTTTTTTTGTTGTTCATATTTCGTGGACAAATCCAGCTGCATTCACAAATACACATATCATTCATGCACATGTATACTCGATGACATTAACACATTTGTCTTTGCTTTTAGGATAAAACAACCCACCGAAACAAAAGGAAAGAGGAAAAAGCAGCAGAAAGAGAGAACAGCTGTTGATGATGATGTTGTGGAGGACTTGGTACTTAGTTCTGATGAAGACGAGCCTTCAAGCAGTGGCCCTACTGATGGTAAAAATGACAATGTAGATCGTCATTTACCTTCAAAACAAAACCGCAAGCCGAAGCATAAAACAAAAAGGTTGAAAAGGAATAAATCTCACGCAGAAGGGAAAAAGTTACATGTCTAGTTAGCAATCTCTTTCTCTATCTCTACTCATACTTTTATTGGGTTAATGAGAGAGAAAAGTTTTGTAGTTTTATTATATCTAATTGTTTTCTACTTTACCTTGGAAGTTAAGACATATCTGAATGTTATGGCAGTAGCTGCAATTATATTTTTATATACCCTTCAATATGCCGAAAGCCATTCAATATCTTTTTAGAGTGTAATAATCTGATAGAAAGATTGACGATTATTAGAAGGATTATTATTGGTCTGGAATTTAATTTCAATGTAGATCTTTCTTCAGACTCTGTTTTGCTTGGGAAGCGCGGATGTTTTTTGTTTGGAGGATTTGAGGGTCCGCCTAGTATTAGACAGACCTTCAGAAAAGTGGCCTAGTTCTGGTAGGATTTTGATTAAAAATTGTGAAACCAGTAATGCTGTTTAGTGTGAATTTTTATATATTTATGCTCCATTAAGCGGCAAAATATCTATCCACTTTTCCATTTATTTTATTTATTATATATGCATAGATAAAGATAATACATGCAAGAAACATTCACTCTAACACTCATTTCAACACTTCATCTCTTATCGCAAACACACTATATGTACTTCATCTTGTGTCGCAAACACACTTTGTGCAGCATCCATTTGTGCAGCATCCATTTTTAAAGCAGTAAGATCTACGTGGATTTAAATCTGCTAGAGAAATAGTGCTAAAAATGAGTATTTCCTATAAAACATTAAGGTTAATAGTACTTTTTAATCCTGTAATATGGATCTAATATAGTTTTTCTCTGCAATTCTGTTTTAATTGTCCTTCTAACTTAAGATTTATCTACTTTTAGTCTTTAGTGTTATCTAGTCATAAAAAAAATAATTATGTGGTAAAATGACATGTCAAATAACAGGGTTAGAATCCTCTTCATTTTCTCCATTACTAAATTATTTTATTTATAAATGTATATATTTTGGAAGTTGTGACTTTTATTTTGTACATTTGTACTTTTATACACTTAAAATATTAGTAATGAAGTTTTCCATTTATTTTGAGACATGAAGAGGATCCATACTCAAAATAGTGTAAAGAGCTTTACCCTTACGACCATTCCTATAAAACTATCTAGGAATTTGTAAGAAATGGAAATCAATAACCTTTTATTAATTCCTTTTTATTGTATTTTTTTTGTCCCTTGTTTGATTCTTATCCCAAAAATTCTATTTTAGTTTTTTGAAATTTTAAAAGTAAAAAATTTGTTTGGATTACTTGTTGTTAAAAATTGTTTTATAAAACTATTTTTAATATTATACTTTTTAAAACTAAAAAAAAAAGATAAATGGTGTTTTACTTCTCATTTTTTAGTTTTTTTAATTCTCTAGTCAAAAACTGTTTTAAAAAAATTAGATTATCAAATAAGTTTTTTTTCTTTCTCATCTCAATATCTGATTTTAGAAACAAGTCTTTCAAATAAATTTTTTTCATTAATTTTATTCTTTAAAACAATCTTCTAAATCAAATTTATAAAATAATTTTTAAAAACTAAAATATAAAAGTATTTTAAAATGATACCTTTGTAAATAATTAAACGGCCGACTACTAGATGAGTCAACTAATAAAATTTGATACATTTATTTATTTGCCAGTTCATTTTATCACTTTAATATTCTTTCGCAATTGCTGAATAGAAATTTCAAAAAATCAGTCATACCACCTCTCATGTTGTACATTGTCTCATTTTATTTTTTTTGAAAAGTGAAAGTTAGGAATTTTAGCGCATATACTACCTCTCATGCACATCCACATAAAAAGATAAAAGTGTCACGTTAATCATTAAAATTATATTTTAATTTAATGACTAACACTAATTCATCCCACTTTTAAGAAAATCTTTTTTATATAGAGAAAGATTATGATTAATAATAATAATATAATGAATGTTTTTGTTTTAGATTTTTTAATGAAAAATCTATTTTTTCAAACCAAAAATCATTTTGTAGGTTTTGAAAGGTGTTTGTTTCAGATTTTTAAAATTGAAAAGTCAAAAATAGTAGTTTCTCGCATTTTGCTGTTGCGATAGATAAAAGAGAAAAACGAAATACAACTTAATAACACGGAACTTAACTCATTAACGATAGAAAATGATGCAATTACCCCTACCTTATTTTGAAAATACTAAATTGCCCTCTGTTCATTTTTAATAAGCTGGCCATTTTTTACTCTTCCCACAACGTTATTTTTCTCTTTTTATGCCACCTTGTTTTCATCCAATAAATTTTGTTTTCTTTTTAGATTTTTCTTGTTTTTTGGTTGTGTGTGTTTATTTATTGGTTTTTGAGAAGTACTCAATTATAAAATTTTAAAATGTGTATATGAAGTAGTCATTGTAGTTTAAAAAAATCATTTTTACAAAATTGTATACAAACGAGTTAAAAATCATTTAAAAAAAATCATTTTTATAATAGTAAACAAACGGAAGTTAAAAAATCATTTTAAAAAAAAAAATCATTTTTATAATAATAAACAAATGGGAGTTAAAAAATCATTTTTTAAAAAATAA
>JBBPBP010000001.1:18093797-18129955 GCA_037974735.1 Cicer chorassanicum
CCGCACAAGTCCTTTAAGTTTTTTTTTTCTTTTAATTTGATCATTTAAGCTACATTTAGTTTGCATCATTAACCTTTTAAATTATACTAAATTACACGTAAAATACTTTAAGTTTAACAATTTTATCAAATTACTAAAATAAAATGTTAAAATTTAATCAAAACATCGTGACATAATTGATCGCTCAATCTATTCTAAACGTGAGTGGAGGAAAAAATTAAGAAGTGTAAACTATTTATAAAAATCGATAAACATTTTCTGAATGATTAATATGAGGGACACATTATTCTTTATATTTGATAGAGTTCTAACAATTAAATGTTTTTAATTGTACTAATTATTGAAAATGAGACAAATAAATAATTATACAAATATAATATAACTTAAATTATTCAATAAAAATAAAAATAAACTTAAAACACCTAGATAATTGAGATAAACTTAAAAGAATAAAAATATATTTTTACTTTAAATAACTAATCTCAATAAAAGAGAGAGAAATTTTTTACCAAGATTGCAGTTCTTTTTTAGGTCAGTTGCCAAGGTTGCACGTTACTGAAGCTACCAAGAAAATCTATACACTTTCAATTATAGCTCGACACACCGAGGATAGCTATATTAATATACCCTGTAAATTAATCAATACATTCTAGCATGAAATAAACTCAAAACTTGTCTCTCCCTGAGCTTGAGACCACCGCCATAAATGCCCTCAAACAATTTCTTAATACGTCATTGTTGGCACCTATTCTTTATCTTCTAAAGCGACTTGCAATTAATGAGGTAAAGTGAACACAAAGAAGAAGAAATTAAGGTTATATTTATAATTTAATGATTGAATAAATTAATTAAGTGGCGGTTCCATCCTATTCCTTTTTAATTGGAGGAGAAATAAAATGTCAATAAATAATAGAATGTATTCAATTTCCTTATACCTTTTTAATGAGAATAAAATAATAGATTACCAATTTATCTATTTCATTTAATCTGTAATTAATAAAAATTGATATATTTAATTTATAATATAAATTAAATATATTAATTTTTATGACCAATTTTTATTTATAAATAATATTTGATATAATATTAATAATAATTCAACGGTGGAACACCCTTTACTTATAGAAATAGGTCAGGTATGACCAAAGTCCTATTCAAAGGAACCTAGTAGAATTGGGAGAAGCTTTTAGGTACCATTGTTGGTTAGTCTATTGGAGAACGAAAGAGTGGACAAAAAGTTTGACACTAGTCTTAGCCTCTAAATACTGATGTCAATTAACTATGATAAGAAAATACAAGAATACATACCTCACAATTCAACTATATTTATTTTCTTTTGTTTCAGTCAAATTGAGCAGATCATAAACATCGTACCATTTTAATTATGAGGGTAAAGATAACGGTAAAATTTTAATATTATATTTGTTAAATTTTAATATTATATTTGTTTTTTTATACGTAAGATTTATTTGAGTAATGTACAAATAGATATGGCAACATAGTGCAAGTGAAATTTGTCTTCCCGTCTATATCATTATTCAAGAAATTTAATATCTTTCTGTTTTTTATAGGATGTAAAATTTAAATTTATATCTTTGACGATAAAGTTCGGGTTTTTTATCTCTACTCCATTCATTTATACATATAAAATTATAAATTTAAAAATTATATTTTTTATAATTAATATAATAAAATAATAATTATTATAAAATAATAAAATATTAAAATTATATTTTTTTATAAAGAGAAAAATATAATTTTTAATATATAAAAAATATTAAATATATTAAATATGTACATATATATAAAATTTTAAAATGACAATAATATTACTAGCGGATTTGGGTGTGGGTGCAGGTAGATATAACACCCCAAATCCACCATTCTCCCGAGTTTTAATTTTAGAAAAAATCCACACTCGCATCCGGTCAAAATAGATTTTTTCTGTTCAAATAAAAACGAGTTTGGGTGAATATTGACGGATGCACGTTTTGTTGTCATCACTACTTCTTGGTCTAGAGATCTTACTTTCATAAACCAAATTAAAGAAACATTTTTTTGGTTTGGATAGATTAATTTGGGATAAACCAGCAAAGTTGTAATCTTTTTGATAAAACGTGTCTCATCCATAAAAACCACTACGATTTCATAATCGCTACAACCATGAAGCAAATGTTTAAACCCATCTCAATATGGTAATTGAACATCTCATTGTTCATTTGCTCATAAGATGAGATGTTGAAGCTTCATTTTTCTTTCTTTATGAAGAAGAAATTGGTGATTTCGAATTTTCGATGATAACTTTTTTATTAAATGGTATTTTGTGTGTGTGTGTGTTGGTTGGGTTTGTGGAATGTTAGACGAAGTGAAGGGAAATATAAAGGAAGGAGAAGGGGGGGAAAGGAGGACAAAAAGAGGAAAAGAGAAGATGAGACCTTCCATTACATGAAAAACCTTAAAAGGCAAGAAAGGTTTTGTTGGTCTTAAATTAGTCATGTCTAAAACCTATTATCAAATTAATTTTTCTAAAAAAATGAATAATTTTAATTATGAATGGTGTTATCAACATACCTTTTTATATTCTCTTAAATGATTGTCCTCTGTCTTTTTTTTACAGCTCAAATATTAAAGAAGGTAATTCTTTGTCTTCCTGTCTTTTTATTCTCTCTGCTAAGTCTTTCTGAGTTACTTACCAAAACCCAAGAGCTTAATGCCATTCAAGGCAAGAGACTCGCTAGAACATCCCCTGCAATACTCTAAGATAATAAATATTTTTTTAATGATACAAATTTTGTGATTAATTTTCTTTTTATGTGTTTGTTGTAGTGTGATAATTTTATATATAATTAATTTAACGAGTAGTATAAATCATAAATATTATATTGAATTATTTTATTAATTTTTCTAAAAATAATAGTATTTTAGTGTAGATAATTTAAGAAATAAGATTTTAGGCGATTTTACGTGTATATGTGAGATGGTAATTAATATAATATTTTTTTTGTATGTTTGATTATTGTTAAGTGTCCACATATTCATATTTTAATTCTTTTTAAGTACTTCTAATTTATTTATTTATTTTATAAATAATTATCTTGAGATAGTAGAAATATTGTGTTTGATATCTTTTATTTTTATATACTTGTTATGGCATGGTGATTTTATATATATTTATTATGCTTTGGTAATTAATATAAAGTATTGATGTTATATTTATTTATTTTATAATTTTGACTATTCTCTAATGATGTTAGTATTTTAATGTGAGTATTTTGAAAAATAAGTATAATTATAGTGATTATTTTGAATATGAGAGTTTCAGTGATTAGTAATTTATATTTTTTTAAAAGTTAATTATTTTAATTACTCTAATTTATAATATATTAGTTCTGAAATATTAGTAATGTTTTGAAAATTAAATGGTGGTTGGAGGAGTATTAAAAATGAGATTGAATAATTATTAACTTTGGTTTAGCAAAATAAAAATAGTAATAGTAAAACATAAAACAAATGGGAGACCAATGGGTTTGACCCATGTATGTAAAGGATTTAATTCTCTACTTCTGCTGATAAAATAAAATAAAAGAATAAGAAAGTGAGCTACTTCAATATATGTGAAAGGAGACAAAAACTAGCCTAATGAGATAAAACACAACAAACAACTAGTCTTTCGTTTGACATTGGTGATTGATGACTCTTCCAAAAAACTTTAAGTATTTTTGTTCAAATTTCAGTATGTTGTTTCACTCATTTATTTAATCAATTAAACACATTTTCTCATATATTTAAGTTTATTGATGATGATAATGATTTTATAAATTTGTGATAAGTTTATTTGGTGATGTTGATGTATAATTGACGATGATGATATTATAAATTTGTGATGAGAATATTGAAGTAGCTTCATAGTTGATGAAATAGTGGCGATTCCAACTTGTGCTAAAGATAATGTTATTAATGGAGTAGTCTATGCCAACGAGAGGAGAAAATAGATATTAAGAATTTTGAAGTGGATGAGAATTTTGAAGCTGATAAGCCTAGTGATTTTGCGGAAGTACAACTGAATGAACCTGATCGTGGCGGTCTACTGTTGAGTCTTAAAGCAAAAATGTTAGACCTTGGAGGTATTCGGGTGTGGAATTCCAAGGAGACTTGGAGGTAGCACTCCAAATGTCAGAAGCTACCATGCAACACACGTTTACCTCGACTGTCGCGTATATGTGTCTGAGTTGAGTTGAGGGGACTTTTTAGAACATAGCCAATTTGAATTGTCCGTCCACTCAGATAGTGACATATTATCAAGCCGTCTAACCAAGTAGTTCAGAGTTAGAATCGTACCACATTGTGAAGTAGAGTTTAAACTCATGCATAATCTTGGATTTCTTGTGAATGTTTTGTTGTGATTAATATGTATTATATAGGATAATAATTTCTCTTAAATGATTTAATATTATAATGAAATGAATTGATTTTCCTTGAGTGATTTTGACTTTTTAATGTAATATTTTTCCTTGAAGAATGTTTGTGTAATAATAGGGTTTTATTATGATTAATTGTGTGTTCTTCTTACTTATATTATACTATCAACATGATTTTAAAACTCACCTCCTTCATTGTGTGTGTTTGATTGCTTCGCCCTGCGTTTGCAAAATCACAGTTATTAACGGATAATGAGTCTTGAAGTTCAAGTTTGGGAGAAACCCGCTCTGATGAGTGATATCGAAAATGAGAGTCATAAGTAGTATTTTACTTATTTAACTAGAAACGACTTTTTATTTAAAAACCTTATAAGTACTAGTAAGTTTTTGAAATTCAATTAACAAATTATAGTTAAATTAAGTTCGTCGAGATTGCACTCTTTTATAAAAAGAAAAAAATTTATAGTGTTTCATTTATATTTTGAGAAATGTGATATCATAAATAACTCGTAAAAGTTTATTTTTCCTATGAACGAGTTTTTATTTATCCACTGCGAATTTTTATTAAAATATAGTATAAATTATGATATATATTATTTTGGAGTTTGGGTGTCACATCCCCAATAATATCTCACCACTTATATGTTGATGATAACTTTTAGTTTTTCATGGCAACTAGACGGGAAACAAATGTTATTCAATAAGTTCTAACTCTCTATCAAAATACATTTGGACAGAGAATAAACATAGATAAGTCTGAGCTCTCTTTTAACCGAAATACCAGAGACCTAGTTAAAGACGAAATACAAAATAGGCTTAATTGCAGTTTTGGTCCCCCTATTTTAGCTGAATCACTAAAGTAGTCCCTCCATTTTATTTCTCTCCAGTTTTGGTTCCTCAAATAGAATTTTGGTTCAAATATTGATGAAGTGTCATTTTTTTAAGCCACACTACATCATTTATAATCATAGATTTCAGGTACAATTATTGCACCACGAGATCTTGAGGCATGGTGTGACTTAAATAAGTGCAAAAAAATGACAATTCATCAAGTTTTGGACCAAAATTCTGTTTAAAGGGACCAAAACTGGGGAGAAATAAAATGGGGGGACTATTTTTGTGATTCAGCTAAAATAGGGGGACCAAAACTGTAATTAAGCCTACAAAATATTATGCAAATTAGGGAAGTGGGAAGAATTGAAAAATATATTGACATATCTAAAACTACTATTTTCTATGTTATTGTTGACATAATTGGAAAAAAGCTCAACAATCGAAAAGAAAGCTACCTATTGTTGGACGGGGAGTTCTTATCAATGCCATTATCTAAGCCATGCCTACTTACATGATGAGATGTTTTCTTCTGCCTAAAGAGATAAGCAGAAAATTGGACAACATTAGCAGTCAATTCTAGTGCGGCAACAAGGAGAAAAGTAGAAAAATAAATTGGAACAAGTGGACAAATATTTGTCCAAATAAGTAGAATGACGAGAGCTTGAATTGAAACAATTTAGGGCTTTCAATGAAACCCTTTCAACTAAACAAGGATGGAGACTCATCAACAATCCTAATTCTTTGCGCAATATTGTTCTTAAAGCCAAATATTACTAAAACAATTACTTTATTAAGGATAAACTTGGTCAAAACCCCAATTAAATTTGGAGAAGTATCTACAAAGTAATATAGATCCTAAATAAAGGTGGTTGTTGGGTTGTAAAAGAACACAATCGTGTGAATATATGAGACGACAATTGAATTCCCACACATAATAGGCTTAAGGTGATTACATCTAAACGTGCAAACCCAAGATATAACACTGCGACATAGCTAATTGATCGAAACAACAATACTTGGAAAAAAAAGATCATTCAAAAAATATTTTTACCCTTGGATGTTGATCAAATACAAGGCATTCTTATGATCGGGCATACGATAAATGATTCTTTCTATTGGCATACAAAATTAGATGGAATCTATACCGTTAAATTTGAATACCATCAAATTATGAAATGGAAAGAAAATGAAAACTCATCTATATTTCACCCTATTTTATCCTTTTAACGAATGATGAAGTTGTTTGGATTGAAACTCTGCCCACCTCTATACTCTGTTTGCAATATGAATTGGAACTCATTTGTATTTTAGGGTACACAAATTTATTTTAGAAAATTGAACTTTATGAACGAGAAAACTTGAATTCAAGTTTTTCAGTACACAAATGTATTTTTAGAAAATTTGAACTTTCTGCAATGAAAAACTTTTTCAAATTTCTTGGTATACAAATGTGTTTTAAAAAATTAAACTTTGTGTATCGAAAACTTTTTTCAAATTTAAAATTTTCCGATACACAATTGTGTTTTAGAATATTTAAACTTTATGTATTGAAAAAACTTGAAAACAAATTTTCTGAAACACATTTATTTATCAGAATAAAAATATGTTTCAGAAATTTTGATTGTTTTTATTTAGAACATCAATATTTGTCAATTTAAATGTACAACAAAATTCAATTGCAATTGACCAATGATAATAAAATAATATTTTTTTAAAACTTTATAATATTATTATATTGACCCAAAAATAACATCTGTATAATAATAATATTATTATTTTCATTTACCATTTCCAAAAACTTTTTCAATGTCATCTTTTATGATTTTTAAGGAATTCTACGTGTCATCTTATCTCAGATGCTTTTCTCCTATATTTTTTATGGTTACCATTTTAAGTAAATATTCCTTGCATTTCAATTTTGGAAATATTTTTTTACATTATATAAAAGAATAAAACATACAATAGAAATAAGAAACTAAATTATTTAGCAAAGTATTATTTTTAAATAAAAAATTATTTAATTAATTTATATTTTAAAATGTGCACAAAAATCTAAACTATCAAATGTTTAAATTAAATATAAATATAAGTATATTATTTTGTGCATCATATCTTATAGGTATACACAATAGTAAAATTACATTAATATAGATTTAAATGTATTTTTAACTCTTAAATATTTTAATTGTGTGATTTTGACTCCTACATTTGTTCCATGTCTAATTTTATAGTCCCTCACTCATATGTGATTGAATTTAATTTAAGTATATATACTAATCTACATCAAAGAGATAAAAATAAGGAGCTAATTAAGTGTAAAAATGTGTATGCCAGTCTTATGAACTTTAATTAAATTCAATCACATATAAATTGATGGACTTTAATTAAATTAAGAGTGAATTTAAACCAAAAACACAACTTGATGATTAACTTTACTTAAATGTGTCATAATTCATATTACATGTAAAACATCATATACCCAAAGCCGGCCTAACGGGAGGCGCCTAAAGTCCTTGCTTTAAGCCTAGCTAAAAAATAATTTTTTACTTTAATTGTTATAAGGTATAGAGACCCAATAATATATTGTCAAAACTCTTTAACCATATGCAAAAACAAAAAAGGCCTCCAAATTTTTTTAATTTTCAATTTTTGGCGTATTCATAATTTGAATTGATACATGTGTTATGTGTTGATTGTAGTATTAGCCACTTAAAATTTATGCAACTATTTATGAGATGAGAATACTATACCGTTGAAAAAAATCTTTTATTATTAAATGCATTCCAATTAATATCGATGCAGCTATTTACGAGGATGAGGATAATATTCTCTTGGAATAAACTTATTAGCAATTGAAAAAGAATTGTTAGACGAAATCAATTACAATAATTTGATAAATAATTTTGCATTAAAAAAAGTACGAAATATCAATTTTAAATAAAAATATTAATAATTTATTTATTAACTTTGAAAAGACTCCGTTGTATAATTTCGCTTTAGATCTCATAATAGGTTGAGCCGACCCTGCATATAACCATTTGCAAATATGACAACAATATACATTTACAAATAAAATTATTATTTTATTACATTCCATATATACCCATTTGCAAATATAACAACAATATACATTTACAAATAAAATTATTATTTTATTACATTCCATTTTATTGTGAGACTTTTTGTTACCAATCTTGTCCATTATATGTATGTTTATATTTAGAGTTTTACCATTTGCTTCAAAATAGTCGGTAAAAGAATCAAATCAAAAGTTCAAAATACTTAAAATGTAAAAACGGGTGTTTTGAAACTTATCTTTGTTTATAAAATGCGATTTTTTTTTTCTTTCTAAATCTATTGAATTGGTTAACCACATGTTATTCCAATTTATTATGGTTTTAAATTGGTTGTTGTGGTTTTCTTTATTTAGTCTAAGTGATTTTGAAGGTTAATAAAGCTAGATAATAAATTAGATTTCAATTAAATGAATCGAACCGTCCAATTTGATTTTTAAAAGATTGACAAAATTTAATATAACTATGTCCACTGTAAACTAATATTAAAAAAATATTTATAACTTTACTGATCATATAATTCACTTTTTAAAAATTGTATTTATTTTCATAATTGATATAGTAAATTAAATAATATTAATTTAATAAAAAAATGAAAAAAAAATAATACTATATATTGAATTGACATCTAGAAGACATCAATTTACGGTAAACTTTACGAATTCTTTTCGGTAGCTATTATAATTAAAAATAATAATTTTTATGAGTGTTAAAAATATTAGTTAAATGTAATTATATTTTTATAAGTGAGGGAGGAAGTACGGTGTAGTAATCGGGACTATAAATACCTATGTAATAATTAAAAATTTGAAAAGGTACGAAGTTTGACTCGTGAGAATCTCACAGCACGCACGCACGCACGCAATCACGACATTACAGCGCCGCCATTGAGGATATCCCATCCGCCACATCACTTTATCGATTCTAGTAAAGTGTAGTGAAGCACACCACTACATCATCTAGGGTTTCTATTCCACTGCCATGGCCACCGCAATTCGAACGTCCTTTTTCTCTCCCACCACCGCAACAACCACATGCTTTCCCTCTTCTCACAACCAACCCCTCCTCCGCCTTCATTTCCCTCATTCCTCTAAACCGCGCAATGCCTTTCCCAATTTCTCCATTTCTTCCTCCTCCCAATCCCAATCCCAATCCCAACCGGAAGCTCCTCGCCGCCGTCCACCTTACATCCCCAACCACATTCCTGATCCCTCCTACGTTCGCATCTTCGACACCACCCTCCGTGACGGCGAACAGTCCCCCGGCGCCTCCATGACTTCCAAGGAGAAACTCGACATTGCTCGCCAGCTAACCAAACTCGGCGTTGACATAATTGAAGCCGGATTCCCCGCCGCCTCTAAAGATGACTTCGAGGCCGTCAAAATTATTGCCACTGAAGTCGGAAACGACGTTGACGACAATGGCTACGTCCCCGTTATCTGTGGACTCTCTAGGTGCAACGAGAAGGACATTCGAACTGCTTGGGAGGCTGTTAAACATGCAAAGAGACCAAGGATTCACACTTTCATTGCTACCAGTGCCATTCACATGGAGTACAAACTTAGAATGTCCAAAGAAAAGGTCATCGAAAAAGCCCGCAGTATGGTCGCATTCGCCCGCAGTTTAGGCTGCGATGATGTCGAATTCAGTCCTGAAGATGCTGGCAGGTATTCACTCATCTATATGTCATTCTTTTCATTTCATTTCAACTCACTCTTTCCCTATTATATGTAGTATTGTCAATCGCATATAGCGGAAATAGTTGTTTGTTCAAATTCTGTTGACAATTTTTTGTACTAAAAAGCGTTTTGTTATAATTCTGCCATGTTTGCTTGCTGTTATTTAACAACACTGATTATACTTATGGTTCTGTTTTTTGGTCTGTGGGGTTTGTTACCAGGTCGGATAGGGAATTTCTCTATCAAATTCTTGGAGAAGTTATTAAGGCTGGGGCTACTACGCTCAACATACCTGACACGGTTGGTATAACGATGCCGAGTGAATTTGGGAAACTGATTGCTGACATAAAAGCTAATACCCCTGGAGTTGAGAATGTTATTATTTCCACCCACTGTCAGAATGATCTTGGATTATCTACTGCTAACACCATAGAGGTGGGTATTTCTGTCTCTTCTAGTCTTTACTGATATATTTGTTGCTAGATTCATAATTTGTATGCTCCTGATCTTGGTTGCGTCCAGGGTGCACGCGCAGGTGCTAGGCAGCTGGAAGTCACAATTAATGGGATCGGTGAAAGGGCTGGAAATGCCTCGTTGGAAGAGGTGATGGATAATCTTCTGTTGTTTGGTTGATGCAATAACATTATTGCTTTCGCTTGTTGGTTTGCAGAAACTCATTTTTTTTTTAATTTCAAGGTTGTGATGGCCCTGAAATGTGGAGGACATGTCTTTGACAATCTGTTCACTGGAATTAATACAAGGCACATTTATATGACAAGCAGGATGGTTTAGTATCTCAATTTATCTTTCTGTTGTTTCTTTTCCCCTTTTAAAGGCATTTGTTGATTGTTGGGTTCACTGGTATCTTTTTCTATAGGTTGAAGAGTACTCAGGTTTGCAGTTACAGCCACACAAGGCTCTTGTTGGAGCTAATGCATTTGCTCATGAAAGTGGCATACATCAGGTTGGCTGTTATGATTACTACTTATGTGCAAGCATACTGTAGATTATAGGAGAAACCTTGCAAGAAATCAAACATAGAAATCAAGTTTCAGCTACTTATATACGAGTATATTGTAGATTATAGGATAAACCTGATGTATGCATTGATTTTCATATATATTCACATACTGTAGAAATATGTATCAAGTCTATCATAATAACCAACCTGATGTATATATACATCAGGCTTGCCATACTTAAATGCTCAGCTGTACTGTAGAAATAAGTGTGTAAATACATATGACAATGCTCAGCTGGATATAATTGGAGAGAAACTGACTGACCATGTTTCGGACTGCCAAACATACTAATAGAAACCCGCTTCCTTTTTTTTGTACCATGTACCAAATTTTATGAGGATTTAGTTTTATTATTATTATTATTAGTATAATATAGTAGTATAGTGTGGTAGCTGCCTTTTTGGAATGGTTTAAACAAAATAAAAAAATGGGATCTCTTGTCAACTTCATTCCCATGAGCGCGAAGACTCAAAGGCATGAGCCCCACATGATTAGTCTCTCTATCTGTCTCTCTCCTCCCTCTCCGATTTCTCTGCTTAACCAAACAGAGTGATATATGTTCTTCTTTACTATTTCTCTCTATCTCTCTCTCTTTAGTTTCTTTATTTTATTTTTCAATTTTCACCAATAACAAATGTTGTGTTAGCATGGTTATCCAAACCAGAATTAACTAATTATCTTCATCACTATGTTGTAGGATGGAATGCTTAAACACAAAGGTACATACGAAATCATATCTCCTGAGGACATTGGGCTTGAAAGATCCAATGAAGCCGGTATTGTGTTGGGGAAGCTTAGGTATGTTATTTATTTTTTGGGTTAAATAAGTTTTTGGTATCTATATATATATATAATATATATAGTTTTTAGTCCGCTAAATTCTTTTTTCAAACAATGGTCCCTCAAATATTTTGAACTTACAATTTTGGTGTCTGTATTTTAGGCAACTCATGTGTATCATTTGAATTTTTGAATGATTTTTTGCAGACATGTTTATAACATTATAATAATCTCTTTTAGAAAAACTTAGAAGTTTCTAACAAAAGATTAATTAAATATGAATTTTTAAGTGCTAAAAATAAAAAATAAAAATCATATTTAACTCATCCATTGTTAAAAATTTCAAATTTTTGTGAGAGAAATTCTTATAATGTTTTAAACATGCATGCAAAAAATTATTCAAAAATTCAGACAATACACATCAATTGATTTAAAAGTAGGGACTAAAGTTGTTGACATAAAATATTTAAGGGACCATTCATTGTTTGAAAAAAAATTTAGAATGACTAAAAACGAAATATAGTATATTTATAGGGACCAAAAACTTATTTAATTCTTATTTATTTCCAAAACACTTATATCTACGCGGCTCTTGTACATGCTGCCAATTCCTGTACACATGCTTTTCTTTTCTAATTATTTAAAATATATCGTCTACTAAATTAAGTATTATATTTATATACTGTCTTGATATTTGCAATTACCATGACACGGTGAATAGAGTTGAAATGATTAAATTTAATTAAACTAAGATTTGACTCTGACTACAATTTTATAGAGACATGGTAGTAAAAACCTATGGGTTGCTTCTGTAACTTCATAACCAACACGAACATCGTCTTTAAATTGGATGCTAATATAGGTTTTTATATCACGTAGTGCAATTGATTTGACTGCTCTTTTATTTTGTCCTCCTAACAAACACTTTTCCTCCTAATGATGTAGTGGACGCCATGCTTTGAGAAAGCGACTAGAAGAGGTATCTAGACATTTTTGTTGTAGCTAATTTTTGATTTTTTTTTTTTTTTTTTTTTTTTTTTTTTTTTTTTTTTTTTTTTTTTTTTTTTTTTTTTTTTTTTTTTTTTTTTTTTTTTTTTATCTTTATGTCTTATGATTTATTTACTCTGTTGTTTCAGCTTGGTTATGAACTTAAAGACGACCAAGTTGAGAGTTTATTTTGGCGTTTCAAAGCAGTGGCTGAGCAAAAGAAGGTATACAAAAATCAACTTCCTATCTTTCCCTTTAAAGTGCTTCTAATTATAATATGCATGGCCTTATATCTAGCTAGCATTGACTTAGTCATTGAATTGGGTCTAAGGGGGTGTATTGAATTAGGATTTTAAAAGACTATTTTGACAAAAAAGTCTTGAAGATTTAAAAGACTTTGTAGAAATGTATAGACTTTTCAGATTTTTTTAAAGACTTTACAATCAGGATTTTATAATTAGGATTTTGATGGGTTTATAACATAGATTTTGAAATATTTTATAGATTTATAAGATTTGAAAGAACCCCGTGGATTTTAAAGAAAAAATTCAAAGTTACAAGATTGAATGACAAGATATAATATTGACATCGCATTATATTCATTTCTAAACCACTTCATTTGGCTTAAATAATTATTATAGGTTCTAGGTACTTTGATATTGGCATTGAGACGAAATATAACTCGTTCTACATTTTGTTTGCTAAGTGACCCATTGGCATCTCGTAATCTATCATTTATAGCATCCACCAAGATGCGCAATAACTTGTTAGTATCTTCCATGGTCCAAGCTTCATAGCTATCTTTATCTCTCCCTTTTCCTTTGTTATTTCCTTGTTGTAAATCCCCTTTGTGATCACTAAATACACCAACTATAAAAATAACTACCACATATTTCTAATTTGTTTTTGACGGAACAACCTTCTACTACCACTAATAATTATCACTTAATAATAAAAATAAAAACCACACATCTTTAAGGTCTAGTTCAACTGATAATTGCCGATATTGTTAGGTTGAATGCTATGTCCTGGGTACGAACCCGAGATCTCGCAATTGTGTGCGAGTTTCTTTACCATTTTATCTACATACAAAAAAAAATTAATAACCACAACATCTATTTTTGAATAGAAACAAGAAGGCAATTTGTATAAAAAAACAAAACTAGAGGTAATGATAACATGAAATCAAACATTCTATTATAATACAAATTGTATACCAAAAGCAGCAACGTGAAGAATACCGACAGGCAAAGGCAACGTAGCCAGAGGCAACGTAAAAATATTATAAAAAGAAAAGGGTGAGAAAGAAAAACCTGACATGTGCCGTTCGAGATGCAAGAATCGGTGGAAAGAAAATATTGTAGGAGTCTCAAGGGTTTTGGTGAGATTGTTGAAGGAGAATAGTATATATATTTTCAACTAAAAGTCTCAAAATCCTTTCTACTAAAAAATCCACCAAAATCTGTATATTTTTTTAATACCAAGAGATAATTTTTAAGTTGTGAAATATCTCAATTGAATACCATCAGATTTTTTTGTCTTCATTAAAAAATCTTGGAAATCTTAATTGAATACTTTAGGAATTATTTCTAATCTTTTAAAATCCTGATTGAATACCAACAGATTTTTTTATAACCAAAAAGTCTTTGAAATTCTCTAGAAAGTCTTTTTGATAAGTGATATTTTATACCGAGAAATTAATATAACTAGTAACAAATGAAACCAGTAGTCCTTCCTTTTCTCTATAAAATCAAGGATGGAGAATGAAATATTGTGTTCCATATCTGTTGGATGTGTTCTGGTAACATACTTTTATTTTTTCTCAGAGGATTACTGATGCTGATCTCAGAGCATTGGTGTCGGATGAAGTTTTTCAGGCAGAGCCTATTTGGAAGCTTGGTGATTTGCAGGTAAGCTGAAATGTTATTTGAAATTCAACAGTCAATACAATGAAGGGGATATATGGCACATCGGTTGGAGTTACTGCCATGTGATTAGATGGTCATGGGTTTAAGCCATGGAATTAGTCCCTAAGTAGTTTTGAAATCATCTAGAAGTGAGATTAATTTATTAGAAAAGGGGTAATTCATTAGTCCACCCAAGTTAGTGATGAGTTGAACCTTCCTTGGTGTGAACCTTCTTCCCAAATTCTTCATTCACCAACCTCAAAAAAATTTACATTCAAGCTTAAAATGGTACGTAAACCTTCATCCTCTCCAACAAAGTCTCCATTTATTTCCCTAAACAAAAGAATAGAAGAGGAGTAGAGATAAAAGCCATTAATTATTCAACAAGCCAAAATTTAGAGAAAAAATCCTTTTCAGATTTAGAAAAGAGTGAGTTCCTTTCTCCTTTCTTCCAAGTTACAGTTTTGCATGTAGGTTGAGAGAGGGTTTGGGAAGATTGAGTGAGAAAATTCTGTTTTGGGTTAAATAGTGATCAAGAGTTGTGATTTAACAAGGTTTTTTTTTTTTACCAAATTAGAGTGAAGGATAGTAAACTACTTTTGCATATCATGATTTTCTTCCAGATATAATGATGTTGCATGTTTTTCTTTATACAAGTTATGGTTAATTTGATAGTGGTGATGGATTTCAAGATAAATTTAATTCATGAATCTTGACATAGGTTTCCCGAAATGAATTGTAGTAATTGCTATGTATATTGTGGTTGAATCTTTGTATTTTTATGCTTGAACGTGTTTGATTTAGTAGTGGTGTTGTTTTGCTCGGATTGTATGAATTATGATGTATGTCTGCTGTGAGAATCCTGAATTTGCACCATTTCGTTATGTTGATTTGAATCAACATGTTGCTTGATTCAAATCAATATAATTTTTCAGGTTGATTCAAATCAACATACTGCTTGTTTCAAATCATGCACGTATTTTTCAGATTTTTATGCGAAGTCTTGTATTTCTGAGTGTATGAATGTTAGTATTTCACATATGCTTTATGTTAATGACAATTGACTGTTAATAAATCTAAATTACATGATACATGTTGATAAATTACATAATACATGTTGATATTGATTGAAAATGTTACGGTGAATTATCACAGTGTTTCAATAATGAAACATCTCTAAGGGAAGCGCAATTGGGACACCTATATTACAAAATGATCACAATTACTGTGGTGACTCACGTTGAGATAATTGGGATAAATGGTCCATGTTCCATGGAAATTTTAAGTCAAATGACAGTTTTCAAACTTTATCTTACTTTATGTTTAAAATATGAAAGAAATTTTTATTGCTTACTTAGTTCTGAAAATACTTTCAAAACTCCCCTCCCCATTTTTGGAACTCACTTAGATTTATCTCACCCCTCTTGATTTCATGATTTCATAGATAAGAAGTAATGAGCAGGGACTTGGTATCATTTAGAAGGCTTTTGTTATATGTACTATTGTATTTTGGGATGAATGTACCAATAAGATTAAACAACTTAGCATTGTAATATTTATATTACCATTCTATGACTTCTTTTTGGAATGTCAGACTGTTTGGTTATTAATTTGTGAGATCTTACATTATATTCTAGATAATAATGTGAGGTAATATAGTTGTTATCAAGGATATCTTTCCTACATTTTGTGATAAGAGACAAGGTCCATATCTGATAGGACATATGGCCCCTAGTTCAATGATGAGCCAATCATTGGAGCAGGATTGCACAAGCTCATCATTTGGAAAGTGTACACACGGTGGGGTAGAGGGGGACAGTAGAAGAGAATGTTGGTTTGTGAGGTGGCAGATCCCATGTGATTCTGTTATAGGAGATAGAGATTGGTAAGGGGTATTCACATTTGTTGCAAAAGGATGTTAGGACAGAACTTTTCTTCTGGTTAGGAGTATCGAGACTCCCGTGTTTTTTTTTCCAGTGTAGAGCCGTGAGCTCCTAGCTTTCCATTGAACAATATACAACATTATCCTTATATTTGTGTTGAATCTATCATTGGTTCGACCTGCCTAATCTGACGGAGGAGGCAGCAAAACTTAGAATTGATGCCACCTAAAATGTCAGATAAAATGGAAGCTTTGGAGGCATGAGTACTAACATTGGAAGGGTCTTTGCGACAGTCGTTTGTAGAGTTTCGAAACACTTTGGCAGATGAGTTCCATAAAACTTTGGGTTAAAAGTTTGCCAAATTTAGTAAGACACCTGAAGGAATTACGTCGTTTGAGACCGGCGAAGAGACAATGTCGGAGTATCGGATGGCTGTGAAGAAGGTTGAGTTGCCTTCGTTTGACGGTGAAGATCCCGTAGGGTGATAACACGGGTGGAGACGTATTTTGAGTTGCAAAACACCTCGGAGGAGGTGAAGGTGAAATTGGCGAAGCTTAGAATGGAGGGTGCAACCATTCCCTAGTTCAATCTTCTGCGTGAAACAGAGAATTTGTTGACTTGGGAAAAGTTGAGACAAGCTTTGATTGAGATGTATGGAGGATTGTACCTAGGGTACTTTGTTGGAGAATTCAAGTCAGACCTGAGGCTTCAAGTGCGTACTTTCAAGCCTCATACGCATTTACATGCTATGAAATTTGCGTGAGATGTTGAAATGGAGTTACGAGGGCCGCTGACACCTAGAGACGTGAATATTGGGTCGTGCAATAAAGGGGTGTTCGTGTTAGAACACAACCCGTGCTCAGGAAAGATTGGGCCCAGGGTGCATGGTCAACTACCGGGTCGGATACATGAACCCAATTCAAGGGAAATCAACCCAACTCTACTTCTCACACGGTGACCCATGTGCATGGATTGAGCACTGGATCTAACGTCGCGGAGAGAGGATTGCTGTCATTGGTTTGTCGATGATCATAACAAAAGGGTAAAACACCTTTCGTATTTAGAACTTATGGATCAGATAGCACGAGGGCTTTGTTTCAAATGTGGTGGAAGATATCACTCTTTAAATCAATGTATAGAGAAACCGTTAAGATTAGTGATTGCCATCGAGCTGAAGGATGGTGAGGACGAGGAGAACTTATAGTGTGCGTCGATGGGGTTGTTCGACGTTGCCGAAGGGGTAAATTATAGCGAAACCGTTCCAACCACGATGCAAATCGAAGGGACGGTGAAAGAATGCTGGGTAGTGATATTGGTGGCAACAACTTTGTCCCTACAAATAGAACAAGGGAAGGTGATGGGAGTTAAATTGGGTGATGATCACCGTGTAACCACTACGAGACGGTGCAGAGGAGTGGTGCTGCAGTTGGGAAACTCCTAACTACAGTAGATGCTTTTGTATTGGAGTTGGGAGACCTTGATATGATTTTAGGGGTGGCATGGTTACAAGGGTTTGGCAAAATTACCTTTCATTGGGAAGACATGAGTGTGAGTTTTTGTTGGAAGGGAGAAAGGGTGGTATTGCAAGGTCAGAGACCTAGTGTTGTGAAGAAGCAAAAAGTGAAGCAGCAGCCCCAATCTCAAGCTAGTTATTACAGAGCTTGTTGAAGGAGAATGTGGTGGAACCTGAAGGTGAACCAGAGCAGCTTCTCAGTGAATAATAGCAAGGAGAGTTGCAGCGACTGTTGAATGTGTTTTGCAGGGTGTCTACAGAGACCACAGGGTTGGCCCACCTCATGATAATGTTCATTCAATTGATTGCATAAGGATGCAAGTCCTGTTATTGTCCGGCCTTATTGTTACCCTTTTCATCATGAAGATGAGATGAGTAACAAGTGCAAGAGATGCTGAAACAGGGAATTATTAGACACAGTTTTAGTGCTTTTTCTAGTCTTGTCATTTTGGTTAAGAGGGATAATTCTTGGAAGATATGTGTGGATTATCGAGAACTCAACAAGGTTACCGTGCCAGACAAATACCCCATTCATGTGGTCAAGGAGTTGTCGAATTTTGGATGAGTTACATGGTGCAACTTATTTTTCCTTAAAGTCGGGATATAATCAAATAAAGGTGAAGGAAGAGGATGTACACAAAACAACCTTCCGAATGCATGGCGGTCATTACGAGTTCTTACTCATGCCGTTTGGGTTGACTAATGCCTCAACCACTTTTCATGCCACAATGAATCGAGTGTTCAAGTCATATCTTCAAAGGTTCGTGTTACTGTTCTTCGATGATATATTGGTGTATAGTAAAGGATAGAAGGAATGTGTGTTTGGAAGTAAACAAGTGGAATACTTAGGCCTCATTTTTGTTAAAGGAGTGGCCGTTGATTCGGCCAAGATTAGGAGCTTTGTTGAATGGCCAATTCCTCACAATGTTAAAGGAGTGAGGGGATTTTTGGGTTTGACCGGTTACTATCTAAAGTTCATAAGGGGTTACAAAAAATATTGAAGCCATTAACAAAACTACTAAAGAAAGGAGGATTTACGTGGGGTGCTGGAGGCTTTTCAATCATTTGAAGAATTGAAGCGGGTAATGACTAAATCTCCATTATTAGTATTACCTGATTTTTCAAAACACTTTGAGATAGAGTGCGGTGCGTCGAGTAGAGGCATCGGGGCTGTTTTGATGCAGGACGGGAAGCCAATAGCATATTTCAGCAAGGCTCTCAAGGAGAAACTAGAGTGGAGGCGGCGAGACAGAGTTGGTGGATAGAGATGAGGTGTTGCGTGAACTTAAGAAAAGGAAGGGTTTGTCCTTTGAAGTGGGGGAGTGGGTGTTTTTCAAGCATAGACCCCGTAGATAACAAACAGTGGTTAAGAGGATTAATCAAAAGTTGGTTCCTATGTAGTTCTCAAAGTGGCAAGAGTAGGTGCTTTTTCCAACAAACTAAACTTCCAGACACAACTTGAGTTCATCCGGTCTTTCTATATTTCTCAGTTGAAGAGAGCTGTTGGGGATTGATTATACAGTAGAAGCTTCTCTTCCTGAACGGTTAGAAATAGAGACAGAAGACATAGAGGAACCAGAGGAAGTTTTGGCTTCCAGGCTGATTCAGATAGGGGGCCAGCACAACCGACAACGGCTTATTAAATGAAAGGGAAGGGGTATGGATGACACTAATTGAGAGGATGAAGGCATGCTGCAGAGTCAGTTTCCCAACATCAGCCTCGTGGACAAGGCTGTTACAGAAGGGGGCAGCAATGATAGGACATATGGAAAGTGTACACGCGCAGGGGTAGAATGGGGACAACAGGAGAGAATGTTGGCTAGTGAGGTGGCAGATCCCATGTGATTTTGTTATAGGAGGGGATTGGTGAGTAGGGGCTATTCACGTTTGTTGCAAAAGGTTGTTAGGATATAACTTTTCTCTCTGATTAGGAGTCTAGAGATTCTGGTGTTTTTCTCTTTTCCATTGTAGTGCCTTGAGCTCCTTGCTTTCCATTGAATAATATACAGCATTATCCTTATATTTGTGTTGAATCTATCTGTTGAAGTTGTAGGATTTTAGAGAAAAGGAGGAGAGAAAATAATAAGGGTTTGAATAATATTGATAATAGCTTAATACTGACTTGATTACAAAAGACTCAATATTAATCTCTATTTATAGAGAAACATAGACTCAATCCTAAATCAGGAACAAATCATAATAATAATGAGAGATATTCTAAGATATCTCTATGATTATAAATTGATCCTAGTAAATAACTCAAGATACTCTAATATAATATAAAAGATATTATAAGATATTTTCTAATATTCTAACACTCCCCCTCAAGCTAAAGCTTAAGCTTTAGCTTGTTACAAGAAAATAATGTTTTGCTCTGCAAAATAATAAAAAGGATGGAAAGGCAACTCAGGGATGTAGGTGAAATCGGAGAGAATTGCTATATATATAGCTTAGCCAGATAGCTGGAATGATCATCAGCATGAGAGAAATTCATGGCAAGCAATTGAACAAAGCAAGGTCCGTCCTTCTAAAAAACTGCATTTGGAAGCCTCAAACCAATAATATCGGAGACTCAAAATATTTAAACTGGAATATGCTTCAAGAAGAGAGCAGCATGCTTCAGGGAGAGAAAGGCAAGGCCAGTACATCTGGGACAAAGATGACAGTCAGTGTATCTGGGACAAATTGCCAAGATAAAGTGAGTCATAAAAATAAAAGACATCGTCAGAATAACCATCAACGAAAAAAGAAGTTATCACTAATATGATTCATCTGTGGGAAAAGGGACACCACCGGAATGATCGTCGATGAGAATAAAAGCCACTGTTATAATCTATTAGTAAGAACTAAATTGCATGACAAACACAAAAGAAGCAGCGCGACTCTAATGAAACCATGATCGATCAACAGAGTGAGAAAATGCGTCCAAAATAGGAGAGATAACGGCTGTTTGAACAATGACACATATTTTCGTCGATCAGAATTGGAGAGTAAGGGCAAATCTAAAACCTTTGTTTTTTTTTTTTTTGAGGGCAGAGGGTTGTTTGCTGGAAAAGTCGCCGGAAATAGTGGCGGTGACGGCGGCAGTAGCGAACTGGACGGAAAACGAGTGAAACCGGTGTTGGAATGTAACACGATAGTGGTTTGAATGCTCACGTTGAAAAAAAGAGAAACTATGATTATATTCCCTAACTGTTGGGAACTCGGCAGCGGAATAGAGGCGAGATCAATCAAGGAGGATCGAAATAGGCTCTGATACCATGTTGAAGTTGTGGGATTTTAGAGAAAAGGAGGAGAGAAAATAATAAGGGTTTGAATAATATTCATAATAGCTTAATACTGACTTGATTACAAAAGACTCAATATTAATCTCTATTTATAGAGAAACATAGACTCAATCCTAAATCAGGAACAAATCATAATAATAATGAGAGATATTCTAAGATATCTCTATGATTATAAATTGATCCTAGTAAATAACTCAAGATACTCTAATATAATATAAAAGATATTATAAGATATTTTCTAATATTCTAACACTATCAATATCACTAATCAATATCTATCCTGTTCAGGTGACTTGTGGAACTCTTGGTCTTTCAACAGCAACTGTCAAACTTGTGGGTGATGATGGTAGCACATGCATTGCTTGTTCTGTTGGTACAGGGCCTGTGGATTCAGCATACAAAGCTATTGATCTGATTGTTAAGGTTTGAAGCCATAATATGTTCCTAGTTGCTATTAACTTATTGCTTCCTTTTGGTTTGAAAGCATATACTACCCTCAGTATCTAAGTATTTTTCTTGTCCATGCCCTTTGATTCAGTATATGGTATCTTATTGCAATCTAATATTATCTGAAAACTTGCATTTTAGCGTTCAAGATTGTTATGGTCTTTTACCTTGTCCTGGGATTATGTTTCCAAAAAAAAATGAACATCATTTAAAGGCCATATTTAAACTCGGGAAAAAACATTGTCAATCTAGCTTTTCTTTAGCATAACTTGGAACTGGAACTATAAAGTCATTGCATGAACTTCGATGTTCTCTGGGTCCATAGTTTGTCGGACTTGGAATTTTGAAGTTTTTGTGACTGTATATTCACTATTCAGGATATCTTTATGCTATCCTTATTCATGCAATTGAAGTAAAAATCTTAAAAGTTGTTTTCTAATTTTGGTTATATTTTCTTATTTATTTCCCTAGTGAATCAGATTCTTAGTCATTGTTTTCTAATTGAAGCTTGTAATCAGTACTAGTACTTGACCCTAGTATTAGTGTAATTAGGAGTATTTGGATCATAATGCTAGTCTTTCATGATAGGGGATGGGGAGATCCTACATATGGTGATGAGTTCTTTTATAACTGATTATGTGTCCTTCTCTCACAACATGAGAGCATAAAAGTATATAGTAAGTAGGTTATTGTAGCACGTTACACCCCTCAAATAGTATTTTCAATTAATTATTATTGTTCATCTCTCTCTCTTTTTTTCTTCCCTAACCCAGAATGTAAATCTCATTTTTCACGATTGCTGTGTTTTGCGAAATTGGATTCCATGTTGTCAATATTTTGACGCATTCACGTAGCCAGAGACACTAGTGGTCGTTCAATTTTGATTATATGGTCCAAAAGAATGCAAACTTTAATTTTTATTTTATAATGCCAATTTTAAATCTAAAATGTCCGATTTTGATCGAACGGCTATTGATGTTTGACTACGTGAATGTGTGGAAGCCTGACTACAGGGAAGTCAGGTCCGTGTTTTGCACCATTTAATAGAATATTGCTGCAGCTGTTAGCACTAGTAATATGATGGAGGAATTCTCTACTCTTAATTTATGTGCAGGAACCAGTAACTCTTCTTGAGTACTCAATGAGTGCAGTTACTGAAGGCATTGATGCAATTGCCACTACCCGAGTTGTAATTCGTGGGGACCAGAAGCATAAATCTACTCATGCTGTAACTGGGGAAAGAGTTCAACGAACTTTTAGGTATGGTGAATTCTGAAGCGGATAACTGCAATGTATCTTCTTGTTTCTAACTAACGATATATGGACACAATGTTTTTTTCTTGTTTATTATAGTGGGACAGGAGCAGGAATGGATGTTGTTGTTTCCAGTGTCAAGGCCTATATTGCTGCTATAAACAAGATGTTAAGCTTCAAAGAAACCTCTTCATCTACTGAAAAAATCCCAGTTTCTGCATCAAATGTTTGATAATTTGTTATTGCTTATGGTCATGCTGGTTTTGTTAACTGTGACGAGAGGAAGAGAATGTTACAGCCTTTCTCAAGTTTTGGGTGTAGCTGCATTGTAATGTGAATTAATTATTCGCACTCAAAATTTATTGATATTCAAGTGACTTTAGCGATGGGTAATTTAAAGTCTGTATATGCATTTTGAAGGCACAAAACATGTAAGCAGGCTACAACGGAATGCGTCTTTTTCTTATGCTAATTTTCGGGAAAATAATCCAACTACCTTCTTCGATATCATTCTTCCTCATTTTCATTGCCATGAATGATGACTGTTGACTGAGTTTCTTAAATGAGTCAAATTTCGTTGGGTCAATGCACGAGTTAAAAAATTCGAGTTCCATGCAAAGGTTAAAATTTAACCATATTCGTTTATAACTTGGTCCAATAGTGAGTGTTTTTCTTAGCAATTTGACTCTATTAAGTTAAAAGATTGAGAAGATTAAACATATCATAGTGATTAATAGGTATTCAAGTGTAAGTTCGATTTAGTGGTGAATTAGTGGATTAAATTCTCAAAGTTAAAGAGATTGGATATAGTTACTACCGTGTTATAGTGAACCAGGATAAGTCAGATGTCTTACTATGTTTTTATTTACCTGTTTTGCTTTCTTTACAATAGTTTAGCCATGTGAAAAATATTTTAAATAGTAAATACAATTCAAACTCTTTCTTGTGTTTCTCTTTCTACAACAGGGATTAATATGATAGTATTCCGTATTGAAAATCTCAATAATTTAAATTGTGTTTCTGTACATTGTAGTGGTCTAAGATCTATTTCATTCCCGTGCGTCATGTACATCAAAGTATAGGGTGGACGGTGTGAGGGAATGAATCACTATGGCTCTAATGAAAGTGAGGAAAATGATATGGGTACTTTACTCTACACTATTTTCATACAAATGAATTTATTAAAAAAGTTAGAAAAATGATATGGGTAATTTCCTCTACGTTCTTTTCATACAAATGAATTTATTGAAAATCCTTATATTCTTCTAACTGCTGTTCATAAATATAAAATAATAATTTAAAATAATGTAGATTATAATTATTATTTTTAAAAAAATAATGTCATTATAATTCTAAATATATAAAAATTGCAAATTTTTCTTTGGTTAACAATTCTAAGCACTAAACTAGGGTTTTTTTTAATAACCTAATTTTAAATTTTTTTTTACCAAACTACTCCATTTCAAAAACTATATATTAAACTATCTATTTTTTGACTTAATTACAAGTCGTCTTTGTGAATGGCAGTTAAGGTAATGGTTTTTTTTTTTAATTAAAAAAGTCGCTTTTTGAGAAAGAGACTTTTTACATTCAATTTTTTTTCTAAGTTAACAATATATATATATATAATTTATTTATAAAAAACAACACAAATTTTACAAAAATTATGTAGATTGACTAGAGTTGCCTGTAACATTTGGACAACGCTTTCGAGTATGACCAGTTAACCAACAAAGTTTGTATTTTCTTAGCACTTTTTCTATAACGTCAATTTCAGTTCTAATACAGGTACTATTTGGACTATCTTTTTTAATTATCCGCATTTAAAGATTGTGATACAATGTTTCACCTTCATATGTTGGCCAATATCCTTCATTGGGTATAGGTGAAAACTCTTCTTTGTAGATATTGAATACATTAACAATCTTGAACACTTCGAGACAGATGCACTAAATAGTTTTGACGAATGTAAGAACATGCAACTATGACATGTGAACAAGACATATGTATAGCCTGAAATTTTCCACAATCGCACCATTTTCTTTGAAGGTTGACTTCGAAATTACCAATTTGTCGCACCTTTCTTAGGCTTACAGTTTCATGCACTGTAAAAGAATAACAATTTCGATCGAATCGTATGACTTGGTGAGTGTTAAGCTTCATATTTAACCTTGTCCACTGTGTATACTCGATCAGAAGCTAATGATGTATGATGTTGTTGTCCTTTTTCTGCATATAAAACTCTAATTCTATAGTACGTTAATTAGATCAAAGTAGTGATTGGAAGATTACGTGTACCCTTGAGCACTGCGTTTATTGACTCGACAATGTTTGTTGTTATGTATCCCCAATGTTCGTTAACTTAAACAAAAATTAGATGTTAGAAGTCATTTTTTCAAAAGACGACTTCTTTAATTAAAAAAAATAATTAATATCTTAAGGAAGTCGACATTTGTAATGGCAACTTGTAATATATATATATATATATATATATATATATATATATATATATATATATATATATATATATATATATATCCTTTTTTTAAAAAAAAAGCTAACCAATATACCCCACGTTGAAAAATATATAACAAAATGCTCTACTTCTTTTTTGATGATCTTCACGAAGTCGCATCCCCGCCCTGCGACCATCCCGGGAATGCGACAATCTATTACCTTTTCAATTTTTTATTTTTACAAAAGAATAATTGTTAATTTAATCAATAAAAATATTTAAAAACAAAATTGTATTAATAAAATCAAACAAAATATATCTAATAAAAAAAATACATCAAAACTAACGTGGTTGAGTAGATGTGCCAAAAATAATGTGCTGTATTATTCTAACAACTTCCTCCTATTTTGCAGATAAATATACTATTTTAACAACTCTCTTATATTTTGCCGATAAAATAGAAACTTAATTATTTTTTGTTAACAACTTCCTTTTATTTTTTCTCGAATCTAATAAATAAATAAAAATAAAAAAGTAAATTATAATAATAAAATCAAACAAAATAGATTAAATTGAAGAAAATAAAAAAAATCAAATAATAAATCAAATTGAAGAAAAAAATACATAATTTAAATTAATGATGTCCACTTAAATGTTCTCAAGTTTCACATTTAGGTTGTCTGTCCTCCAACAATATGACAAATGCATATAGGTACCTGCAGATGCAGATGTGGACCTAGAGGACATTTAGGTAGACATCATTAATTTAAATTTCATGTATTTTTTTTCTTCATTTTGATGTATTTTGTTTGATTTTATTAATATAATTTACTTTATTATTATTATTATTTTATTTTATCTGCAAAAATAGGAAGGAGTTGTTATTTATCTGCAAAATAAGAGGGAGTTAAGATAATATATCACGTTATTTATTTTGGTACATCTACTCAATCGCATTAACTTTGATGTATTTTTTCTATTAGATATATTTTGTTTGATTTTATTAATATAATTTTGTTTTTTTAAAATATTTTTATTTATTAAATTTACAACTATTCTTTTGTAAAAATAAAAAAATTAAAAGGTAATAGATGCTCGCATTCCCATGTGACCTCCTATTGCATACAAAAAAAATCATCATTATGACGGAGATGTACCTCCATCCTATTTGATAATTAATTTTTTTTAAAATTTGGTTATAGAAAAAAAAAACTCTCTAAATTAACTAATAAAAATTATATTAGAATATTAAACTTTTGACTATCAAAATTATTTTTATTAAATAACAAAATATTATGAGAATGCATTTGTAATTTTGATGAAGTATTTATTAGGAGAATGTCACACACATACCAAAATACTAGGTGTTTATCCCGAAAAACAAAACTTAAAAATAAATTGATTTTAATTTTGATTTATTGATTTATTTATAGTTTATGTTCAAGGAGTGATGTAGGAAAAGGAAAAAGAAAAAAAGGGAGAGAGCGATTAGATTAGATTAGATTTGGTGCGGTGTTGTTGTCGTTGTTCGTTGATTGGAAGAAGAGAAAGAGAAGAAAAGAGAGAGTGAAAATGGAAGAATCAAGAGAAGAGAAGATTGAAGAATCAGTGGCTAGCGTATTGGAAGAAGCAAAAGAGCTTCAAGATTCTGTTTCCTCTCACATTTCAAACACATTAAGCGATGAACAACCACTTCGACAACGAGCCGTTATTCTCGACTCAAAAATACATTCACTTCGTTCCTCTCTCGATTCTCTCCTCTCCAATAAACTCATTAATCCCTCCTTAGCCGATAAGGTATGCATCAATTTCAATTTTAATTTCAATTTCAATTTCAATTTGTGATGGATGGATCCGTTTTTGTTTGTATTGCAGTTGGATGAAGATTTACAAAGAGCGAGATGTATCATCGTTGATGGCGATGCTTCTTCACTCCTTCCAGGACATGCGCAGGGTTACTTACTTACTTTATTTACTTACTCGCTTAATTTCCGATTTTTGTTATTTCCACTCATTTATTTATTTTTTTATTTCGAGGGGTTTTAGGTAGGTTTCTGAGGATGTTTCTTGGTCCTATTAATGTTCGTGCCTCTCGTAAGGATGTTCAGCTAAAGGTCAAAGAGGAATATAACAGTTACAGGGTAAAGTCTCCACTTTTTTGTTATTTATACTTTATCTTTAAATTTGTTGTCTGTGTTAACTTGGGTTACAATAACGCCTTCTAATTATGTAATATACTTTACTTATTTAATTGCCATCCGTTGCATGTAAATGATTTTTTTTGTTTTCTTAAAATCATTGTTGTTAGGAAACTATAGAAACTTAGAAAGTGTTTCACCCACTAATAATAACCTAGTGATATGAAATCACGACGATTGTGAAACTCCACTCTGTTGTAGTCTAATCCAGATAGTGCCCTGCCACAAAAATGCTCTAGAGGGATAGCAGATTGCGGGGTTGCTGTAACAAAGACATGTTAGTAAACAAAAATTGCCCAAAATTAAAGATGCGTTCATAGTTATTAATCGAAGTTGAAGGTTACATAGTCTAGACGCTATAGCACTGATGCATAGTGGAATTTGAACAAACAGTGGTTCACAATACACAAATCTGCGCAAAATGATAAAGTTTGAATTAGATGGGTAGACAAGAGAAAAATCAAGGGTACATGGCTGAATTCACAAATTCAATTGCAGCAAACGTGATGCCTCAATAGCAGGCATGATGGTCGCTCTGTCAAAACATGACATGATGCTCTGCACATCACAGCAAAGATACATGGCATCTTGGTGGCGCAATAGAACTGCAAAAACCCACAATTGACTACCTTGTTCCACATGAGCACACACAATGTTTGTGAAACTTTTATGAAAATGACACCTCTTTTGTTCAGGATAGAACTGCTCTGCTATTCCTGCTTTTTCCAGCAGCACTTCTCATTCTAAGATCTTGGGTTTGGGATGGATGCTTGCCAGCTTTTCCTGTGCAGATGTACCAGGTATTTTCTTTTAAACCCCCCTTGCTTGATGTCATATTTGTTTTTACTTGCTTACATTAAATATTTGTCTGCAATCTGTCATTGAGTATGATCATTTGTCAGGCCTGGCTTCTATTTCTTTACACTGGTTTAGCATTGCGAGAAAACATATTGAGAGTAAATGGAAGTGATATTCGCCCATGGTACATCTTCAAACCCTTTTTAATATAGGCTTTCTGATACTTAATAGATCCCTGATTCTGTGCTCTTGTTGTTCTTTAATCACATTAGTTAAAATTGTATAACTTACTCTGTTGATTATTCAGCCTTTCCATTCTAATTTGTATTATGATGTACTTATAAAAGGTCTCATGAAAAACCATATACTTTTTTTGCAGTGTCTGGCAGTTTAGCAATAGTATAGTAAGTTGTTTGTAGACTATGTAGAGCGCATAGTTATGACTCCTAGGCCAATGCATAAGGTGACCAATCCCAAAAAACACTACAGTGGGATAGTGGGTCATGGGGTGACTGCTCTACCGATGATGATAAATAAAAGATAATACATATATAAAAGTTAATAAAAATTATAGACCTGCAAATAGAGACTAAAAACATAAAAATTCATTCATAATATGAATCTGAAGTGTGAAAGAAGGCTGGAATAATAAAAGAACAAAGACCCAAAGACAGAGTCCAAGCTCACTAGAACAGAGAGTAAAAAACACAGACCGAGCTGTGGTATGATGCTTGAAGCTGGAGAGCTATGGGTCTGTTGGAAATCCCTTGAGTTGGCTAGAAAAGAGGCCAGTGAGAGTTGGTTTGTCTGTGAAAATGGAAGAGTTTTCACTTTGCATCCATTGAAACATAATTTGGTTTTATCAAATGAACCCCCACTTTTTTGTCTAACAAAATCTGGAAAATTCATGAAAAAAGAAACAAATAATGTGTTTGATAATTAAGACAGTGGAAGGGTTAAAGATGGTTTCTTGCCTGTGTGAAGGATAGAAGCTACAACTTTTCCAGGGTAGTTGCAATAGCAACTCCGCCTGCCATAACTGAAAAACGTGACTCTATGGAAGTCTGTTACGTGGTCATTATGGTTACTATAGTACCCCCAAGTAATGACTATCGTAGAGCATCACTGCATTGAATATGTCGATCTAACTTTATGTTATTATCTCTAACTGTTTTTGAGGTTTTGGTGGTGAGGAGAATATGGTGTTTTGGAACTGTATTCTTGGTTAATGTTCAGTTTAGTAACTTTAGTTGGAACTGTATTCTTGGATAGTTCACTCTTCTGCGTTTATTTTTTTTGATATTTTCTCTATAGAGGAAATCCTTCCTTTGTAATCTTAAAAAAGAATTATAATCGACATCCCCATGATTCCATATGAGATTGAGTACAAAGAAGGGTAGGGACGAAATTTTATTTAGTTGACCTGCTAAAATTGTCGTCATGGCAAAGCGTGCTGAGGTGGGGGGTGAGCTGAGATTGTCATTCCTTGGGTTATGTGGGACTAAATCTTTTGGCAAATAAACTTACTGTGGCGGTTACAGGTGGATATATCATCATTATTGTGCCATGATAATGGCCCTTGTGAGTCTCACTTGGGAAATAAAAGGACAACCAGACTGCGCAAAAAAGCAGGTTTGTATTGTTTCCCTGAGCATTAGCCTTTTCTTTTTGATGATGTTATGCGCCTATCATATATGTCTCAATATTGCGTGCAGAGAGGTGTACAACTTTTCCTGCAGTGGGCTATGATGCAAGGAGTTGCAATGCTTTTGCAAAATAGATATCAACGTCAAAGACTTTATACCCGCATTGCATTGGGAAAGGTGCCACTGTTAATTAGTATATCCGTTCTATTTCTTCTATAGCTATATTTTACCCTCATACTTTTTAAATCATTCTGCCTTGTACCCAAGTCTTTGACTATTTGGTTTTATTTTAGTATATTCGTAACTTTGAAAAAAAAATTGTAAACAGATATATAGCTGTAATTCTCATTTTTCTCTGAATTATAGGCTAAGAGGATGGATGTTGTATGGGGGGAAACAGCTGGTGTGGATGGCCAACTGTGGTTGCTATGTCCCATACTTTTCATATTACAGGTAACTACGTTACGTTAGTTTCTCAAGTTTTTGGCATAATTACACTTTGGTTCCAATAGTTTGAGATATGTGCGATATTGATCCTCTAGGTTTTTTTTTCAAGCAATTTTAGTCCATCTCTATTTTTAATCAAATATGATTCTATCATCAATTTTTGTCTTCACTAAATCTCTAACTCTCATTTTTTATTAAAACATATGGAAATCAATAGTGGCCAACGAGATTAGAATATCAAATATGGATTTTCTCTCCAAACCAAACCAGAGAGCGACCAACGAGCGTAACCTCGCCGGAGATTCGCCTCTACTCTTCCCGTTGCCGGAAAAATCAATTTTCTCTCTCTTCAACTTCTTAATTCTGATTTTTTTGCCTCTACCTTCTTGATAAACAACCTTTAATCTCTAAATAAATTTGCGTTTTCCTTTTCTTTTTGATTGAATATATCTGAAATAGCAATGTGGAGGGAAAAAAGTTTTTGTTGCAGAAAACAACCTATGTCTTTCGTGGTTATGGCAAAGATTGTAGGTGTGGTGTAAGAAAAACGAGAGATTAGAATTTTTAGGGTTTGGATCAGAATTTGTGATTTGAAGATGAAGAAATTAGGGTTGAAGACAAAGGTTGTTGAGTTTTTATTTAAAAAATTGGGATTGAAGATGAAGATTATTGAGTTTTTATTATTTAATTGGTTTATTAATTAATTAATTAGTTTTAAGTTTTTAATTAAATAATTAAATGAGTTGATAAAATGAATTATAATTTTAAATATTAAATATTGTCTAGTCAACAACAATTACACAGTCACCATGTGCCACTTCATCTAAAATTAGTCATGTCACCATTTTTTTACTAAAAAAGATTCATAAAAGACATTTTTAAAACTTGTTAGAATTTGCAATGGTATAAATCAAACAAACAAAATTAAAGGAACTAAAATCAAAACGAAACATATTTGCAAGGAAAAAAAATATATTTAAACCTATAAAATAGTATCAAAAGTTTGAATGTAAAAATTTTGATAAATTTTGAAGAATTATGTAGAATATGAGATTAGGATTTCAAGAGAAGAAAATTTTGATGATATTTTAAGTGAAATAATGTTCGAAAAATTTAGTCAATTCACAATGGGAATTTGAGAGTTTTAAATAAATTAAAAAGGATGGAAGAATTTAATTGTAACAATTAAAAATTTGATGGACTAAAATCGTTAGAAAAAAATTAGAGGGACCAAAGTAGTACATAACTCAAACTAGAAGGATCAAAATTGTTACTAAGCCTAAGTTTTTTGGTGTTATTATGAGCCGTTTTCAAGTGCAGTATTAAGTTTGTTTTGGTGTTATTAACAGACAACATATGCTTCTCAACTAATTATTAAAACTTTAATTAGCCATATTTTGTTGTGTGAGTGACAGTTAAGTAGTTGAGAAGCTTGGTTAATTAGTTGAGAAGCATATATTGTATATTAATATGGGTTCCAGAAGATCATGTGTGGTTTTCTTGCAAACATGTGACCTTTTCATATATACATGCATCCAAACTTATTGTTCTGGCATTGTATCTTATTAATGTTAATTTGCTCTTTAACTGAAATATCTGATTTATTCACATTTTGGAAATCACCTGAACGTGGAAAAGGTTGAACTTTCTTTAACTGTATTTGTGCTCCTATCATGGTTCAGGGATTTGAAGCATATGTTGGACAATCATTGCTCAGGACTGCATTTGTTGGGGTGGTTTCTGAATGGCAGGTACAAGTTCGCTCCTGCTTGCTTTTTTACTTCATTTTATATACCAAAAGTTGACTAGGAACACATGCAAATGTATCCGTATCTGTGGATAAAATTTGCTATGGGGCCGGTAGTTTAATAGATACCTACAGGTGAAATAAATGGAGTTTTCAGCTACCCCTAGTTGATAGAGGCAGATGCGTATGTAAAGGTATTGTACCAACGGGTACTTGTATCCGTTGGTTAGTAAAAGGAGGAAGGAACTTTATACTCGACCGATGTGCTAAAATAGTAATTTTCTTGTCAAAATGAAGTGTGATGTACTAAGATTTTGATTTGTTAATATTCTTTTATGTTGTCAAAAGAGGTAGAAGAATTTATACACAATTACAATTGTTTAAAAAAAATTAAAGTGCCATGGATATCTAGAGATACCTGTGGATATCGCCAAGTTCTCTGAATATCCAACTGGCAGATACCCATGCCGATATGGGGCAGGCACGAAAAATATTTTTAGTTAACAAGATCGGTGGCAAATGACTATTATCCGTGTCCGTGGATTCCCGTTTACATCTCTAATTTCTGTGATATTTTTTGTTGCATAGACTAGCCTTATAATGATAGTAACTTTTCTTGCAGGTGATAGTTTGTGGTCTCCTTTTGGTCGTTATGGCCATTGGGAACTTTGAAAATACAGTACAGACTCTGATGGTAAAGTCAAGATTTAAGGCAAAGATGAGAAAAAGCAAGAGCAAGCAGAGACTGAATTAGCAAGTTGTGACTTCTGGAGCTTTTGTTAGGATCAGGTTTTTTTGCATTCTTTTAAGTTTTGACCACTGTGCATGCCTAGTGACAATTTTGGCTTTGTTGTAGCATAAAAAATTTAATGCGTCAAAAAGCAAATTTGTTGGATTGGATATTTATAAGTATATTATTGTCTTTCAACTTCTTTTGTCCACTTTTTTGGGTCGCCATACTTGTTCCCTGTTGTGTGGCAGGTTGATGATTGAATCTTCTGATTACCTCCATGATCTATTTTAGATTGTTCTTAGTGATTTGCTGAGTCAAGTGTAGAGGGAAATATTGATACAAATTTCGTGAATAACTGAGGATTTAAACTATAGATGGCATGTTTGTTTTTTACCCAAGTTTGAGTGCTACGGTAGATTTGGCTGTGTCTAATACGCAGTCTTTTAGCTGGCACCATACACTCCCTTTAAAAAACATGAATTTTCATTTTAACCCTTTGAATTTTTTACCTATCTCATTGGTCTCCTCTTTTCATCACCCTCAAGAGAAATACCAATCATTCTTAGTGGAAATGCAACCTGCCTGTGCACTATGTTGCACAGCAAATACACCCCAACCAAGCAAGCATATCACCTGTATTACAAATTACAGGTGGCATTTGGAAGAGTCTTGCTCTTTGATATTACTCTTTATCCTCACAAGTTAAAATGTAACATTTAGAATTTAGCATAAACCTAAAAACGGGTGATTATAATGGCTGTGTTTTTTCCCCTTAGTCCACTGTGAAGTCAATCTATTAATCTGTCAGAACGTTGCTAATAAGCACATATTTATCAGCGGCGATGGTGTAGGAGTTCTGAGGCACAGAGCTTGTCCTTGAGAGTTGTGTGGTCAACAAACTCGTGGATAACAAATTGCAGTGGCGAGAACTCTTATAGCATGTGTTTGGGAAACTACAGAAACTCAGTAGCACCGCATGTTTATTCCACCTCTACAAATTGTAGCTTTCGAAAATTTCACGGCTAGTTTACATAGGGACGTGAGAAGAGAGTGATGTAACGCGCATCCAAACAGACTAATAATGAGGCAACATGACGGTGATTAAGGGTAGTAGATGTTGATTTTGGGCATGGGAGCCAATAGTTGGTGGGTGAGGGTGGTCGACAACAAGTGGCTTAGTGTGATGTGGTGGCTCTGAAGAGCGTAGGGCTGATTTAGGAGTGGGTTGCAGTGTGGTGGACTAGTTCAAGTGATGGAGATATCACAGGGAGGGAGCAGTTAAGGGTCGAAGAGACAGTAGATTAAACATGTTGGGTCAACTTGCAAAATATGATGGATGAGTTAGGTTACACACACGACCAATTCCTTGACTCGCTCTGTTTTCCTTTTAACATTGGTCTTTCTTAAATATTGTGTTTCAAGGACCAATTTTTTTGGGTCAACCCACTAACTAGATATTAACCTTTTCTTTTTATCAACCTATTATAACCCAAATTGTGAAAAATGTACTTTATACCCTTAAAATTATACGTCTACTTCACATTTTAATTAGTACTCCATTTTAACTTCTTTTTTTAAGATAAACTAAAATAATCAGTTTATTAGAAACATGTGTTTCGAAAATTTTAAAGTTTAGATTTTTAAAAAATATAAAAATGTTTTTAAAAATTCATTTTAAACTCTTTCGGAACATATTTGTGTTATGGAAATTTTTTAAAATTTTTTAAAATACATTTGTGTATTGAGAAATTGAAAATAAATGTATGGAATATGATAGTGTTGCAAAAGATTCTATCTTTAAGTTTTGTAAAATACCTTTTTGTTTTGAAAAATATAAACTTTTGAGTTTTTTAAAACACAAATCGAAGATGATGGATAAAATAATTTTAGTTTGTTATTTTTTTAAAAATAGAAGCAGTATGAGGTATATTTTTCTCTAATTGTTTACCACTTCAATTCTTATTGGGCGGTTTAATTCTCCTACATCTTGTAAATACAAAAGAAGTCTACCTCAAATGTAAGCTGGTTTATTGCCTCTTTCAAGATTTTATTTATCCGGTTGGTCAAACTCTTCGTTTTGTTGTCTAAACTAAATCATCATAATATAACTCATGCGAAAGTCTTAATATTTAGTCTTTTATGTCTGTTGCGTTGCATTGCATCTCTGAACCTTTTGCTAATGCATCCTCCCACAGTCTCTTCTTCTCACCCCCCCTCTCCCTCTAGCACCACTTCCCCTCAACTATTCACACACTCATCCCCAGCCCCTCCACCCAACCCATCTTCCCCTACCCTATACCATGTCCTTCACCAAGGATGAAGCTTGAACCTGTGTTTCTCTAAAGTTTGGAGGATGTAATTAATTCAAAAATGTGAACTAAGGCCAACAAAAGGTGGAGCAACGACAACCATAGTGCCATAGCCTCATTGGCCATGACTCATCAGGCATTTTATAATTTATTTTGTTACTTTCACTTTATGGTTTTTTGGTATTAAATGAGGTTTTTTGGTATTAAATGAATTTTTTTTACTTTTCTTGATTTTAATGTTTCTGGTTCATATATAATATGAACTAATTACATCAACTTTTGTTAATTAATTGTTAATTAAATTATAATTCAATAGTCTTTTATAAAAAGGACTAAAGAGAGTATCGTTTTATGTTATTTATTTCACGATTCATGAGGCATTTATAATTTATTTTAAACTTTTTAAAAATTGAAAGCTATAAATGTTATACTAAATCTCACTTAAAAAAGTATATATTATACTAAATACACTACATTTAATTTCAAAAATATATTATACATTTAAATACTATAAACAATATAATTTTTTTATATTTCATACCAATCAGAAATGAATTAATGTTTTAAACAACATTCAACTTATCATTCAAATTTGAATTATTTAGTATGTTGGATCTAACGTACAGAAGTTAATTCATAAGTACTATATTTTATTTTTTTTACAAGCGTTTCATAAATACTCCATTCGCATATACTAATAGGTTAGTTTTTGGATACCCATGAAAAAAATATAGGTTTCA
>JBBPBP010000001.1:18130385-18149474 GCA_037974735.1 Cicer chorassanicum
TGAAAAAAGCAACATTCAATTTCCTCAAGCATATATTTGTATTAATTGAATAATACTTAAAATCATGTCATCTTAACAAAAAAGGAAAACTTAAACTTAAATTCCCTAAGTTACCAAAAAAAAAAAAGAAAACTTAAATCATGTCAACTCTAGATGATTCGAACACAATGGCGAAATATTGATTTGTCATGATGTCTATATTGTCCCTACTTCGATAAAGATACAAAACAACAACTGTTTTCAAAATTTATATGCTGCTGCCCAAGCATTCATATTACTTACACATATAATCTAAAAACATATCACCATATTTATTTACATATTTGTATAAAGTAACTCAAACTATCACAATCTGTACTAAGCAATATTATATATTAAATAGCAATATAAGGGATATTCAACTCATTACAAATGATGAGGTTGTAGTTGCTAATAATCAACAATAATACACCAATGATCTTTTTACTAAATATAATAATAAACCTAATTTGAATATATTCGTGATATATATTTTCTTACACACATGAGTTATGCATAATATTTTTAAAATTTTAAATATATTTTTATCAACGAATATTTCCCCATGCATGATAGAATCACACACTAGTACTAGTATACAAAGAGAATAATTTAAAATTTAACCCACACAATTATTATTTTCAGAATCTCATTCTAATATTTTTTTAAAATTAAAATTGATAAAATTTCATCTAAAATTCATATTATATCAATAAATACTAAATAAATTAACTATATATCAATTGAAAAAAAAGTATTCTACAAAATCAATTATATTACTTTAATAAATAATTCTATATTCTAAAATGGAAAAAATAAATAAAAATTTAGTAATCTTATTAAAATATTTACAAGACTTCATGTTAAAATTCACCTTAACCATTCTTATACATTGACCCGTGTTGATTGTATTTTTTTGGACTAAAAGTAAACATATATTATTGATAAACAGAAAAAACAGCTATAGGACAACACCAACATTTTATGCTATGTAATATAAAACTAATTTTCTAACAATGTGAAATAGGGAGTACCAAACCTACGAAGTTATGTATGGTATATGATCCTAAGAAAGTGGGGGAATAGAAATTAGAAGGAGTCTGGTCAAGTGAAAAGAAAAAAAATAAAAAAAGGCCAAACCATAGGAAAGGGTCCCAAAGCCAATTCCAAAGAAGGAATAATAGTTGGTCACACAACACACACACACAGAGTGATGATACCTTCTCCCATTATCTTAACAATCATCATCACACACCGCCCTCTCTTTCCTTTCCTTTCTTACAAAGACAACTAAACTAATCCAAACAAACATTTCATTCATTTTTAAACACACACAAAAAAAAACATAGCTATTATTATCGTCGCTATTACTAGCTTTGAATCTTAACTCACGCCTCTCATTATTTTCAAAAAAAATAATAAATAACCATCAGTTACGTTTAATAAAAATTAATATAGTTAAAAATAAAATAAAAAATGATTATATTTGGAAGGAAAGGGTGTTAGCCGCGTAGCTTGTTGTCTTGTCTGTCTGGACGAAATAAAGCCGAAAATAAGAAAATAGCATAACACACCTGGCTTGGCTTGGCTAGGCTAATCTCTCTCTCTCTCTCTCTCTCTCTCTCTGTGAATACAATACAATTACAACACAACACAACACAACAACGAAACCCTAGTGTGCAAGGTACTAATTTCTATTTCTCATTATTTTTTACCTCTAATTTCGCTTCTAATTTTGGTTACGCTACTACCTGTCTCTTATTTCTATTATTTCTTTCTTTCCTTTTTTCTTTCTTTTTCCTTTGCTTTGTTTGCCTCTTCAATTTTTGGGCTTCTTTCGGTGTTCTTCATTTTTTTACCGAATCCGATTTCGACTTTTATTATTATTTTTTATTTGGATTCGTGTTTAATTTGTTTTTCATTTTTCTCCTAAATGGAACGCAGAGACTTTCACCATCGTTCTGGTCATCTGGTAAGATTTCATTTTCTTCAATTTTTTTTTTTCTCTCACCCAATTTTGCATGGGAATGCTGTTTCGTAGTTCTCTATTCGATGATAGTCATAATAATAATTATTATTATAAATTGTTGAATCAATTAGGTCCATCGAGGATTTTTTACCTTATTCTTTTTATAAGCTTATTTATTTATTTATTTATTTATTTAACATCTCCCGTTAAATGATCCTTTAGGGGAAATTCCCTCCAAAGTTTTATAATTCAGCAATTAGCCATTTCATGTGTTGTAAATCTGGGATGGATTGCATTCATAATTAGAAAATGTTTATAACAAAATATGATATTATCCCAAGGGGTGTCTTTGTCTAAGCTACCCTTCAGGCTGATTATAAGAAGAATAGGACGACTTACCTTCTAAGCCTGCTGCTCCGAGGTAAAGGCGATAATAAAAAATGTAGGGTGTCAATATTACACTCTATTTTGTCCGCCTATATTTAATTCTTCTCGAATTTTGCATGACTTTTGCGGCGCATGCATCTCAAATTTATGTTGTTTAATAATGGTTTTGGCGCTTGTGGATAAATTCATCATTAATAAGGAACTTTAATTAAAAAAATGATCGAATGACGGCTATGACGCCATAATGTTTTACCATTTTTTAATCTTGAAAATGGACATTTATAACTGAGATATGTTAGTTATACTTGTTTAAGGAATTTCTATTTTGATTTTCGAATGACGTCATATTTTGGATATTCATGTGTCGTCTTGTGACGTTATGTAGGCACATGCTACTCCTCCTGATTACTTTGTTCGACTTGAAAACTCAACTTACAAAGGCGACCTACATTTGAGGAAGAGAACAAGGATGCGTCGCTGGCTATGCTGCACTTGTCAGGTGGAAGAGTCTTACCCATCAAATGAAAACGAACACCTGAAAAGCCCAAGGAGTTATGGAGATGGTGAGTTCCTTAGTTTAATCCATGGTATTGTTACTCTGCGCTGTAGGTCTATTACTTGAGAAAGAAGTGGAAGTAGACAACAAATAGTACCAAGCAATGTTCTCAATTGCAGATTGCGGAAAATAGTAGTTTGTTCAAATTCCACTAAGCTACAGTGATATAGCATCTCTATAGCCACTATTTGACAACATTTTGTACTGTTGCAAAACAATACCATTTTGTTCAAATTCCGCTATGCTATAACGCTGTCGCGCCGCTATTTGACAACACTGGTATCAAGAGAACTGTTAATTCTGATGCTTTTAATTTTCATACACCGTTACGTCTTCTTTTTATCTCTTCAAGCTGGTCAATTGAACATTTAGATTTTATTTTATCTCATATATGTAAAAAATGTTATTTTTTTTCTTCTTATAATAAATACTTCAATTATCATGAATTCAAAATTTCACTGTCCTCATATTTCAGCATATCAGATATGGGTTAAGATTCCTCACGTTTCATATTTTATTTGCTGTAGGCAACCCAAAAGGCTCAAGGATGTCAGCTCCTGTCAAACCTGAAACACAAAAGGCACCACCACCTATCGAAGTTCCAGCAATATCCCTAGATGAGCTGAAGGAAAAAACTGACAACTTCGGATCAAAGGCATTGATTGGTGAAGGGTCCTATGGGAGGGTGTATTTTGCAACATTAAACAATGGAAAAGCTGTGGCTGTGAAAAAGCTTGATGTTTCTTCTGAACCGGAATCAAATAATGAGTTTCTGACCCAGGCATTTTTCTGCTATCAGCTAAACAAACTATTTTAGTTTAAATACACTGGAAGTGTGTTGGTTCCTGTATGGTTTATTTTTAGTTTATTAGCCTTCTCATTCAGTATTCCCTATTTCAGGTTTCCATGGTCTCAAGATTGAAGAATGAAAATTTTGTTGAGTTGCATGGATACTGTGTTGAAGGAAATCTCCGTGTACTAGCATATGAGTTTGCAACTATGGGCTCTCTTCATGACATTTTGCATGGTATGTAGCTTCATATCTTTTCGTTACTTAGATTTCGTATAAGAAGTTCCATTGATGATTTTGGTGGTATTTCCATTGCAGGTAGAAAGGGAGTTCAAGGGGCACAACCCGGGCCAACTCTTAACTGGATGCAGCGCGTTAGAATTGCAGTTGATGCAGCTAGGGGATTAGAATTTTTACATGAGAAATTTCAACCATCAATCATACACAGGGATATCAGATCAAGTAATGTGCTTATCTTTGAAGATTACAGGGCCAAGATAGCTGATTTTAATCTTTCTAATCAGGCCCCTGACATGGCTGCACGCCTTCATTCTACCCGTGTATTGGGAACTTTTGGGTATCATGCTCCAGAGTAAGATTCCATAAGCTTATAGCTTTTTGAATTCTATATCTATATTTTTTTTCCTTAGAATTCATAAATGAGTCACTGTCATGTGTATAACTAAGTAAGGTATCTTGTATTTTCTAAAGAAGTCTTTTGTAAGTGCTTTAGACTGTTTAGTGCTGCCTGTGTGTCTTATCTTTTTACATACAGCTGCAATTCATATTATATTCCTTAGGTCTATTAAATAGCATTTGACCTTTAGTCATTTGTATTATAGGTCTATTAAATAAGCGATGTTTCCCTTCCCAACTTCTCTTGGACTCAATACATGTTAATTCAGTTTAAATGTGTAATATTTTCTGTTATAATTAAGCAGTGACTGTTGGATTTAGAATCTTCCGAACTTGGCCATAAAACAGTGACTGCTGACTGGTATGTTATTGTCATGAAAAGCAAATGAGGCTTCGGTCTTATAGTAGTAGTACTATTAGTGCCTTCTGATGTGGTCTTGTTATTGTTCATTTTCCCTGTTGTCTCCGTGCTTGGCCTAAACATCAATGGAAATGAAATTGATAAATATGAAATACAAAACAGTACCTCTTTTCTATCTGGCTTTCTGTATTCAAAATACCGGAGGAAGTATGTTCTTTACTCTCAGTTATGTAAGCCTGTATTTTTGTGCTTGTGATGTTCCCAAGAAGTATATCCTGCCAATCTATCTAAACATGTGGTTGAACAATCATATTTTTTGTTTGTAGTTGCTATTAGTTTATATGTCGCTTTGGTATATATGTTCTATGATCCAGTTAGAGGCATACAGTTTTACAAAATCTTTATGAAAACCGAATTAGATTTTATTTTGTTATTGGTTCTTAGCTTATGTTTTGTTGCCAAACTTTGCAGATATGCCATGACTGGGCAGTTGACTCAAAAAAGTGATGTCTACAGCTTTGGCGTTGTTCTTCTTGAGCTTCTTACAGGTAGAAAACCAGTTGATCATACCATGCCTCGAGGACAGCAAAGTCTAGTCACATGGGTCAGTTTACATGCTTAAACTCACACACACTTCATCTCTCCCTTATTTCAACTATTTACCAATGGTGGCCTGCTGTAGATATTTCATTGATAGATATGTATATATATATTTTTGTAGGCTACCCCAAGATTAAGTGAAGATAAAGTGAAACAATGCGTGGACCCAAAACTGAAGGGAGAATATCCCCCAAAAGGAGTTGCTAAGGTAACTATTTTTTCTCTCCGCCTCCCTTTACACTCACACATATGTAATGAATGACTCATGGTCCTTGGATCTTCTATTCTGAGGTCGGTGGTAATAACAAATATTGTTGACTATGCAGCTTGCAGCTGTTGCAGCACTGTGTGTGCAGTATGAAGCTGAGTTTAGGCCTAATATGAGCATTGTTGTTAAAGCGCTCCAACCACTTCTGAAGGCTCCTCCTGCCCCTGCACCAGAAACTTGAAGTTAAAAACTTCTCTTGGGTTTCTGCATCTTCTGCACAGTTTGAGTCAGATATCATAAAAAAACTGCAAATAATAATATATATAAAATATATTTTTATTTTTGTTTGAGATTGGATGTGTAGGATTGAATTGGCTGGTTTCATGACATTGTTAAATTCCGTGTATTTGTGGTTTTGCACTTCAGTGCAGACAATTATAGGGCCATACTGCAACAATGAGTTTTGGGTTGCGTGGTGGATATTTGTTTGGTAAATGTTGTTTGTCACCCAACGTTAATCCTCCCATATTCTTTATTTGTTTCTTGACTGAGCTGATACTTGGATTGAAAGACCTATATTTGTTGGACTTTGTTGTGTCTGTTCTTTCTATTTTTCGTTATAGTTCTTTGTTGTAAATTTCTTACTTTGTCATGTCAATTTACTTGGATTGGAGGAACACGTGTCGTGACAGATAATTTGCTCGAGTCTTAAGTATAAACATTTTATAGGGTCGACTTCTTATGCTGTGTTGTGCAGGTAATCGCACTTCTATATTTAAAGAATTTATTATGATTGAACATTTTGGGATTGTTTGTTCCGGTTAAAAAGACACAAGGTTGTGTTAGAATAGTCATTTTTAGAGCTTTCACAAATTACTTTATTCTTAGATAAAATTGAAATTTTTTTCTGTTGAAAATGATTATAGTTTGTTTCGATTTTTTGTAAAGTAATTTTTCATGCTAAAGTGCATTCCCGTTTAATATGTTTGAACCGTTTGAAACACTTGTAAGATTATTTTTTGGTCAATAATGTAAAGTTTCTATTAAATATACACTGATAGCATAATGTTATCAACAGAAAACTTGGGCATACAAATAGAGCGAACAAGGGGAGGAAACAGAACTAAGTTTTTTTTTTTTTTTTTTTTTTATTTGGCTTAAAACGTCACAGTGAATAGTGCATACAACTAAAAAAACCTTTTAGATTTCTCACGTTGAGCCATTTAAGCAAATGAGTAAATCATCAATTTGATCTTAACTAATTTTTCTAATTTAGTCCTTAAACTAAAGAAATATAAAATAGTCCTTTAACATTTTTACATTTATCAGGTTAGTCCGTAAACTATCATTCTATCTCTTATTTTTAAAGAAACTGATGGATTAAATAGATAATTTGGTGTCTTAAATTTGCTAAATGTTAATTTAGACTTTTAAATTAAAGGAATGTCAGACGGATTTGTCTTTCTACCAAAATATTCATTTAGGGACACATCTAACAAAATTAGTGAATGATATGCATAATGGGTTGAGTAGTCTATTGATAATGTCGCATTAAAAAAAATTCAATTATGACTCTAAATTTGATAAAAGGAGAATTAAATTGGTTAATGTCTTTAATTTATGGTTTATTGATAATGTTGCATTAAAAATTTTCAATTATGACCCTAAATTTGATAAAAGAAGAATTAAATTGGTTAATGTTCTTTAATTTAGGGTGCACAATTACTGCTTAGCAAATAAATTGTTGTTCCTTTCAAAATGTTTATGTACTCATCAAATCTACCTTAAAATATATATGATTATACAACTAATGAATTTTTCACTTACTAAATTAATTTTTATATCATTTTTCTATTTTATGGTAGAAAACCACATTAATTGCGGTCTTTGGCACTCCGATGCCTTTACATAGTGTCTCCGTAAACTTCAATCACAAATACCTACTATATGACTTATTTTTATTTGAGTGTTTAAGTTGCAACGTGAAACTCTCATCCTTTTTTAAGAGTGTATTTTGTGCAGACCGAACATCAGTCTTCTCCTTTTAAACTTAAAGGGGTTTAACCAACTTAAGGTCAATTTAAATTCACTTATTTAAGTTTAAGTTTGTCTCTTGGTATAACTACTTGTAAAACTATTTAGAAGAACTTATGGTAACAACTTATCACATATTTATTAGTTGTTTTTCTTATTCTCTCGATAAGATAGTTTATGAAAGCAATTTAAAAATAATTTGGTTTTACTTTTTTTTATTATAAAAGTATCTTATACACAAACACTTAATTAAATTGGTTACTCAAAGAGGGCGATATTGCTTTATTTGTTATTACAAAACCAGCTTATACACAAACACTTAGTTACTTTGGTTACTCAACGAGAACTTAGATCACACTCGTTGAATATATAATTTTTTCTATTATGTCATTAAAATATTCAAAGTTTATGTTTGAATTCACTTCTTGGAGAGTAAAAAATGATTATAAAACATTAAAATTGATTTTGATTTTGGTATGTTTGGGTGTGTCTCGTTGGGATTGACTTTTATTGTAGAATTAATTTAAAGTTATAATTTATAACTTTTATTTTCAAACTCGAATTTATTATTCAACTCATTTATATGTATATACCCAACTATAAATAATTGTACATTAAACATCTTCATAACTAAAAAACATTTTACTCCGTAAAAAAAAGTAAAATAAATTTTACAAAATCAAACCATCAATCATTCAAAATCAATTTTTTTTGCCACCATTTATAACCTAACAGATGCAAAATTATATTGATGGTTCAAAGTACAAAAAAGGCAATTAATGGGATGAACAAACATGGGCCAATGGACTTTGTAGTTGGATTACGGCCCATTAGAGCCAAAACTAGAACTATAAAATCGGAAGCAAACTAAATGAGTATGCAACTAGAAACTAAAACCCCTGGAAATAATTAGAAGAGTGAAAGCATAGAAAGTACTCCAACAAATTTGGAGCTTTTCCGTTTTGCGCAGTAAAGTGATGGCGGAAGTTACTGTTTCAAATTCTCAAGAACAACCCGTTCTTGAAGACGCCGCTGGAAATGACAAGATTGCCCTCGCTGAGCAAGACCCTAACGAACTGGAAGGCCAGAAGAAACGCCTGTTGGAGGAACTCGAATCTGCTCTTGTGCCCAAAGATTGCGTCCTTGCTATTCCCAAACCTAATCCCAATCCTAAACCTAATTGCTTAGGGTTTGGGATTGAGGTAATTGACGAAACGGCGTTGCTGGAGAGCATTCCAAAGAACGGAGGAAAACAATCAAGAAGAAGAGCATCCAAGAAGATTCACAAGAAGAGCGTCATTGATACTGTGAGCAATAGCAGTATGAAGAACGAGAAAAAGCAGAAGAACAAATACTCTCGAATTGAGATGGAGGCTATGAAGTTTATGAATGTATCACAACAGAACAAATTATGGGAAACAATATACGCCGTACTTCAATCTACCTTCGCCGACGAGTATGATACATTGGTTGCCACTCCCAACAACCGTCAATTCCTTCCCAACAACAACAACACCAAACCCCCCATTCTCACTGGTCAGCTCTCTTTTCTTTTCACTTCAATTACTTGTTTGTTACATCAAATTTTATTCTTTAACATGGATATCAAGAATATTCTGAGCGTAGGTTAGGTTAGCTTTGGAACTGTGTTTTTACTTCTTGCATGGTCATTTAGCATTTTTATCTGCTTTTCTTTGAGTTGGCTAACTCTAACGAGATAGGAAATATTTCAGTACAATTGGTGTTAACCCTAACACGTGATTCTTGCTGCGTCACTAACAACAACCACGAATTTTGTTCCTTGCGCTGAATAAGGAGATTCTGAATTGTGATGTTTGTGATTTGTGAAATTGTCACATAATGCATTTCTTGTCATTTCTTACTCGCTATTGTGTTGGTATTGAGCCTATCAAGAGTCATGAAGGTTGATCATTTCTTTTTTCTGGTTAGTGGTTTTTTGTTTTTTCAAGTACTTGGGTAACTTTGTGGTAGTCTGGCTTCTTAACGCGTTGAACTTGATTGTATTCTTTATGGCAAACATGCAATGTTTTTTGAAAATATTTTGACTTTAATTTCATAACCCCACCATGCGGTATAAGACTCGGTTGTTACAGTTGTTGCAGAGTTTTTACTGTTTATCTATGAGCTTCTTTTTTTGGGATGGTGGGTTTCCCACTGTCTAAAATGTTTTTCTGCAGAGATAACAAGTAAATCTTTCTGATGGAACTTTGTAAAACCTTATTGCTCCGATTTTTGTAATTGTTTGTGTTTCCCACTGTCACCTGGTTGTTAGCTCATTTTGTGTCGATTTGATGTTTTCAATTTCTGTGATGGACAGGTGTGGGTGCTGCCAATGGAAGATGCAGATTTATGAATGTCTTTGTCCATTGAACTTTGAAGAATGAGCAAAAGGAACCTGGAAAAGATCTAACTGCAACATTAGTTTACTATGTTCTAATTGTACATAGGCACCGACTTCAGTTGCATAGTTACTTGTATAAAGTCACTGTATATGAAAATTCATGTGTTGTATGCTTGATTGTAAATTTGAAAGACTGTTTAGGTCACCCAGTAATGAGCATACTTTGTTGTTTACATTTGTATATTGAGAGTGTATTGTTGATTTTTCAATGAAAAGTTTAATTTCCTGTTTACATTGTGTTTGAATGAGGATACTTTTTGCCGGTTTATTGATTTTACATAAGCTAAATTATATTTCTTATTCTGTTTTATGCCTGTCTACTCAGGCTGAAAGTTTTGTTATTGCTTTCAGGTGCAGTGTATTGTGAAAATACAGATAGTGGTCTACAACTCATGGAAAGTAGTGGAAGTGTGAGTCCTGTTGACCCTCTATATACTCATAGTATTATGGGTAAGGATGGGTGCTCAGTTTCAGAAGAGTACTGTGAAGATGAAGATAGTGAGGATGATTATGCTAGCATCCAGAGGCCTGCGTTTCACGTAGAGGGAGAACCTAATTTTGATTCTGGTCCACCAGAAGATGGATGGGAATATCTTAGGCGTGTCAGGTATTGTTGTAACTTTCAGCAGCCAATTGCTGGTCTTTTAGCCAATTTATACTTTGAAATTCTATTTTCTTCCTGATAATTTCTTTTTGCTGTTCTGCTCTCCCTAGAATAATGCTTCTCAATATTATTGAGGATCACTCCAGCTCCTTATTAAAGGTTTTGAGAAGTTGCATTACAACTGACTCTAACCGCTTAGCCACCGACTTTTGGTGAACTTAATTAATAGTGTTGTATAACTTCTAGTCAGTCTTGAACTTATAGTTGTAGTTGACACATTTGGTTGAAACTCTAAACAAAAGCCGGTGACAGAAAGCTGGGGCTAACCTGCAATTGGCATTACATTATGCATGTGCTTAGTAATCTGTAAGGTGATAGGGTATTAATTTGTGCACAGATTTTATTATTAATACAGTGGGGGGTTCCACTTGCAACCTACAAATGACAGTGGTACATAAATTTTGAATAAATTCCTTTAAACATAGTTGAAAGTATATGTCTACGGTTGTGAGCTCTGTGGATTAAATTTTGGGAAATTATATTGTGGGGATATTTCGTGCTGTGGTTGCCAGGAACACAACTAAAACACTAATATGGTGTTAACTTTGATATAGATCATTTTGGGTTTGTTAAAATGGTGATGAGTAGGAGAAATAACATGTTCCTTTAAACTCTTTTCTTGCTTAGGTGGGAGGCACATCAAATTCCTAAAGTGAAGGTATCCAAACTTGATAGAAGTAAACTTAACAAGGAACAAAGTCCTTACATGCCCAAGATTCCTGATATTGCCAAGTGTCCTGAGCATCTGTTGCCATTGAAACAGTGGGAGGATGCATTTCTTGCAGAATTTTCAGCACTGAGAGCGGTATGGCGTTCTAAGAACCTTTCTCTATCTGTCCATTTTCTTTTTCCTTCATTTTCATTAGCAATTAGGAATGATTAATGCTATATCATAGAGTCTCATGACCAAATTGGACCCATATAATATAACCAATGGACACATAATAGAATAATCTATTTTATTTTTTTGTTTTAATACTGATTTTGCTTTAATACTATATATACTATGGACTGACCCTTGTTTACCAATTTGTTATTCCAGAATCTGTCATGTCTTGAAGTTTCAAGTGCCATATATTCTGGTAATCTACAATCTCTTCATTCCACGAAGCTGCCTGGCAATAATTTTGGAGTTATGAACAGAGATGTGCTCCTTTATAATCATAAGAGCATTGGTAAGGCAATTGAACAACCCACTAATTTGACCTCTGAAGACAAGGATAGCACGGTGCCTCTGGAGAATACTGGATCGAAAACCTCCGTAGATCAAACTAACAATACCTGTCCCACTCCACCCCTGCTTTCTGCAATCCTAGGAATGGACTCTGTAGCGAGAGTATCAATGTTGCTGAAACGAATTCGCTTGCTAGAGCCTGAAAATACCATCACAAGAATTGATTGCATGTGGCTTTTTGCTCTATGTGCAGCAGTAGATGCTCCACTAGATGCTGACACTTGCGCAGCACTCAGGAGTCTACTGCGTAAGTGCGCTAGCATTCGTGCCGAAAAGGCTGAACTCGATGATGAGGTTGTAATGTTGAATATATTGGCTACAATTGCGGGGAGATACTTTGGACAATCTGAAAATTGAATTCCCAGTTTTTTTTTGTGAAATTGAATTCCCAGTTAGCGACTCAATGATGACCCCCTTATGTTTTAGAATTTGGATGGAGCCAAGAACATGTATGGTTATTTATTATATGTATGAAGTCGAATGTATGGTTCTAAGAACATGTATGGTTATTATATTCAGATGATGAATGAAGTCTAATGTATGGTTCTAAGAATTTCTATATACTTTGTTATGTTTTGAATCTATATACTTTGTAGGTTGATATTTTATTGATATCTTTTATGTGATATAGGCGATGTAATTTTTGTTTCATTTCTTATGCTAGATCGGTATTAATTCATTTGTTTTTATTTATTTATTTATATATATAAAAAAAAAAAAAGAGAGAAATGAATAGATGAGATAAAGAAATCAAAATTGTGGGTGGTATAAATTTGACATCGAGCTCGGTTGGGGTCGTTAGGCTCAGTTGTGACGGCACAAGTGAGGGAGAAGTCAGAAGACACAACACATGTAGTGATTTTGATATGTCGATGTTTTCTCCTACTCTTCCTTCTTCTCATACTCATTTTCCACCCTCATCACCATGCTTCAGCAGCCGCGTCTTCGCTTCATTCGCACGTCGCAGTCGCAGTCGCCGCCGCAACAAAATCAAACACTCCACCCTCACGACAACCAACACCACCTATTCAGAACCCATTCTCGAAACCGTGATAGACCTCACACTATTCCCTTCCTTCCATTCCAATATTCGCCAATTCGTTTCTTCCGGCAAAGAAGCCTACCGCGATTTGCAGACTCTGTTCACTCTAGACGACAACCGCAGAGTCGTCATTTCGTGTCGACCTTCCACATTGCACTTCGTGGGAACATCAGCGGCTTTAACCCTCGTAGCTTTTTCTGTTCTTAGAGTATTGGTAGAATTGGTTTCTAGGTTAACGCGTGGAAACGCTTCTAGTTATAATAATAGGACTATGGTGCGTAGGGACCGAAGTCTTGGTGGAAAAGAAGTCGTTGTTGGGTTAGGCCACAATAATTACAACAACACCACTGCGTCTATTAAGCGTTCTTTCAAGAATAAAGTTGCCGTTCAAAGGAAATTGCCCAAATGGTGGCCAATAAATAATAATAATAATCAACTCAATTCTTTTGATTTCGACTTGAATGAGCAAGAGGAATACAAAAGGGAGGCTTATAGACTAGTTCGAGGTCTTTCTTTCTTACTCTCATTCTTTACTTGCTATACGTTTTTACCATTTAATTGATATACTTTTTTATGTCACTTTTATAATTGTTTGACGGCCTAAAACTTTTTTATGCCGACAATGTTCAAAATTGAACTCTTAAAATTGTTGTTTTGAGTCTCTATTTATGAGCTTTCTTGTGGTGTACTTTGTAGGTAAAGATACACTTCTCAGTCTCATAATTTCTCTACTGTTTTCCAATCCGTTAATTCAACTTGCAACTCACCCTACTTGATTTCCAGTAATTATTGACAGTAGAATGGCCGCAAAAGACATCTCTGAGACTGATATCATTCAAGTTAGTTTTTCCCCCACTCATTTACTTCAGTGTCAGATTATGTGTGCAATTTTATGTTGAATTTGTTCTTTTTCATTATTGGAACATTAGTAGTATATACATTGCTGAGCTTCATATTGCTTTTCTAGTTTTCTTTCACTGCCTGTTGTAATAAAACATTGTAGGCCTTTAGTACACTCTACCACAACTAGAACATAAACGTAAATGTGGTACGTGCTCGGGTTAGTGCAACTGCATAGGTATTAAATTGAAAAAGGTATTCCTTTTTGTAAATATATTAAATGGCTTAATGAAACGTGGTACCAAGGTTTTGTGTAATTATAAAATGTATGTTAAGCATTTGTCTTGTTAGTGAGCATTGAATAATTAAAATACCATACTGATGATTGCTAATTCTATTATTGAAGTATGCATATAATAAATCATTTCTATAGTTCAGGGAAATTTATTCATGTATTGACGGCGACTGTTTTTTGCATGTACACATGAACAGTTACGTCAACTATGCAGAAATTCTGGTGTACAAGTGTCTGTTGAACCAACAAATATTCGGGACTCCTTGTATCGAGCATCTGTTAATTTTGTTTTAGATGATTGCAGCAGGTGTGATCTTCATAGGCCTGGATTTCTGTCTATCTCTTTGTTTACTGCTAGGTAGCAGCTGTTAATATTAATAATGCTGTATACTCCTGTTTTAATGATGATTTTGTTTATATTCAGTGCACCGACGTACTCTACTTCAGTTCAAATCCATGGCGAGGATTCTCAACAATTCCTTGCTGGATTTGCTGAAAACATTGGCCTTGAAAATGTTCGTGCCGCAACAATTGTGTCTGCAGCTGTGGCTGCGCGTACACGCTCTTGTCTTCTGCAGGCTTGGGTAATTTTCTTATTCTTGATCTTATGATTGATATGGTAATCTTGTCTTTAAGCATTTGGCTTTCTACAATATTACATTATTGCAACTAAAAGTATATTAAAGGCGGTCATATTTTCAGTTACAATATTGTCAGCTATTTATATTCGTTTCTGTTACTAGAAATATGCCCTAAATTCCTAAATCTTTCTTAAAAGTAGTATAGTATCATGCCATTAATTATGAACATTTTCTATGTTTTTTTTTTCTTTGATGGTCACACCAATGAAAGAATTAGATGGATGCTAGTTTATGTCTGGCAAATTGTAAACTCTCTAAATTGAATAGGGTTTTTAAGAATGAGTGCTTAACTTTAAAGTGTGTAACTTAATGCTTGAATTTTAGCCCTCGTCTAACTATTTTTCTACAAAGTTCACGTGTATCCTCTTGAATGTTCCATTAAAACTCATGCTTTTTTGGTGTTTTCAATTATAGGCTCTGGAAATGCAAGGCAAACATGTTGATGCTTTGGGAGAACTGTCAAAGATATGCCTTCTTCTACGAATATTTCCTCCCGAGGAATCCTCGGTTTGTACCTTAAACAATAATTTGCAATTTTTTTTCAATTAGATTTCTCCACTTCTCTTGGATGAATATTTATTTACTGTTCTCTTAATTCCTCATTCAGTAAGATAGGATTTGGTTGTAGTTGTCGCTTCATAGTTATCCTTAATTATAACTGGAATTACCAAGACCCCACGTGTTGGTTATTAGATATTTATAATTCTTAATGTGTGCATGAATGAGGAGTGGATACTTTGTGGGGGAGAATTTGAGATAAGAACACAAGTACCATATGGTTAACCACTCATTAAAGTTGTTCAATTTAATTTATTAATTGTATTATATAAATTACTTTTTTAGAAAGAAAATGTATGAAAGTATGGGAAGTGGTGGATAAGAAATCCTCTGTAGTATAGAGAGCCAAACACATTGGTTTTGAAAAAAAGTAAAATGCAGCTAATCTTCTCAATCTCTATACATGTATGAAATGGCCACTCCCTAGAGACAAGCATTAAGATGTTGTATTGGATGAGTAGATAGAGGGACTTTTGTGCTTACCATGTGATTTATGAATTGATTTGTTGATTTCTAATAGCACTTATTATTTTGGGTGTTTCCCTGCAGCCGGAAATGGAGATGGTTAGTCGAGGCCTAGAGAAACACTTGAAACTAGAACAAAGAAAACACCTTATGTTTCTTTTTGGTAAAGTTTGCAGCGAGGACAGTCATGGCATTGCAAGAGAAGCCCTTGGTTTGGTACGAACCTGCTAACCCTATTTTGCAGATCTTGCGCTAATGAATGCTGGCTAGCTTCTTATAATTTACTTGTAATATAGTTGTAGCTGGAACTAGCATGAGCTGTTTAAATAACTGTTAAAGGTGCAGTCATAATGAACCCTTCTGAAAAAGGAAATTTCCACATTCGGTGTCATGATACTATTAAGATTTCTATGATGGGTAAATCTTGACATGTGATGTAACCATACTTAAATGGTTAAGATTTATAAAAAATAGTATTACCACATTGGGTGTGATGATACTATGAGGGTATTTATATTATATGAGGGTGAATCTTGACATCATAACATGTAACCATTACTTAAATAGTCAAGATTGATAGTTTTAAACATTCATGTGACATTGTGAATTTATACTCGCCAGTCACGACTACTTGAAAAAGTCACTTGATTTATGTTGTAATTTTGACATCCGTGGTTAAATTCAATGATCAAGATTTAATTCTTCTCACTATAAAAAACATTGAAAACGCTTGACTATAATGGTAAAGAGCAATCATATGGGTTTAGAGCGCTGTTCTCAACTATAGTTTTGAAATTTGGATTTACTTCCCTAGTTTGCATGTGAATTGTCTTGTGTTATTTATTAGTTTACCTTCCTCTTCTCTATTGATGTTGAATTTTTTCCAACTCTTTAACCTGTCTCTCCTTTATTTGTGTAGATGCATTCTCAAAATGGTCAACTTGAAGACAACTTAGCACCATGAAAGATACCTGCGGTCTTGTTGAAAAAAAAGGAAAACAGACTGTAGAATATATTTGCTTAAACTATGTATGCTATAATGTTTAGATAGTTAAGTTTAGTGGCGAATTGTAATAATAATAATAAATAATTTATATTTTTTATCATTATTATAATAATAATCATCCCAAAAAAGGTGCCTTTTACGTTTGAGATTTTTAAGAACTAAATAGATAGTACTTAGTCAAATTTGTTATCTTACTATTGTGGAAAAGTAAGAAGAAAGTCGTCATACCAACTTTGCCACAAAGTTAATCATTTTCGCACTTTGTACACAATTAAATATTCGAAAAATGTTTGGTGTACACCCATAGAATTTATATACACTTTAAGAAATGAAGAGGTAAAGAGATTGATGTGATAGATATAATACGTTGATAATGTGATAGGAAGAGAGATAAAGTTAAAATTAAATGTTGAATAAGTGTAGAAAAATTAGGGGTGTATGTGTATCAATGTTGTAAATATTAATAATACATGTTTCGGTTAGATCCATATATTATTAGAATTAGAATACTGATATTGTTATATTATATTCTAGATTTAAACTTATTACTTTAAAAAATAAAAATAATAATAATAACACAATGATCACTTTGTACCATAAGAAAAATACAAAAATCACCGCTTTTAGATGAGAGAAACAATTTAGGATGTAGTTTCATAGATGTTCTTATCGATTCTTTCACAAAAATACTTATTATTATTATTATTATTATTATTATTATTATTATTATTATGTTTTTTTCATTGCTTCAAATAGTTTGTCACAGTTGTACTTTATTTTACTGAGGAATAATAAGAGCATCTTCTATGAAGATTGTTTTGTCTTATAGAAATTACAACCTAAACCGTCTCTCTATTGGAGCAATGAAAAAAATTAGTAGTAAATGGAGAGAATTACTGTCTATTTACTTTTTGTGGACTTTAGTCTTAATTTATCTATCTATTATCTATTATAATAATTAAAACAGAATCTCAAAATTCTTCGTCTATGTCACATTTTTCAATATTTACCAACTCACCAAAATTCTGATGTGACACATTTTAAATTCATCTTATATTCCATTATGTTTTGTTTCTTCGATATATAATGCAAACATTTTTCACTTGCCCAAGTACAATTATTTCATACATTATATAATTTCAGTTTTAATTTATCACTCAATGACTCATCAATACACTTAAAAAGCTCTAATTACTCATCAAAACTTTCATTTCAATAACTCATACAAAAAATTACAAACCATCCAATATCTTTAAATCATGACAATGAAGAATTTTGGGTTCTGTTTTAATTATTACAATAGATGTTCAAGTTCATATATCAATATTATTGTATAGGAAATAAGTTTTTTTCTTTATGTTGAATGTGTCTATCATACCATTTTTTTTTTATAATTAAAAAAACATAAATCAAAATTGAAACAACAAAAAAAATGAATAATATTAGATATTTAAAAATAAATAACTTTTAACTATTTATTCACTCGAAACTTTCTATATCTTAAACATTCACAAACTTTTCTTTTTTCAACCACTCTTGAAGTTTCTTGACCGTGTCAAATAATTATTTGAAAATCTCAAGGCACACACGAATAAATTGTTTCAATATTTTGGATTTAACAAACTATCACTCACGAATGAATGTTATAATATATCACAAAGCACATAATATTATTTAGTGCATGTTTAGATCGACAGTGATATTGACATAATTACGATGAACATATAAAATTGAAAACATGAAAAAGTACATAAATTTATAAATCTAATATTTCAAAACTAATATAAATTATATAAAATGAAGAAATATTATAGCTAAATGTATAACTTTAACAATAAAGAAATACATAACTATTTAACAAATATATTATTAGAAGAACCACTTCAATGAAATCAAAAAGTTTGAATAAACCAATTCCACATTTAAATATATTTTGCATGAATTGTATTAGTCAACAATATTTTGCTTTTTCTTTTACTAAAGCAAACCTAGCTTATATATAATTATTCAAAAATATATTTACCTTTAAGTACATAAACACTTGAGTATATTCTACTGTAAAACAAAATTATCATTACTTTTAAATTACATATTATTATTATTATTTTATATTCAGTAATATATTAAATTTTACCGCGCAACGCGCGGGTTAGTATCTAGTATATTATTATTCAAAAAAATTATTTTAAAAAATAAAAATGAGCTGATTATTTTTTAATCATTTGTTTTTTTATAAATTAAAAATATATTAAAAAAATTCAGAGAGACATAGACGTTACACAAAACAACTTTTAAAAAAACAAAAAACAAAAGTACCACAAAGAATGTTTTGATTATTTTATAATTATTGAAAAGAGTGATTT
>JBBPBP010000001.1:18152475-18154975 GCA_037974735.1 Cicer chorassanicum
ATGTTTCTAAATATTAGATATTGTTAATAGTTAATATTAATAATATTGTTAGTAGTATTTTGCATTTTATTTAATTATATTTCAACAGTCAATTTAATCTCCGACTCTTTGTATTGACAATTATATATTATTATTATTGTTATTTTTGACTAAATTATATATTATTATTATTGTTATTTTTGACTAAATTATATATTATTATTGAATATGTTGAAATACATAAACAACATAATAGTTTTTAAAATTAATTATTTAATCAAAATTGTTAATACATTGAATTGATTTACTATATTTTGAAATTAATAAAGTTCATTTATTTTAATTTACACTATAAATATTATTATAAATAAAACAGCAAATTCTCTTTGTAAAAAAAAAGAAAAAAAAGCAAATTCTCATACATGGCATATGCATTACCTGAACAATAATATCCTCATAAACTTTGCTATATAAATCATCACTTACCTCCCAACTATTAGTTTATTTATTTTTATTAAATTAGTAATAAATAAAAATCGGTGCACGCACCCACGCACCACACAACACAGCTCACAACAACACTGCAAACTGAAGCGAAAGAAACGTCTTAACCTGAAAAAATAGCTACACCAATTTCATGTGCAATAATGAAATAATAATATATATTAATAAATCATAAGGAGAGGAGTGATGATTCCACGGAAGCAGTAAGATAGCGAGTCACCAAACTAGAAATCAACATGGTTTCCTGACACCTTATTGGTCCGTCACGCTAGATGACTCACAGTAGTCGTATCCTTTTCTTTCAAACAAACACAAACACCACCGCACCAATTTTTTGTGTGAGTTCAAAGCGAGCGACCAAATAAAAATAAATATAAATATAATAATAATAATAACATAAACATTTACATAACGCTCTTCCCTATTCCAAATTTACAATTCACAAATCTCTCTCTCTCTCTCTGCATATTCTTAGCATATCTTAAACTTCAATTCCATTTCCGTTGCTAGATAGATAGAAAGAAAGAAACCACCGCGAATTTCAAATCGCTTTCACCTTCATATTCTCTCGCACTCAAATCTCACTCCAAATCACGTTCCTCCAGCTCCAGATCACACCGAGTTTCCGTCCATGCTCGGTTTGGACTCGATCTAGGTTTCTCTTCTCTTCCTCAAATTTCAATTTCAATACTTAACGTTGACGCTTTCTCATTTTTTGTCGGTCATGTTTCGCTTCCTTGCAAGATCTCAGCTCTTTATATACTTATGTTGTTTGATTTTGTAATATTTTCTGTTTGGATCTCTATTTTCTTTTGGAATTTCTATTTAATTGATGTATTTAGCTGTTTCTGAAGAACGAGATCTGTTTTTATTTTGATTAATTTTGTTTAATTATGGATGATCATGTATATACATATACGTTTTTGTTGATTCGGTTGCAGATCGAGTTCTTGATACTTTGATAGTGTGGGGGGATATAGATGAAGAACGGGATGATAGAATGCAGTGTTTGCCATTCCAAATTGGTATCGCCTGCTACCAAAACTGTATCAAGGGCTTATGATCGACACAAAAGTAGGATATCATCCAAACAACGTGTACTCAACATCTTATTGGTTGGTGGTGACTGTATGTTAGTTGGTTTCCAGGTGATTTTCATCTCTGCATTCACATTATTGGAGAAGTCACTCAAAAATTATATTCATTTTTGAGAGTCTGATCTGCTTTTCATGTGAGTCTGTGTATATAGAAAATGTTAATGCTTGTTGCTTTAATGCTGACATGTACCATTTCTTTCTTTTGGCAGCCTATTCTAGTCTATATGTCCAAAGTGGATGGGAAATTCAATTTTAGCCCAATTAGTGTTAATTTTTTGACAGAGATCACAAAGGTTTTCTTTGCTATTGTTATGCTTCTTCTCCAGGTAAAGATCACTTTTTCTTTTTCTATATTCAAATATATACTGTCTTATCGATCACGCAAATTAAAGCATGTGTCAAGTAGAAGTTAATTATGAAGGCAACTCCTGCACATGTCTTGAAGTATATCATAAATTTTGGATTTCATAAGCAGTCACTGCTTTTCCACTGTGGTGGGAGCAGGATATGCCCTTACTTTCCGTGGTTAAGGGTAATAGAACATTATAATTTATAACCCCAAAAAAGAGTTTTGATCGTTTGCAATCCTTTTTTGAGTTACTTACTTTAAAAGATGTTTTGCAATAGTTAGAGTTGTTCTATAGTGAATGTCAGGATATGGATCTATCCTTTATCTTTCCAAATAACCAGAAAGGAACCAAAATTTGAATATCTAGGATTTGGGTTTTCTTTGATCATCTATACTTCCCACATCTATCCATATTAATAAAACACATTTTGGCTATCCATGTTGTGCCACATGGCGGTGTCTCCAACAATCTTTTTAATTTTTTATAAGAAAAGAAACCCCTAATACCTGTTGATTTTCACGCGCCCATTATGATGGTAGAAGAGGATGTGCACTGAATGATAATTTAGGG
>JBBPBP010000001.1:18159975-18172725 GCA_037974735.1 Cicer chorassanicum
TGTACTACATTTATTCTTTATCTTGGACATTCCATTTCTCCTTATTATATTTGTTTTCCTGATATATTTACTTCAACCCATTCTATATATATATATATATGTTGTGTTATTCTTTTTTGTCAAATATTGAGTGTTATCCTCTACATTATTTATTATATATGTACATGTTTGATTTTGTGGTAAGGTTTATAAAATCACGACGAGTCACTGCCACTTAACAAAATCACGGTGATTCATACAAATATACATACAATGTGGGCATTTCCTTATGAGATTAAGGGTTTATAAAGAACATAGGGATATGTTCTTTCTTGTAGAAAATGATATTTGATAGACTTTGGGTCTTGTAATCTATTATACAAATCCAATAAATAATAATGTTCTTATATAGGGATAAGTGATATTGAAAACGAAATTACTCGTCTGATGTATGTATAAATTGTGCTGAACAAGTATCCTTTTGATGTTTATCTTTTTGTCCATTAATCTCATCCAACTAGACTCGGTTAGTTTTATCATGCTGCGTTGATTACAACTTAAACTTCAAAGTCCCTCCAAATATAACCCAACTTGTTTGTTTTGGTGTTGGATGTGCTTGTGATATGTGGTAGACTGGTAGCATATATCTGGTTAGGTTTGCACTTTGCACACACCACTTGGTGCATGTTTGGTTTTAGGGTGAATTTGACGAATCAAACTAAACATAGGCTTAATCAACAATGTCATTTTTTATGCATTAGACATTTACTCAGCATGCTTCAGACTAGCAATGCCTTGTGTTATTAAGCTACAGACTGAAAAATAGTGTATGTTCCTGAGGGGTAAAAATGATATTTATTAAGTACATCAAATTTAATGATATTTATTAAGTACATCAAATTTTATACACAACGAGGAATCGAACTACACCTGAATGTTACACCGACAGTTACACTTATTCAGTAACATTCTATCTAATAAATATATTTTAAAAGCAACTATTCAATTACTATCACATAAGCCATCGTATCTACAAATTTTAACATTAATGTATGAGAAAAGGCTCAATTTAGCCCTTGAGAAAAATAAAAGCATTTTTTAGTCCCTAATTAGTCTTTATGTGAATCACAATTAGAAAATTGGAATTTTTTTTACTAGTCCGATGACTCATCAACTTGATTATCTCACATGTAATTTCTATAAAAAAGGGACAATTAGATCTTTGACAATTAAGTTCATGACGGCTATTAAACGAACAAGCTTAAAGTCTCTGTCAGGGACTTCATTAACTATTTTTAATTACTGTTAAGGACCTAATTGTCCTTTTTTATAGCAACAAAAAAAAATCAATTTTCTAATTGTGGTTCACGTAAAGACTAATTTGGTCTAGTTTTAATTATTCTTAAGGACTAAAAAATGTTTTTATTTTTCTTAAGAATTAAATTGGGTCACTCAAAATTTCTCTGAGATCAAAATAGACTTTTACTCTTAATCTTAATCTATTTCCTATGTGAACCACGCGCGTCAAAGTTAGCCTAAGTGGCAAAATTTTCTTTAAATTTCTACTTTATTGAGAATAAATACACCATTTCCTGTTTGAAGTCATCCATTCTTTTTTGGCATGAAAAATGTATATTGGTCTTTAGCGCCACCTTCTTTACTCTCCCACTGGTATTCGTCTTACCATGTATCCTAAAATATAAAGTCTTCGTTACTTAACACATGCTCCTCCAAACCTTTTCTTGGGCCTCCTTCAAACCTTTTCTTATTGGTTTCCTATTTCCTTTATTGTCTTTATACACTCTATCATTCCTCCCCTTCCTTTCCTCTTTGTATTAACAATCTCCACAATCACACTACTTACTAGCGTTTCAATCCAATTACTCTCAACTTCAGCTTCACCAAAACAATGATTGCATATCCATAATCATTTAATCTTCAAACTTATGTTTCATGGCATTGTCCTCACTGTGAGTCCCTTCCTTTTGGGCCTCACCAACAATTTTAGCTTTAGTATCAGTAACGTGGGGCCCATTTTTCCAACATTTGCATCTGGTTCATCAATAATCTCATATCATGCCGAGACATGAGTGGTCAAGTATTGACAAAAAAAAGACATGGGGGGTCAGGTTGACAAAAAAAAGAGACACGAGTGTTCAAAAACAAATCCAAAGTTTCCCATTTGACTTGGCAACTTATTCATAGTTCCATAATTGGATAGTGATACAAAATAATTGATAATCTCTAAATCCTAAACTCGCCAACAATGGGAGACATCAATATAAAACTCATTAATCAACATAGACATGAATCGAAAATAATGTACTAGTACGCACATGGAAACAAAAAAACTCTACTTGGAAAATAATAATGATTGTGGACCAAATTTCTAAACCCCACACATGAAATACTTGCCACAGAAAACACCAATGACCCCACAAACCAATAATAACCCACATGAATACCATCAATAGCTCCTCTACCTCAAGTGCGCACAACCCTTGAGACCTACATATCAATTCCCACCATTTCTTGATACGATACAATAATATATAGAAAGTTGTGACAAACCCTAATATTTTGTGAACTGGCGACAATATTTTGTGTTTCACATGACTAAAATAGCATAAATATTATTGTTTCTTTTAAAAAAAAAATAATAATTAAACTAATCAATTTGGTCACGAAATTGTAAATATTGGATAAAATGGGACTTCAAATTTGCTATAGCAAAAAGCTCCCTAATATTAAAATTCATTTGATAGTGTAGAACGTTTGTCAAGTTGGTTTATTAACACGACACTTTAAGTGACACGATAAATATTACTGTTTCTTTAAATAAAATTAAACTATCAATTTGGTCGTAAAATTATAAATCAGGTAAATTGGAACTTTAAATTTGCATTATAGCAAAAACCTTATTTAAATTGAAATTTGTTAGTCAATGTGAGACCTTGTCAAAGTAATATCTTAATAGTTATGAGATGTTACTTACACTATAACTATAACTATGTCACATCATGGGGATAAAGTAGCGTCCTATCATAGAGAGCATTTTGATTTCGTGCAAATTTAATCTCTCAATTTGTTTAAAAATTTGTCAAGTGATTCATAAATTTTATTATTAAATATATTTTTCATTAAATAAAAATAAATTTTTTACTGAACCAATTTATTAAAATTCTAAATTAAAATGAATTAATCATAACCTCCCCTTCCTTAATTTAAAAAATAAAAATAAAAATCACAATCCTAATTCCCAGGAGCAAAATTGTTAATCGCGATATTCAATTGTTCAACTCCATATAGGAGTCGTAGGGTGCTTTCAAAGAGTTAGAACAACAAGGAGTTCACCTTATCTCTCTAATAAAAATAAAAACTAATTATTAATATTAACTATTTAAAAAAAAAAAAACAAATTGTTCAATTTCATATTCATCCATCTTCGACCTACAAATTCATTAATTCTTTAACCCAAAAAAGATTAATCACATCTCCTCCATCACTACTTAGAACCTCCTCTCCTCTTTCCCCCTTCTTCAACCCCAAATTTTCTTTTGAAAAATAAGCCCAAAGAAAAAACTTAAAAATATCGTCATTGTGATGATACCAAAGAAATAAATAGATTTGGAAATCCCAATAGAAAAATCAAAACAATGATAATCTCATATCTAGAAAAACCTAAACAAACCCAATATATGTGGTGGTGGTAGATGGTCTTTTTGGTGTTGGCTTTCAAGCCTTCAAGTGCAAGAGTAATGGAAACTATAATTTGTGTATTGAAATGGACTTGTTTATTGATTGAATGGAATGAGTTATTTATACATGGCTTAGTCTAACAGTACTCTAGTTAACTAACTAACTAACTAATTGAGAAGTTAGTTAGTTAGTTATTACAACTAACATAAACTTGAATTACACAAAACAAAACGAAGATTGATCTTCAGTTGCTTATACTAAAACGAAGATTGATCTTCGTTTCCAACACTCTCCCTTAATTCAAGTTTCTTCAATCAGGAGGTCTTCTACTTCCATTGGCCAAAGCCTTTTTCATTAATGCAGCAGCTTCCATGACCCATGATAAAGGGTTCCACATATCCTCCAAGAACTTCAAAGATTTGCTCTCATTTTTCTTTCCAACGTGTTCAAAAACATTTCTAATCTTCATTGTACTTTGGATATACTCATCATGATGCTTTACCTCAGCAACATCCAATGCAGATTTTAACTTCACTATTTCAGTTTTGACCGGGACAGCCTCAACAACTTTAGTTGTATCATCCGCATGATTTAATGCTTGCTTCTTGGCATCACAAGCCATTTCTTCAATAACTATAATTCCTTTTGTGATTGCACCTTGATGTGATAACATATGAGAACCAATAGCCACTGTAACAGACAAAACAATTGGCAATGCAATTGAAATTCCACCAATTAAAAGCACCAACTGATTGTCTATTCCATCTATATATTTTCTATGTTGTATTGGATACATCACTATAAACTCAACAAGAATTCCAATAGCAATTGAATAAAGGCAGAAAATTCCAATAGATGTAAGCACATTTTGAAAGTGTCCAACTTGATCATTATTATCAACCACATGAGCTGCTTTCTTGTTCCTCATATTTCCAAGCTCTTTCTGCCATTCTTCTTCCTTCTTCTTCTTCTTCACAATTTCAATTTCAGCCTGTTCCAATTCAACAACTCGGAACCTTTCATTCTCAGATTCCCCCTTAGCCAACTTTTGAGCCACCAATGATTCCCTTAGTGTCTCATTTGCTTACTCAGCCACTCTTTGTGCTTCTTTCAACTCATCAATAGCTTGTGCCTTTTCCTTCTCAGCCTGGAGAATTTGTTCATTTGCTTTCTTTAGATCTTCATGAGCTGCATTCAACTGGTTCTGCAATTCTAAACGTTCCTTTTTTGATTCAACCTGCAATACTCCCTCTGCATCACTTTCTGGGTCCTGTGCAGCCTCCACATCATTAAATTTCTCTGAACCATCATCTTCTGGTTCAACCAGCAACACATCCTCTCCCTCACTTTCTGTTGTTTTATCATCAACAAACCCGATCTTGCTCTTTCTTGATGTATCAACATCAACCAGCCATTCCCTCTGGCTTGTCATCAGATTACAACAACCAGTATTAGGAAACCAGAACTGAGATGGAGAATTTTCTGGAAACGAAGATTGATCTCCGTTTGTGGTAGAAAACGAAGATTGATCTTCGTTTGTAGCAGCCATCATCAAAACTATATCCGAATCTGAATCTGAATATTCTTGGGCAGCATAGGCTTTATTTTCTTCTTTCTTCTTCTGTTTTCCTCCTTTGCCAGCCCAACATTCTCGAGCAAAATGTCCAGACTTCTCACATTTGTAACATTGCACCTTCTTCTTATCAAAGTTTCTTGATTTTCCTTTTGATTTACCACTTGTATTGCTCCTTTCTGATGAAGATTCTGAATCATCATCAGATTCCTTGAACTTATTCTTTTTCAATTTCTTTTTCTTGTTGGCATATGATACCAATGCTTGATTCCCAGAATCACTCTCACTCCTTTCATCCATTCTCAACTCCCTTGCTTCTAGAGTTCCCTGCAACTCTTCAAGACTTAATGTGGAGATGTCTTTGGATTCTTCAATCGCACACACAACATAATCGAACCTGGGATGCAAAGATCTCAATATCTTTTCACATAGTTTCTGTTCAGTAAGCTTCTCACCACAACTAGCCATCTGATTTGTGATACTTCTCAATCTTGAAATCAAATCTGCAACCTTCTCATGCTTATCCATCTGCAACAATTCGAACTGTTTCTGTAAGGTCTGCAATTTCACTTTCTTGACCTTGGTTCCTCCAGAATAACACTTCTCAAGAATGTCCCATGCTTCTTTTGCACTTCTTGCATCAGATATCTTGTCAAAGTTAGCCGTATCAAGACATTGATGAAGAATGTAGGTGGCTTTGCAATCTTTCTTCTTGTTTTCTTTGAATCTTGATCTCTGTTCCTTTGTTGGATTGACCCCCAGTTCTTCAAAACCTTTCTCTATAATTTCCAACATTTCTTGAAATCCAAACAATGCACGAATCTGCACTCTCCATCTATCCCAATCTTTTCCATCAAAATGTGGCATATGGGCTGGATAATTTCCATTGTTACTCATCTTCACTGCACTCGTGTTTGATCCTCACACCTCACTCGTGTTTGATCCTCACACCTTACTCTGATTTGGTTTTTCGCAACCAAGCTCTGATACCATTTGTTGGCTTTCAAGCCTTCAAGTGCAAGAGTAATGGAAACTATAATTTGTGTATTGAAATGGACTTGTTTATTGATTGAATGGAATGAGTTATTTATACATGTTGAAATCTCGAATAAGCCTAGACCACATTATAAATTCCAAACTTAGTGTAAAAACCTTTCACAAGTTGACCATTGAAATCTCGAATAAGACCCTCACAAATAGAATAATTCAAAGCATTGACATGTGAATCATCTACGTTTATCTTGAAGCATCCTTTAGGAGGAGGAATCCAGTACACATCTATAGAGGTTCTACATTTTCCTCCATCGTGATCCAAGGAAGAAATATTTCGTTGAATGATGAATTGCACTTGATTAACAATTTGATGATGGAGCTCAATTTCATCACTGGTTGGAGGAGAAAAAATCCGTGCATTCCTATACTTCCAATTGTCATACACAACCACTCCAAAAAAAGATACTCCAATGATCTTTATGCAATCCACTCTTATCAGATAATAGGTTTAAGTTGAACTAATTATATAACTCGGCACTAAAGAAAGTACTGTATCCATTTTGATAAATCACATTTTCCTATAATACTTTTCTCTCCACACTAAATTATTTATGAAATATATTGGTAGAAATTAAAAGATATATTGTACATATAATAGTGTATTTACTTATGCAATTAATTGAATTTTGTGAATGACAACCACAACTACTGAAAATAGTTCATTTCTGGTGAATTTTAATGTCCAATATTTTAAGAGATGAATTACTGAATGATTATTTGAAAATATGTATAAAGATTTTTTTTTGAAAATTTAACCTCATGCCCCTAAATTTATACTCTTACACACACATTATAATAAAACTCCAATTTTACCCTATTTGAAAAAGAAAAACAAATCAAATATGTTCAAAAGATTTAAAAAAAAAATTCCGGAACATAGTTTGAATTTTATAAAAACATTGATGTTCTGGAAAAAAATTTTCAAAATTTTCAGAACACAAATGTATTTCGAAAATATTTTTTCAAACCTTCTCATGCTTATCCATCTGCAACAATTCGAACTGTTTCTGTAAGGTCTGCAATTTCACTTTCTTGACCTTGGTTCCTCCAGAATAACACTTCTCAAGAATGTCCCATGCTTCTTTTGCACTTCTTGCATCAGATATCTTGTCAAAGTTAGCCGTATCAAGACATTGATGAAGAATGTAGGTGGCTTTGCAATCTTTCTTCTTGTTTTCTTTGAATCTTGATCTCTGTTCCTTTGTTGGATTGACCCCCAGTTCTTCAAAACCTTTCTCTATAATTTCCAACATTTCTTGAAATCCAAACAATGCACGAATCTGCACTCTCCATCTATCCCAATCTTTTCCATCAAAATGTGGCATATGGGCTGGATAATTTCCATTGTTACTCATCTTCACTGCACTCGTGTTTGATCCTCACACCTCACTCGTGTTTGATCCTCACACCTTACTCTGATTTGGTTTTTCGCAACCAAGCTCTGATACCATTTGTTGGCTTTCAAGCCTTCAAGTGCAAGAGTAATGGAAACTATAATTTGTGTATTGAAATGGACTTGTTTATTGATTGAATGGAATGAGTTATTTATACATGGCTTAGTCTAACAGTACTCTAGTTAACTAACTAACTAACTAACTGAGAAGTTAGTTAGTTAGTTATTACAACTAACATAAACTTGAATTACACAAAACAAAACGAAGATTGATCTTCAGTTGCTTATACTAAAACGAAGATTGATCTTCGTTTCCAACAGTTGGGAGGTTGAATAAGAAAATAAAGTAAAAAAATAATTAACGGTGAATGAGAGAGGAATGGAAGGTTTGAAGTTTATGAGATTTACATGAAGTGTTTACATTGTGCTAGTATGACTCAAGAGAAAGAAATAAAAGAGAGGGATAAAGCGAAGATGTTTTGAAAGAAAGAAAACATCTTTGATTTTTCTTATTCTTGTTGTAACTATTTTATTTCTTGATACAATTGCCAAAAGATGGAAATCATGAGATGTAAAATCCCTAAATTGAGTTTGAAATAACTTATCTTGTGGTTGTAGTGCATAATAGAGTAAACACTCAAAGTTGCGAGAGATGAATGAATTATAGAAGTGTGAGAAAATCTAACAATTGATTCAAGTTTAAGGAAACTTGGTGTTGAAAATCAAGCATGTGTTATGTTTAGATGTTCGGATAAATAAAATTAGAATGTTTTTTTTAGAGTATATCACTAGTTTTGATCATGAAATTAATTATAAAAGTCCGATAAATTGAGACTTCAAATTTGTTTAGGTCAAAATGCACTATATGATATGACACTTATTAGATATGGTTTAGCAAATGTGTCATTTAACGTGACATCTTCATCACTATTAACAAATCAACTTAAAAGATGTTCCACATTAATTCACGTATTTCTATCATGAGATATTTTTGGTATTATATAAATTTGAGTTTTCAAATTGGTAGTTTACTAAAAAAAATAGCCTATTCTATTTTTTTTTTTATCAATCTCATATTAGTTATTCCCTTCATTTTAAATGATTTTTACTTTATATATATATATATAAAGAAGCAAATAGGCAATTGCTTTATATTTTGAAGCACAATTAATATTTTGAAATATTTGTTCATTTAATTTATTTTCAAGCCCCGGATATTGTATAAACTACTCTTAGAGCATCCACAATGGTGAACTCAATATGAGTTCATTAAACTGGGTCCACTGTGCCACATCATCTCCACGTAACTCATTCATTTTTTACTCCAATAGTAAACTTAATATGGGTTCATTAAATAGGGTCCACTGTACCATAAATAAAACCATATTAAGTCCCACAACTTTAATTTATACATTAAAATTTAATTATATTTAATTTTATTACAACTTAAAATATTAATTTAAATATTTCAATTAATATTATTATACATTATTTTAATTTATTATTATTAATTATATGATAAAAGTAAATAATAATAGGGTAAGGGTCATAAATTTATTATTATTAATAAAATAATAAAAAGAGGTAATATAAATTTATTATTATTAATAAATTAATAAAAAAGGTAACGGTTATATGAAAGTATCGTACCTTCCGGAGAGAACCGTGATTACAGCTTGACACAACTCCAATGGTGAACTCTCAAAAAACTCACGGTTACGTTATTCCACACTGGCAGACGAACTTAATTTTACTCCCGTTGGAGATGCTCTTAACTCGCTATACTACATTGTGTATTTGTAACAATTATTAACACTGTAAGTGTGAGAAAAAAATACAAATTTTTATATATAAAGAGAAAAAAGTAAACAACAAAAAGATGAGACATGCATACACCTCTATTATCATCTAAAAGAAGGAAATTAAGAGTAGAAAAAGTATTATCTATTCATTTTCCATCAAAAGAAGTAGAGTGTTCTTTGTTGAGGAGCAAATCAGCACAACAATTTCCTTTCCCATAGATATGATGAATATAAGTCTTCTAGTTTGAGAGCTTTAAAAGGGAGCAAACCACCTCTAGGAGAGGTTGAATGAATCCACTATTTGAATGGCCCATATGAGTAATATCTGCCACCATTTTTGAGTCTATTTCAAATATCACCCATTGGAGGTCAAGACTTTGGGCTAGTTTAATTCCCCAGTCTAAGGGCCTAAAGCTCTGCCTAGACCACATTATAAATTCCAAACTTAGTGTAAAAACCTTTCACAAGTTGACCATTGAAATCTCGAATAAGACCCTCACAAATAGAATAATTCAAAGCATTGACATGTGAATCATCTACGTTTATCTTGAAGCATCCTTTAGGAGGAGGAATCCAGTACACATCTATAGAGGTTCTACATTTTCCTCCATCGTGATCCAAGGAAGAAATATTTCGTTGAATGATGAATTGCACTTGATTAACAATTTGATGATGGAGCTCAATTTCATCACTGGTTGGAGGAGAAAAAATCCGTGCATTCCTATACTTCCAATTGTCATACACAACCACTCCAAAAAAAGATACTCCAATGATCTTTATGCAATCCACTCTTATCAGATAATAGGTTTAAGTTGAACTAATTATATAACTCGGCACTAAAGAAAGTACTGTATCCATTTTGATAAATCACATTTTCCTATAATACTTTTCTCTCCACACTAAATTATTTATGAAATATATTGGTAGAAATTAAAAGATATATTGTACATATAATAGTGTATTTACTTATGCAATTAATTGAATTTTGTGAATGACAACCACAACTACTGAAAATAGTTCATTTCTGGTGAATTTTAATGTCCAATATTTTAAGAGATGAATTACTGAATGATTATTTGAAAATATGTATAAAGATTTTTTTTTGAAAATTTAACCTCATGCCCCTAAATTTATACTCTTACACACACATTATAATAAAACTCCAATTTTACCCTATTTGAAAAAGAAAAACAAATCAAATATGTTCAAAAGATTTAAAAAAAAAATTCCGGAACATAGTTTGAATTTTATAAAAACATTGATGTTCTGGAAAAAAAAATTTCAAATTTTTCAGAACACAAATGTATTTCGAAAATATTTTTTTTTAAGTTTTCCGGTAAATAAATGTGAACCAGAAAACTTGAAAAAAAAATGTTTTCCAAGACCCAAAGTTCAAATTTTCTAAAACATATTTATGAACCGAAAAACTTAAAAAAGGTTTCCCGGTACACAGAGTTCAATTTTTTAAAACACATTCGCGTACCAAAAAACTTTTTCCAAGTTTTTCGGTGCACAAAATTTAAATTTTTTAAAATACATTTATTTTTCAAAAAACTTGAAAAAAATTTCCGATACACAAAGTTCGATTTTCTAAAATACATTTACGTATCAAAAAACTTAAAAAAAGTTTTCTAGTACACAAAATTCGATTTTCTAAACCACATTTGTGCACACTAAAAAATTCAAAATTTCTAAAATACATTTGTGTTCCAGAAAACTTGAAAAAAAAAATTCCGATACACAAAATTTGATTTTCGAAAACACATTTGCATACCAAAAAACTTGAAAAAAGTTTTCCAGTATAATGTTCGATTTTTTAAAACACATTTGTGCACACAAAAACATTCAAATTTTCTAAAATACATTTGTATTCCAGAAATCTTTAAAAAAAAGTTCTGGTACATAAAGTTCAATTTTCTAAAACACAATTGTATATCAAAAAACTTGAAAATAATTTTTCAGTACACAAAGTTCAAATTTTCTAAACACATTTGAGTACTGAAAAACTTGAAAAAAAATTCCAGAACACAAGTTGAATTTAGTGGGGTAGAAAAAAATTTATTTATTTTTTAAAAAAATAGAGAAAAGTTTAAAAATAGGTAGTTTGTATAAAATGTGGGGTATATGGTAATATTTTTTTTGTCTGAGATGTATGCTTTTACAAAAGTTGAAAATATATATATATTTTTAGTTTTCCAGAACATTTGAAGAAAAGTTTTCCGTTGCACAGAGTTCATATTTTCTAAAACATATTTGGTTATGGGAAAACTTTAAAAAAAAGTTATGGAACACAAGTTGAATTTAGTGAAATCGATAAAAAAGAAAAAAAAAACAAATTGAAAAACAAGAGAAAAGGGTAAAAGTAGGTAGTTTTTATAAAATGTGGGGTACAAGATAAATTTTTGTTTTTGTTTGAGATGTATACTTTTACAAATATCGAAAATAATTTTGTTTTAGTCTTAGAAGAAATGTTCATTTTTGTTGTCTTAAAAGAAATAATAAATATCATCATAATTAACTTACACAATTGCAAACTTAATAATACTAGTGAAGTTAGAACTTAATTAACCGACATTTACAAGTGATGTTAGAATTTAAAGACAAATATTAAAAATAAATAAATTATACAACAATATGTATGTAATAGTCAAATGAGATAATTATTTTGACGTGAAAGAGTAATATGTGTACATCCCACTAACCACAAATTTCAATATCGTCCCTGTTGACTATCCCATTTTTTTAATGAGTTGATATTTTTTTCTTTATAGTTAGTTGTTTTAATAAATATATATAAACTCAAAATAAATTTATTTGTAAACTATTAGTTGGTATCATCGCTTGATTAATAAATATATTCATTTCGTTTCAATATTTTCCGTCTCTTCATTGGTTACAGAAAAAACTTTATCATGAAAATTGTCAAAACAATATAAAATAAAAATGGACGGTGCATATTTTGTAAATAATTTATTAGCTTACATTGAACAAGGCCTTGCTAATTTATTTAGTAGAATGTCAATTATGGATAAATTTAATACCTTCCTAAATAATTATTTGTCAATTTTTATTTTAATTGTGTACCTTACTTTATATTTTATACAAGTAAAAATAAAATATTTTAAAAAATAAACAAGTTAATTATTTTGATTTTTTCCTTATTAGTTAAATTTAATATATTAATTTTAAAAAATAATTTATTTTATTTTCTTTATATTTGACCCCCTTAAAATTGATGCTAACTTTACTAC
>JBBPBP010000001.1:18180209-18208316 GCA_037974735.1 Cicer chorassanicum
ATCTATTAGATTTTATTAAATAAAATATGTGATCCATTAGATTTATAAAATGTCTCAATTTTAAGAAATAGAATGATCGAAATTACAAATTAGTTAAAATATGAGACCAAAATTGGAAAATTAAAAAAATAGAAACTAAAATTAGAAATAAGTTAAAATAAGAGAACTAAAATTACAAAATTAAAAATATAAAAACTAAAATTACAAATTATTAAAATAGGAGACTAAAATTGTATTTAAGCATTTTTGAATATTGTATTGTTAGGATTATTTTCAATCCAAATATAAAAGAAATATCCGAGCGAGTCCGATGCTAAGGAAATTGAGGGGGGAAAATTCAATACATACGTAGAAACTTAATTATATTTCCCCCTTTCTTTTTTAAATGAACTGAATTATATGATTAACTATGTTATATAGTATTTTTTTAAAATTTATTTCTATTTTATGGGAGGGAGGATTGTTATTACCACCACCCTATTTTGTCATCGAAAAACAATCCACTCTCTTTCCTTTTACATTTTACAGTGAAATGTAAAAGAAAACGAAGATAAATTGTTTAGAAAACGAAGATAAATTGTATTTGATAATAAGTGTAATATAAAAGAAAATGTGGATGAATTGTTTTGTCGATAATAAGTGAAATGTGAAGAAAAAGAGTGAATTTTTTTTTTCTTTTTTTAATGATAAGATGGTGGAGTATTAATCTTATGCGGCATTCGTGAAGAAACGGGGGCAGCGTAAATGGGAAATGAGCTACTAAGTGCTAGTGTGTACACATCGACTACCAAACTAAATAGGAGAGATTAATTTGGACTCGTTAAGTTTTTAAAAAATAAATAAAAAATATAATATTGTATTAGATATAACAATTTTAAATTATAAATTTATAAAATTATATTGACGATTAAACTTTAAATATTTATTATAGAGAGGTGGTAGTTCAAATTTTGGTTGATATTTTAATAATTAAAAATTAGTTTTTAAAATTTTTAGAGTTTAATTGTTATGTTTTGTTATTGTAAAAAGTTTTACAATGCCAATACATCACAAATATCCATAAATATGACTTTAAAATTAATTATGATAAAAGCGAAACTGGTTTATTAATCTGACAATTATGATTAATTGACCGTGTAAAATATTTTTACATCGTTGATGGGTACAAATTAAATCCAAATTTTTACACTATTAATACAATTTTTTTAACTAGAAGGACAAAAACAATATATATAATTATTAAAATACATTTAAATACAACGCATTGTTTAAGATATCAATATTGATATAGTGTAGATAAAAGATAATGGTTTGATTTGAGCATTAGACAATTTATTTTAAAATTATGTGGAACTATATTTCAAATCAATAAACGTCAGATTAATTGGTTTAGTTCAACTTTGACTCAAACCCACACAAAAATATCAAACTAATTTAATTGGTTTTGGTTAAATTATTGTGATCATTTGGTTTGATTTTTTTATCTGAAGATAAAACTCACAACTCAAATAGTTAGAATTTATATTAGTTGTTTTTGTAATTTGTTTTATAAATTATTTCCTCCAATTTTTTTATAAAAGACATTTGAATTATAATTTGTTCAACAAAAATTTATGTATTTGATCTAGAGTCGTCTTAAAGATTTTGGAGGTCTGTTCTAATAGTTAAAATTGCACCTAATACAAAAAATGCAATTTTAATAATTAAAAAATTGAATTTTTTTTATATCTTTTTTTTTATTGACCAAATTGCCACACTCCGAAAAACATATACATAAATGCCCTATTTTTTTGCTCCTGATCGCAACTTGGAGATGCGACGCCGTGAAAAGTTTTTTTTCTTATTCCTAGTAGAAGGTCGCATCCTGGGGATGCGACCACGGACCATGTACTAGTATGATTTTTTTTATTCTATTTTATTTATAGAGTTAATTATTATTTAATAAATTATAAATAATTAAAATATTTAAAAAATCAAAATATTAATAATAAAATAAAATACATTATTAAATAATAATAATTTTAATAATATTATTAATTTTAATAATAATAATAATAATTTTAATAATATAATTAATTTTAATAAAAATAAAAAAATTTATATTAATAAAATAAAAATACATTAAATTGAAAGAAAAAAATTGATGAATTTAAAGAAAAGAACCACAATAAAAACACATGAAATTTAAATTAATTAATTATTTTCATCTAAATGTCCTCTAGTTTCACATCTACGCGGTCGTCGAACTCGTCTAGCCCTTTGTACGGCTTGAGGTTATTTTAGTTGATCCTCAATTTGATCATTATCCTCGTTATAATCTCTATGTGGATTAGAACCACTACACTTGCTTCCGTGTAATTTTGAGTTTCGACGTTATCCATAGAATCAAAAGCAGCATAAACCGACTTAAGAGGTGTGCATTGAATACCAAACAAATTAGAGAAAATTCCACTCCCTTCTATTAATTTTAATAATAATAATAATAGAAATTAATAATAATAATAATAATGTATTTTTATTTTATTAATATAATTTTCTTTTTATTATTAATATTATTATTATTATATTATTAAAATTAATAATATTATTAAAATTATTATTATTATTTAATAATGTATTTTATTTTATTATTATTATTTTGATTTTTTAAATATTTTAATTATTTATAATTTATTAAATAATAATTAACCCTATCAATAAAATGAAATAAAAAAAAATCATACTAGTACATGTGTGACCTTCTATTAGGAATAAAAAAGAAACTCTTCAGGGTGTCGCATCTCCAGATTGCGATCAGCAACTGGGGCAAAAAAGTAGGGCATTCCTGTATATATTTTTTGGAGTGTGTCAATTTGGTCGATTAAAAAAAACTAGGATATAAAAAAAATCCTAAAAAATTTAGTAAAATACATTTTACTTCATTTACACGTACCAATCTACATGCACCGAAGACCTACCTGTACCAATATACATGATGCATGTCATTTGGTTAGATTAATTCATGTAACAAGAAAACATTACAAATAGCATGTCACCTTCACATATTAGACTCAAACATACATTTCAGCAACCATAATTGTACTTATTAAAAAAAATTATTCATAAAATACACCATTATAGAACCCAAAATTACTCTAAAATACACCGCAATATCTATATTAATTATCATATCTATTAATATATGTCACGTTATGTTTAGTATAAATTCATTTTTCCAACCTTGTTACCATTAATAATTATTCATTTTTCAATTTTTTTAACATAAATATTTTTTCTTATAAAATTCATCTAAATTTTCTCGGATCACAATTTTACTTTTGAGACAATCATTCTATATTCATTCACATATATACTTTCAAAAGAGATAAAATTTTATATTCATGCACACAAATATGCTTTTGAAATATACTAGAGAAGTAACATGTGGATGTGAAGAGGAGATAAGAGAAATGAGGAAAATATATTTAGAAACAAGACAAAGAGGATATATTGAGAAGATAAAAGAAATGTCTATTAAACATAATCAATTGAATTTATGAGAGTAACTCCCACTACTACTTTATATGGTATTCATCGATTTTATAAATACAACGGTTTATATAATATTATATTCGAAGAGCATTTCTTTAACGAAATAAAGAAAGCATCTCTATTAAATAGTTCTCCAAACTCACACCCAATTGGATGAAAAAAAAAAAAAAATATACTCCAACTATTTTGTATGCAAGTAGGTGTTGAATTTGTTTCCAAAGAATATATAATTATGAAATGGGTAGATCATAACACTCAGCATAATATAGTAGTAGTATGATCTAGTAATATGATTTATTATCGTAGAATTTATTTATATCATTAATACTCAATTATTAAATAGTTGATGCTATGTCTCCTATCCTATTTAGTCAAAAAAAAACTATATCTTGTATATAGTATCTAATTGCTTTTTGATCATATAATAGGAGAAAGCAATGATTGGAGGTTAGCTGGCTATTAGACGATTATGCGTGCGGCGCAGTAATAAGTGAGCTGTCTCTTAATATTTGAGTATATTTAATTACAACGGGCAAGTTGGTCAGTAAATTATTCAATAATTTTAAAAAATACTGGTATTTGAATATCCTTCCTTTTTACAAATTATTTAACTTTTTATTTTTTTTATTACATAATTAATTTATCATGTTTATTGATTTTTTTTCCAATTAAGTTGATGGTGTATGAATATTCAGATATTATTTTTTCTTTCAAAATTCTCCTAAAATTGATTACAATTATTAAGTCGAAACTCATTTTAAATTCAAAAAATTCATTAATGGCGAAAGCATCATATTGGTAACAATAAGAGAACGATAATAAGCAACAAATATATAATTTTTCAAAAATAAAATAAAAATAAACAACATATGATTTGCTTTCTAATTTTTTTTCAATAGTTATATTTGAGCACTTCAAATTTTTCAATACACATCTGACACTTTATTTTTTATTTATCTCTATATTTCAATTAAATCATCAACATATTTCATTTATTATATTAATCTCTTTATTTATTTATTTTTTTCTCAAAATGTATATTATGTAGATGAGTGTCCCCGACTCTTTGGTGGTTTACTCATCCGTGTATATACAAATATTTTGTATATATTTATTTATTTTTTCACACAATATATTTTCACATGTGCTGATTTTTGTTTTAACTCATAATAATGTCTTAATATTATATTCTATCCAAAATAAAATATAATTAAAAATTGTTCATGAAAAGGTGATATAATTGATTAAAAATCAAGACCAAATACATCATCAATTTTTCGATTATTATTTTTTATTCATATTTCATTATAGAATAGTATTTTATTTTATGGTTGAATTTCAATTATTTTACTCTTAATTTAATTGAAAGTAATATGATTTTGATTATTTTTTTTAATGTTAATAGGGTCTCCACAAAGACTATGGAGATGGGGTCAAAAAATCTCTCAATTGAGACGAGGTGGAGATAATTTTGAATGACATAATCGGAGAGCGAGATAATACTCCTCACACCTATTCCAACTTCGTTGATATCTTTAATTTAAGGTATCGTTCGTTCATGAGTGGGGGTGAGAATTGGCTGAGCCGAGGTAGGCTTTGCTAGACCTGAGTCTGGTATGTAAAAAAATTCAAGGTCTAAGTCTGATTTTGATATAAGCTTCCTTAAAAATCTATTTTATTTTAACATTTTTTAATAAGTAATCATACATATTTTTAAATAGATCGACGAGTTAATATATCAATGAAATTAAGTTTTATTTTGATATTTAACATGACATTTTGAATAATATGACTTTATACACATCATACTTTAGTTCTTTTTATAATAATACATTTACATATGTCAAAAACTAAATAATGTTAATATGTGTAAATTATTAAAATTTGAATATCTAACAAAAAACATAATTTAATATAATAATTATAGTAGTAAAAAAATATTGTTTTTATTTATTTAAATAGGCCGACCTAATAGGCTAAAGGGTTTATTATGTGGTCTGTAACCTGACCTTTTTGACTTGGGTCTGACATAGACTAGGTCGTAGACCTTGTCGATCGGGTCTAACCTATTCACACTCCTAATCATGAGTTTAATTTTTATGTATTGACAATGTAATTTTTTTTTATACATTAGGTAAATTATGACTAATCATGTGATTGACTTTATAAGTAATTATGACAAAAATCAATATTATTAACTATTTAATAGTTGCAATTGATTAACTAAATAAAAAAATTTGGCTGGACTGGCGATAAGTTTGTGCTTCCTATCCTTTAGTATAGGATCTCAAATGATGGAGGGTCCCAATTTTTTTATAGTATACCCTAAACTTTGAAAAATTGTATTACTATCCTTAATTTTTTACATTTTGACCACTCTAAAAATTTATATTTGTAGCTTCTACCCAAAATATCAAAAGTTTGAAATTACTCTGATAATTCCAGTATAAACTTATCTCTAAATCTAATTTTTCTCATCTCCTCTCCACACCCACCATCACTATTGACTCATTACGGCGACAGTCTACCAAACACCACCATTAACCACCGACGACGACTTTAAAAATGCCTCTGATTATCTGATCCGTGTTTCGCAAATTACGTTTAAATCCTGCGACCCATAAAAGCATAAAATTGTGTATCATTTATCCTAATCTTGTTTTATGCGGATTTTTCATCAAATCACATTTCAATCATCCATCCATAGAGAGTATTGATCATTCAACAAAGGTTAGAATCGTGAATTTTGATGTCAGGGTTTTGTGATTTCTTTTCTAAATTGGGTGTTTTTGAATCCAATTTTGTTGTTGTTGTTAGTTGTTGAAACTGATTTTTAATTCAATTGTAGTTGGATTTGATTCTAATTTTTGAATTCAATTATGCATTATTGAATCCAATTGTAGTTTGATTTGATTTTGATTTTTGAATTCAATTATACATTTTTGAATCCAAATTCTAATTTGATTGTGTGATTCTGATTTGTAGTTAAACTCTATACATTAACAATTAGATGTCAATAATTCTTATACTTAACTTAATTGATTTTCCTTGGTACTAATTTACTAGTAGATTGTTTGCTGGTAATATATTAGATCATTTGTTAGTAAATGTTGCAGAGTTGATCATTAACTGACACAACTGTGAGAAATTTCAGGTTTTTTACATGTCTCATAAGATTAAAAAGTATGAATCTTGATATGAGAAACGTAAAAAAGAAAAAACTTGAAGAGTTAACTCAATCTCAAGTCAAAACTCTTGATAAATTTTTATAAAAATAACCACTAATTTCTGTTGAAAATTATAATGTGGGATGTTGAAATTCTTGATGTTGATAATGTTGTTGGTAATAATTTTAATTTGAATAATTCACTTGATAATGAAGAGGATAACATTAATGACAATGTATAGCAAGCAAATCTATTTAAACACTTGTTTGATAGATTTGATCCAAGCAATTGAGATGTTCTTAATTCTAAAATAATTAATTTCATAAAAATGTAATATTTTGAAATAACTTATAATTTTTAAAATTATTTTTTTTATTAAATAGTTAATTTTTTAAATTCCAACGAGACCTCCAATCGACGATAAGTTCATAACTAAATTAGAATGCATGTTATATAAAATTGTTTATGTAAATGTTACCAATTAAAATTATTGTTATGTTAAATTTTTTTAACCGAAAACAACCATCATATTTATTAGTTACATTATATGTCGTGTTATCAAAAAACATTACGACATGATATGTCATGCTTAATGTGACATGCATAGCGATGGATGGTAAACGTCGAAGTGTATTATTGGTGGTCATGAATAGGACAAGAACTGGCCAACAACCCACGTGGCTAGTCTCTATCACTAAATAATACACTTATGTTTGTTTTTTAGACCACAGAAAACGCGACTCGGCCTTTTTATTCACCGGGTAATTAATTAATACATTTATTATTTTATGAATAATAAAAATACACAAACAAAAATCTTAAATACTATTCTATTTTAAAATATAAATAAAAATTAATATATTTAGTCAAAATTTCAAATTAAATATATTAATTTTTATTGATTAATTTTTGTTAATATTTTAAGATAAAGAGAATATTTTTTTTTCTCTATAAAATTTCATTTTTAGTTTTTATAATTTTTTCGACTTACAGTTTTTATAATATTTTTCATCAATTCTTTTAGTTTTTATTAAATCAAAATAAATTGATGTATTATTACTATCAAAAAAATTAGATTAACTTATGTGTAATTTTCTTTATTTTATAACGAATGATTTATTTGTAACAAGATACTTTAAAATAAATGACTATTTATTTTAATGTAATATTAATTATTTTTTTGATTGTATGGTATTTTCAATTTACATATCAAATTAATCTTTTATTTTAAAAAATATTTGCAGGATTGGTTCAATATTAAATTTTTAATTTAATTATATTACAAATTTATCTACACGATCATAAATATTATTTTCGCACTATGCACCCCAACTAGCCTTTGATTGACAACCACGAGGCCACAACTTTATATTAAAATTAAAAAACATCATGTTTATTTTGATGAATGAAACGTTATTTTGAAAATTTGAACACATAATTTACCTTTTTAAATAGTCAGCTAGGACTTTGGACGGCAAATTTGTAATATAAAAGGTGTAAAAATGAAAAGTTGTTCAATCATATAAATATATCTAAAAATACATGACTAACTTAACAGGAAAAAGATAAATTTGTAATATAAATAGCGTAAAAAATGAAAAGTGTTCAACTATATAAATATTTTCAAAAATACATGGATAAATTAACACGAAAAATTAAATAAATAATTGTTTGTATAAAAAAAGATATATGATCAATTTTTTGTTTGAGTCAAGATAAATGATTTATTTAAAACTTTAATTTAAGTTAAAGGACTCATAACATAGTTTTGTTTTCTTATAATAACGTACATAAATGTTTGAATTTATAAAAAATGCATAATTTAAAGCGGTAGATGTTTTTTTGTTAGGAATAAATGTGTTCTAAATTGCTAATCCTAACATTTTCACAAATCAAAGACAGTCCCACGTACAGCTTTGTGAATGTTCAAATCCAGTACAAGTATGACTATGTCAAATCTATTAACACCATAACAACAGCAACACGTGTTCCAATCTCTACCATGTGTTTCAAGTGTTCCAATTAACCCACTTCATCAAATGCCAATACAAAGAAAACCAAAACAAAAACGCAACAACACCAATAACCAAAGCTGTCATAGAATGAACCACTTTTTAAAACAAGATTAACTACTTTTTTTCTGAGTTAGAATTGTTGGTTATTTAACTTTTCATTCACATTGCAATAGTGAAATGAAGAAAACTTGTCCTAGATATTAAAATAAGACACACTTATTATTTTGTACTTGTAAGATGGTTCAAATTTATAAGTTTAAACATCAATTCAAAAGTTAACCAAATCGGTCATATAATTAACCACTTTTGAAAAAAGGATTAACTACTATTTTTTTCAAGTCAAAATGTCTAGAAATACTATATTAGAAACTTTTTAGTTTATCATTTGTAAAAACATGTACAATCCTTTGTCAATATTGGTTAATTTTTACTTTAAAATCAAAATGTCTTCAAATGCACATTCTTGAAGTTATAGTTGAAAAATAATTAATTTAATATATTTTAATCAATGGGAGCATTTGAAAATCAGTTCATTTGCTCGTGGATTTAATGTGTACATTATATACTATACTATATTTTCTTTCTAAACATGTCAACATTGATTAATTACATTTATAGAGCGTTAACTCATGATAGAATACAAATTGCCATCAGAGTACATAAATACTAGCCCAAATTATACACATGGTCTCTTACAATGTGCAAACCTAACGCAAAAGAGACGTCTAATGGTGTAAACGGAACTATATTTATCCTTACTCAAAATCATACTACCTTTATCCCACCTACTAGTTAATTTATGTATCAAAGCCCCATTAATAGTTACTTCAACGTTCATGTCCGCCACCCATTTGAACAGAGTTGTCAATTTTTTTATTTTTATTTTTTTTAATCAACAAATTGGTTTCACCAACATGCCTAATCCTTACCTGAAAATGAACCATTTTTTGTACATCAATAACATTAATCAAGGACCATTATAGAAACTTTAAAAATAGATTCGAATGTACTTACATTGGTATCTTTTGCCACATGACTCTTCTTACGTTGTTTTTGTCAATCTATTATGTGTTCTTTTATGTCCTGTACAAAAATATTATAATTATAAATATATACAATAATTGTAGCTAAGTTGTGTAGTTTGGATAAAAAATTTAACAATAGTAGTGTCAGATTTAAAATTACTTAAAAAAGAGGTAAATGTAATTTTCCCTACTTAAAAAAATACTTCACGATCCCAACGACCCCAATAAAGACTAATTAAACTACTTTAATTTCTTTCAAATAGCAACAAATTGATAGTTCTTTCAAGTATTAAAAACACAACAGACACATTCAAACAAAATAATCAAATACACATTCTAGTTGTTCTTTCACCAAAATGACCAAGTACAAACCATGGATAATTACAAACACAACAGACAAATTCAACAAGTAAATAAACACTAGGTGCCAAGACTTCTAACAATATGGTAGTAGGTAATTATTGTTTTAACTTATGAACATTGTGATTGTGATAATAGACTCTTGGTGGACTGTATTTGACATTTCGATTTTATTTGGACATAAGATATTGGAGAATTCAATAATGATATTTTGCATGATCACAATAATGCAAGAAATAAGATAATTGTATTCTTTATGAAAGATTGTCAGCATGTTGTCTTTTAGATTCATATCTTATAATTGTGCTTGTAAATTATACAATTGATGTACTTTCTTATAACATTTTGTAGTGCACAAATAATACACTCTATACTATAAGCATCATATATGTTATAAGGAAGGGTATACTCCAATCCTCTAACTATACCTACCTAGCTAGGATTGATCATTGTTGGTCCGAAGAAGGTTTATTGAGTCTGAGTTATTATTAATGTGGGTGGTGCCCCAAGCTCTCTCCTTCCATATTAGTTCCACCTCATTAAACGTCAATCCTTTTGTCTCTGGAACATAAACAACCACAAATATAAACGCAATCACTGTGATTCCAGCAAGAATCAAGAATGTGGTACCAGTCCCTAAAGCTTCTGCAATCGAAAGAAATGTCTGTGACACTATGAGATTGGAAACCCAACACACAGTAGCTGACATACCCCCACATATTCCTCTATATTCTTCTGGATATATCTCTGAGTTCATCGTCCACGGCACCGGCCCCATCCCCGGCGAGAAAAATGCAATATACAATATTAGTCCCAATACTGCAACCCATCCATTAGTATTTTCATTTGAATTTGAGAATGAGTTAGACAAGAGAAGCAAAGATGCAAATACCCCTCCTAAACTACAAAGAGCTAATTTCTTCCTCCCTGAATAATCAATAAGGTAAATACCAATAACACTTCCACCAGCATTCATAGCAGCAACAAAAAGTGATATTTGAAGAGCCAATTCATTGGATTGAAAACCAGCCATTTGAACAATGGTTGGACTGTAATACATAACAGTATTTATTCCAACAAATTGTTGAAACATCATCAACCCTGCTCCAACCATGAACGCCAATCTTATTTCTTTAGACTTAAAAACATCCCCAATTTTCACATTCTTATTATTTTTCTGACGCTCTACCTCAGTCTCCGCGGAAAGAAAATCAAGTTCGTCTTGTAAACGAGCCAAATCATAGATGTTTGAAATAACACAAACAGCTTCATGCTTTCTGTTTTTGATGAAGAGCCATCTAGGGGATTCAGGGAGGAAAAGCATGAGAATGAATTGAACAAGTGCAGGAACAGCGGAAACACCCAACATCCAACGCCACGTGCCGGGGACACGTGTGAAAGCGAGGTTAACGATGTAGGAAAGGAGTTGTCCAGCAGTGATCATGAGGGTATTAGTTGAGACTAATGAACCTCTGATTTCAGAAGGTGATGCTTCAGCAATGTAGACAGGAGCTGTGACAGATGCAATACCAACTCCTAAACCGACGAGAAGACGTCCTATTATGAGAATGTAAGGATCAGGTGCGACGGCCATAGCAATTGCACCGATAATAAAGATGAGGTCGGCGATGAGAGTTGCTTTCTTTCGTCCATAAGTATCGTTGATCCAACCGCCAGTTGCAGCTCCAACTATTGCACCTGCTATTGCCATGCTCACTATTGTTTCCTGCAAAATGTTACTTTCTCGAACCCCTTCAAAATCATCTTTTATGTATAGAAGTGCTCCTGATATCACCCCTGCATCACATGCAAATTATATATATGTATAAAAATGGATGAAATATGAATATGCAATTAATAATAGTTATACCTGTGTCGTAGCCAAAAAGCAACCCACCAATGCCAGCAACAGCAGCGAGTCCAAGAATGTAAGGATTCTCAAAAAACGACATTTTTCGTTCAGGATACAGATCTAAATACCCCGAGCTTCCTGGCATTGATTGCACCGTAGAACCAGAATTCGTCATCCTCCAAATGCTAATTGCTAACCACAACCCCAATTGTCAATGCAAAAATTAAGGATGATAGTTTTTTAAAACCATGATCAGATCATGAGGAATGGAATAACGAGATTCGCCAATGGTTCTATGATTTTCCTTTTCTCTTTTCTGCTTACTTATGAGGACATGAATATGAGACAAAGAAAGGGTTGTGCAAACATGGCATCGGAGGATTTGCAAGATCATCACCATTTATAAATGACAATGTGAATCTAAATCTCCAAAGTAGGTCAAATTATCATTTTCTTTTTCTTTTTTTATCCAAAATTTATTAATTTTCTTACTCTTTTTGGACGGTTTGACTGTACTTTATAAACAAGTCTGATATGAAAACTTTATAAACAAGTGTGATATGAAAAGAAACGAAGATAAGATTAATACAAAAAATTTATTGCAGGTTGTTTTTTATTTATTGTTTGGGTTCCCTGCACACACATTTGTCTAATAAGGTAAGAGAAAATTTGAAATGATACTTTGTTAGGAAAAAAAAAATTTGAAAGTGTTAAATTATATATATAAAAAAAAGTAATTTAAAAAAACAAAGAGAAGTAGTTGGTTGATATTGAGGAAGTAAAGTCAGAAATAGGAAGGACAGCAATGTAGGCAGTTGCGGTAGTATGGCGGGAGAGAGATAACAACTAACAACGCCGACTTTTCCTTTCCTCATATCGCTATTATCGTTGAGAATCGATCCCCTCCTCCCCATTATAAAAATATATATACACATACACACGCATGTGTAGATATGCTCACAAGTGTGTGTGAGCGAGAGGTGGAGAGTGATTCATGCTCCAAGTCTTTGATATTTTTATTTATAAGTCTTGGAAACTTGTATTTAGTACAGCAATGAATAAATTTATGTACACTCCAAATATGTATGATTGCATATTGACATTGGATACTCCAAAGCTTCATTTAAAGTTAACTTATTCATGTTTTAGGAAATACATCGTGCCTTCACCAATCATTACATGAAAATTTACCAGATGCCCTGCTTAAAATTTTAGTTACCACTTTTTAATTAACAATTTACCACTAGATAGCCGCAATCTATCAATAAACTATATTCTATAGAGAACCTTAAAAACCAATTGAGGAAATTGTCTTCCAATATTTTGTACTTGAACTTTGGTTGTTTTTCCACCGGAATAAAAGATATAGTATCAATGAAGACTTCAAGAAAAACTACCATATTCAAACTAGTATAAAGTAGTTAATTTAGTTAGATAATGGCAATAAACTAGAAATCAATGGTATTATTCTACACTACCTACAAAATACAAAATCTGCTTGTGTCCGTGAGATAACAACATATTTCCACAAGAAAAAGGGGGAGTTAAAACTTATAACACAAAGATTGTCTTCACTCTTCAAGCATTGGTTCGTTCCAAAAGTGGTTTTCTTCTAAATAAAAGAAGAAAAAATTCCCCTTGATCAGTTGTAGATGAAGTGGCATCCATCATAACCTGTTGAGAAGCAAAAAGTAACATAATATGATCAAAGCAAAACTTGGGTCAATTATGTGTTTTTCTTGCTGTTTTGAACTTAAATATGTATAACCACCACTGATTTTCTCAAAACATGTTATAACAAACAAAAAAAATATTTTTTGTTAAGATGAACAAGTAAAGAAATGCAGATAGGTTTTGTCCTAATTTTAATGGATAATCCAAATCAATATTTTATAAGATCTTAAGACTCACTTGGGTCAACTGAAACCAATATGGCTGTCCCTCCAAACTCGCAAGTGCCACCAGAAGCTTTAGTCCTTTGCCAGTAACTATTGAAGGCATATGAAGCATGTGCAAATACACTGTCGGGCTGAAAGCAAGGCCCATTGGGCTGAATCGAAGTGCAATCCGCTCCTGACCAACATGCATAATTCATGGCCTCTTCAATGATTGGGTCTGGAACTGAAGCCTTAGCCACACACCACAAGGTGGTCTGCGGGGCCATGTTGGGTGGTGGCGGCACACTTGGTGGTGGGTAGACCACCGGTGGCTGAAATACAGTTGGGCTTGGGACAGTGCCTCCACTAGGAGATGGAAATGTGCTTGGTGGGCTGGGGACTGTATTTCCACCAGGAGAAGGAAAAGTGCTTGGTGGGCTGGGGATGGTGCCATCAATAGGGGAAGGCATGAGTGGTGGTGTGGGCTCATAGTATGGTGGGGCAGGCTCAAAATAAGGTGGGCTCGTTGATGACTCAGGTGGGCCTGGAAAAATGATGGGAGGATTAAATATAGGCTCTGGTGAGCCCGGTATGTTACTACTGGATGGGCTCGGTATGTTACTACTGGGTGGGCTTGGAACAATTTCAGGTGTTGGTGTTGGTAAATTTTCTGGTGAGCCTGGTGTTATGGTTGTTGGGGTTGGAGGTGGGTTTTGGGTTGGAAGATCAGGTGAGGTGTAATAGTAAGGAGGTGATGGTAGGGTAGGTTGAGAGCCTGTGGGTGTTGGAATAATGATAGAAGGAGTACTTGGTGGTGGAAATACACAATATGGAGGGGTGTTTTCTAGCAATGGAATTGGAGCTAGTGATTCATAAGGAGCCAAAGATAATGGAGAACTAATACTGTAAGGTTGTGCATTTGATGAATATATTGATGGATTAAAATCAAAATGTTTAATTATTTTCAACTTCTTTGGGTTCTTGTTGATTATATTTCTTCTGTGTTTAAGGCCTTTCAATAGTCTTATTGATCTATCTGCATCTGCAAAGTGAAGAAAGTAAAGAGGCTTTTGAGTCGTAAACTTGTTGTCATTAGAAATTTGGTTGTTCTCAATAATATTGCAACTATATTTTTGTTTTTGCTTGGTTATGATTTATCACACACAATCTATAGAGATGCATCTAAATATGACATGCAAACAACTTTCATATGTGACCCATCTATGCAAGATCATAGATTCATGGTTTAATTATTATAGTTAGAAACTTAAAATTTGGGATGACACGGTTAGTACATTTTCTCCCTACTGTAACTTAGAAAATTTGATAAGAAAAAAGACGTGGGAATGTGGGATGGATTGATTTACTCTTGGATAAAGCTGGCTTACCACAATGAGTGAGAGAAATAGCAGCTAAAGTCAGGCAGAAAAAAAGTATCACAGCATTCATTCTTCCTCTGTTCATTGCAACGATCCACTTGCACTTTCTGTTACTGCAATATCACCAGATAGAGGAGGCTTCGGGTTTGATTATGGCTTCACTGTTGCACTTCAGTTCCAATGCACTGAAAGACCTAAAGGTAGAACAATGGGAGGTTTTTATAAAGAAGCAACATGGCAACCCCTAGAATTGCCAAGAGTAAAGGAAGTAGACAAGTGGTTCTGTATGGGATAAAGATTGATACTTTGGGGAAGAGTAGACAAGGGGTTCTGTATTGGTTAAAGATAGATTCTTTGGGTGACAACATTAGTGTACAGTCATCTTTGGTTGGAGATGTAATGTATGTATGAAGGAATGGTAAAAGTACAGAAAAAGAGTTCCATAAATGTGTATTTTATAGGAGTTAGCGCACTGTCTAAACAAATGTCCTTTTCTGTGTTTCCATGAGTTCATTTCATGGTGGCATTTATGCTTACTTCGCCCTTTGGAAAAGTTGAAAGTCTGATTTTTTAAGCCCTCTTTTTTTTTTGCTTGCTTTCTACTCAAAGCTCGCTAACTCTCTTTTTCCCTGGTTGTGTGTGGCGTGAGGAAGAGGATTGGTTTGCATTAGATACAAGCTGATTGTCAATTAGATATGCATATGCCAATGAAAAACAAAATGGGTCGGTGTTATAAATCGCAATTAGAATTCATGCATAGAAAAAATAAGAGAACAAGAATGAAAAAAAAATGTAACATAATTCTTTATAAAGTACATCCAATTTTGTGTCTAACTGGTGATGGTTTTTCCAGTATCGTTTTTTAACTCATCTATACTTGGTACAATACAAATACACACTTTTTTTTGTTCAATTCCTAGTTTTCTGTGTTTTCAACATTTTTAAATACTCCTCTCCTATTTCTACTATCTGGAATACGCCTACTGAAGTAGGCAACTCATGAGGAACAAGAAAGCATGCATACACCTGGTCGATATGCCCAGGCTGGGGGCAAGCGAGCATACTTTTCCATTCCTGGCTGCTCATCAAAAGGATGTTCCATTAATTTAAGTAACCTACGAACTTCTCCGAAGTCACCTATTTCTGCAGCATCAATTGCAGTTTGGCAGAGATAGTTCCTGAGAATATATTTAGGATTTACCATATTCATCAGGGTCTTCCTCTGCTCGTCAGAAGTGCCACTGGTAGATAGCTGCATAAACCCAAAGCAATGATGAGAAATGTCAAAAGCACAAGTTATCTTGGTCAATTGATTTAATCACACGTAAATTATCACTGCAACTTATGCAACAAGAAGGTCGACTTCTCATCAAATCAATGATTCCCCCCGCAACAATACTCATTATTTTTAATTTTTAACAAGGAAAAATCAAAAGAACAGACAATGATTATCACATGGATGTGGAGAGTCCAAACCAAGCAGAATTTCAGAAGGTATCCAAAACCACGATACTACTTGGAAAGTCCAAATAACATTCAGCAAGTTAAACTATGAGTATTTGCTAATCTTCTGTAATCTGATTATAAGTGTTGTAATAATAGTACACATCTGAAAAAGTGGTGGTTAACTAAAGATAAATGAACCCAAAAAAACTTTACAACCATTGGTCCAAGATTATGCCACTAGAAAATTATAAAAGGGCCAGAGAAATTAAGGTGGAACTTTGTCAAAAGCCAAATTATGTGATGCAGACAGTACATACTATAACTTTGGTGCCAAAGAATAAATGGGGATGACTAGCACATGGATATGAACACCTAAAAACAACAGAGAAAAGCACAGTTCCAGAGGTTCTTCATAAATATACGCCAAACCAGAAAATGGACATAAGTTTCAAGAATGACAACAGATTGGGTGAAAAAAGTTGCGCACATTCAAGCCTCGGAGAAACTCAGAAGTGAGACAAAATCACTATAAATATTGCACAATCAGCTTAGATGCAATTGGTTTTCTTTTTGGTATTTAACGTTAAGCATTATTTTCTACAAGTGCCTTAGATAACCAAAGGAAAACACACAAATTATACCTCGTGTATATAGGTTTTCAACCAACTTGTCCATGCTTCTTTACGCTCCTTACCAATATCTAACAGCACTGACTTTAGTGGCACTAACAACTCATCGTCTGGAATGCTTGTGTCCGCTTTAATATTTGAGAGTGTACGAAAGAAGTTTGTATAATCAACTTTGTCAACAGCCATATTAGTAAGAAGTTTACCAATCAGCTGCTTGTTATATTTTGGGAGGCCAAGCTTTTTAGTCATTATATCTTGATAATCATCCATAAATCTTGTTCCATATCTGAAACAGACCAACCATACGGTGAAATTTTCTCCTATAAGAGGGAAAAGGACTATTAGAAGTGTTACCATTACCTTTCCAAAGCATAGTTAGCCTCTTTGTCATTTATTAAATGAGCAGCTGACAGTGTTGTTGTGAGTTGTGCAAGGTTCCATAAACCAATGTCAGGCTGGTTTGCAAAACAGTACCTTCTACCTGGAAGGTCTGTGGTATTTGGAGTAAATTTAGGATCAAAAGCATCCAAAAACCCAAATGGACCATAATCAATGGTAAGACCCAAAATGCTCATGTTATCCGTGTTCATCACACCATGAGTGAAACCAACCCCTTGCCATCTAGCGATCATGGAAGCAGTACGTTCAGCAATCTCCACCACCCATGCTGATTTAAAAAGAACAAAGGATCTATAGTCAACATTGTAGTTATACATAAATAAATTCACAAACGCAACTGAATAAGCCCATAAAAATGAAGATAATAGAATCACGTCACTAGTTACAATATAAAAGGTTACATTGTATACGTTATGATCTAGAGGTTAAATGTACTCTCGCAACTGTATGAAACTAACTACGTAAGATAGAGTTTAATATTTTTGGAGTGATGGTGGAAAAGTTGACAAATAAATCATCCTTACTGCCACTTTACAAAATCAAACACAAGAATTTAACTTCTCTTTTAAATACATGAGATTTTCACTTCATACAGCCAATTCACTACTTTCAAAAAGTGCTGGAGAACAATTTATAAAAAAAATTACTGGACCATATAGGCCTACTTGGCCAAGCACAACAACATGCCACCAGCCCAAGTGGCCAGTTGGAGCAGGGAGAGATTTTGGCGTGGCTAGACGTTCAAGCAAACCAAACTCTGAAATAGATGGGGCAAGTTATCATTATTCATATTCAACCAAAGTTTGAAGCTGTACAGCCTCAACACTAATTACAAAAACAGGAGGCCATGAAGCCCCACAAGTAGATACGAAACAGTATAAGCAGAAAAGCACAGCCCTACCTTCACAACGTAATTTTATACAAAATTTGATATCACAATATGACAAAGACAGTGGTCTAATCCAGAAAACAAAAGCTTACCATTTTAAGATAAAAAAAAGTTTCACTTCTGTGTGTTGGGCCAGATTGTAACATCTTATTTATTGCCTTAAGATCCAAAATATTTATGCCTATATGTGGTCTGGTAGAGCTAACTTAATAAATACCATATTTTCTGTCATATGGTATGTCTCTACTCTCTAATGAGGTTCACAAAATCAGGTTCTACATGTATTTTTAAATAGCGGTCGTCATGGCAGAATGGCATTGCAGATTTAGTGTCAGCCGCCACAAAATCAGAGTGACAATATTTAGTGGTTATGTAGTCCTTCAACATAAATTGATTAAAAAATTAAAAACCTCCTAAAAGAATTATTTTACCTGCATACTTGTTTGATGTAAGATCCACAACAGAATGGTCTTCATCACCTGTGCTGAAAGATAAGCTTTCGCTCTTACTCATGTTCTCAATATGAGGAAAATGGTGCTTAATAGCATAGTCTGCCAAACCACGAACAATATCCAGGTCCTCATTACCTCTGGAGGCATGTATTTGGTATGAACCAAAACGCAGAAAAGATGGAGCAACTCTGCAAACGATTGCACCAGGTTCCTCCTTTGGATTGCCACTGCATTTGCGACATTAACAACATATTCAAGTAATTAATTTTTTATCTGTGCAGAATACACTTCTGTAAACCCAAGTTTTCAATCTCCAATTCCAGTTTTTTAATATATTTAATTTAAACCTATACTTCTTTTTTGTTTGGTGAACTAAGGGTTAAGGTTCTACAATGCATGGAATAAGACACTCGAATTTCAAGAAATGTTGATATTGAAAAAGCTAGTTAAAGAAAAGTTTCAAGAAAGATTGATACTGAAAAAGCTAGTTCATTACATTATAGTATATAGGAGAAAACGGATTCATTATGTCATTCATTCTTTGAACCACAGACTTTGTAAGACAAGAACTTGGTTTATCATCTAGACATGTATTAGAAAGAGCCACAATAGTGGAAGTTCAATGAGCATACTCATAGAACATGTCTCGAGTGACCAACTTTCCAGTGGTCACAAGACAAAGAGCACGAGTAGTTGGTATCCCCAGGTGATGCATTGCTTCACTGCAAAGGAACTCCCTGATACTGCTACGTAGCACTGCAAGCCCATCAGCAAACCGACTGTACGGAGTCTTGCCAGCACCTTTAAGCTGCAGTTCCCACCTTTCAGACTTTGAATTCAGTATCTCCCCAAGCGTAATTGCCCTACCATCACCCAACTGCCCAGCCCACATACCAAATTGATGTCCACCATAGCACTGAGCATAAGGCAACCTGTATAGAAGAAGGTCAATCGTGTCTGATTCTACCACATTAACCAGCCAAAAATAAAAATGCTGACATGTGTTTGAAGACTTACGCGCCAACCAAAGGTGATGCACCAGAGAGGAAAAGGGGAAAATCTGGTCTTTCAAATCTGAAACTCAAACACATTAATTTAGTAACTGGAGTGAAGCTTACTAGACATTGACCTCTAAGCTATAATTCAATGGAATTAGTTTATGTGAAAATGAGTAACTATTAGAACTTAGTGTATAAACTCGAAACAAAGAAAGATATATATATATATAGAGAGAGAGAGGGAGTGCAAAGATTTCTGTAAATAAATACCCTAAATCGTTGTCTGCTTGTGAATTAAAATTTCTGTGAATAAATCCATGTGTATCTATGTATTGCTTTGCATCTCAAAGACAAGGGAAATACAGAAAAGCACATGCATTTGCGTTTGGCAAAAAGGAATGAATGAATGAGTAAACACACACAGAGAAGACTCACTCTTTATGGTCTAACTCAAGCAGGTCGGCAACTGATTCAGACCATACGACGAGTTGAGGATCATCTACTTGAACTGATGGCGATACTTTTGTATAACAAGCATGCAAAACCTGAAATTGCAAACAAAAACCTAATTCGAAACCTAATTTCCTTTCCAATAATTGAATTGAAGAAAAGAGAAAGTACCTACCTCTCGAGGAAGGGGATCGGTTCTGGGATCAGATGGCAATTCTCTGACAAAGGAATTGTCCCAATTAAGATCTTCGAGATTCAATTTGTTAGTGTGATGAAATTGAAGAGTGTGATTCTTAAAGTCTTGTGTGACAGAGTTCAACAGCGAAGTCGATAATCCCTGTTGATGTTCTTCAGGTGAATCCATCATCAAACTGCATGCAACAATACGATTACGGGGATAGAAATGGAATTTCCTCCTTGCGTATCGGAGAGAGAGAGACAGTACTGGTGAGATTGAAGTTTTCGTATAGAGAAAGAAATGAGGAAAGGTAGTAGTGAGCGTTACCATCTTCTCTCTTCTGTTCTATATATCATTATATGACTAATCAATATATTATTATCAATTTCATCACATCTTTCGTTGCATTGCATTTTTTGTGTAGCTCATAGGTACACACGTAACCCCGTTCCGTCCAAAAAATTAATTATGTATTTCGGTCTTGAACTATTTTTTTTTTTAAAGTAATTAATGGATTTTTGTATAAAATGGGTCCGTCAATTTTAATAGGTTAATCAACTTTAACATAATATGTAATCATTCTGTTTATTATTGACAAATTCATGGTCTCGATTAAAATTCGATAAATATCTATAAAAGAAAAAATTATTAACTAGTCTTTAATTAATGTTGTATAACTTTAGTTTGAAGTTTATTAACTAGGGATGTTCTCTTCTAAAAATATTATGTTAAATAGACATCTCGGAGTAAAAATTATGAGTGTTTATAGAGAAGAGTATTTATAAAAGCACCATCTTTCTTTACTTTTCGATGGATCTCACTCAATCGATTATATTAAAATAAACGAATATTATTTAAATATAATAATATAGAATTATTAGTGGGACTCTTATAATCATTTTTTTTGAGGTGTTTGATTGGAGAGAATGGTGCTCATTAAACACTATAATTAAAAAATTATAAAATCAGTTATTTGTACACGGAAAATTCATTTAAGTATCTAAATTGTGTTCCATTCATTTAAGTATCTAAATTGTGTTCCATTGATATTGTTAGAACTTATGTCAAAGTTGAAGAGAAGACGAACAAAAACTTAGACTTATCTAGAGTTGAAGACTAATATGAAAAGTTGGTTAGCCCCCTAAATATCACACATTTAATACTTCGTACACTTCATAATTTAGTCTTGATTTGATATTGGAATGCCGTTGCATATACTTCCCTTCATTGGAGCAGGAACAAACAAGAAGATAAAGTCTTCATCAAAAGTAATCAATCTTTATGTTTTTATACATGAACAGGAACCATTTTGAATGATATATTATTGAATCTTCCTGGTTCTAAGTGTTAATCATACATGTTCTTGTGTTTGATCAATAAAAAAAATAATATTTTAGGTTTGTTTGATTAACTGTATTTTGCATTATGCAAGTACTAAACAAAAGCTACTTCAATTACTTTATTTTACTCCTATATTGCAAACCCTGCTTTTCACCTTACTCAAATATTGCACTATTGAGTCTTGACTTAAACCATTTGAAGTTTGGTATGACATTATGATGTGTATTAAATTCTAAAAATGAACATATTTAATAATGTCAAGTTGGAATTTAGTTTGTAATGGTTCAAATATTTGTGACATTTTGGTTTGTAATGGTTCAAATATTTTGGTTTGTAATGGTTCAAATATTTTGGTTTGTAACAATTCAACATTTAGATGAACAAATATTTTGTAATGGAACAACTTTTTTGTGCCACTTTTAAATTTGTTTAGCTGCAACAATATTGTGCAACTTTCAGTGAATGATTGGTAGGGTGGATTTGGCAAACTATTTTTTTATATAAGAATTTAAAAGGAAGGATGTTGAAGCTAACAAATGAAAAAATACAATATTTTTCATCAAAAATCATCGTAGCAAGGAGCTTGTTAGATCATGATATGAAAGGTACAAAGTCTTACAGTTGTGGGTGGCGGTGGTTTTTAGTAATCAAACCTACGATAATGGCTTGAATTCTTGCAGGACGATTAGTCTGTTTGGTAGACAACTTCTTCTCACATTGCATTAACTTTTGTTTTTTCTGGAAATGATGGGTATTATTTCCAAATAACCATTGAGCTGTGCGGAAAAAAAAAACTTTAAGTGTCCAATTATGTTGGTTAGTTTTGCGACGTTCTTGTCGAAATTAGATAGTTCAACAATGTCTCTCAATTCCTCTATATCTCTAGTTGAAGTTGAAGCAGCAGCACTGGTGTAATAATGTCTCTAAACTCAGTCAGAGTCAGCTCCATTGCAAGACATTGATAATAAAATCCTCAACATTCATAGATATCTGCTGATATTGAGATACTCCACAGATACATACCCTTGAAGAGGAGATACGTAGGAGTTCATCAACATAAATAAATTTTAATAATTTTATTACATGGAACCATAACAGGTCGAAAAGGTGCTTGTTTAGTGCCAGCCATCCTAATCCCATGGAAATGGAGAAAGCAAAGAAAATGTTGCTACAAGTGAGTGAGTATCCATTGTAATAAGATGTGTAATATGCAAATGCAAGCTTTTATCTATTATGTAGCGTAAAAGCAAAACCTAGTGGAACACGAGATATGTAATAAGTTGTAAATTAAACTTGAAAAACACAGTTTTTATGCATGTAACGTAATCATCCTCTCTCATTATCCAATCATCAGCAGAAATACTTACTGTGTCAATTCTGATATTTTTAGAATATTGCCTAAAGGATACAAATCAAGAGGCTAATCTGTAAAGTTGGTAAGTCAGATTATACACAAACAAACTACTGGATCATATAGGCCTACTTCGCCAAGGACAACATCATGCCACCAGCCGAAGTGGCCAATTGGAGCAGGGAGAGATTTTGGCGTGGCTAGACCACTGCTGATTAGCCTTCCTAGTCTTAGGCAGAAAAAGTAACTGAATACCATGGTTCATAACACAGATAACAGAATCATCTTGTTGGTAATAAAACAAAAAAATTTGTTGTTTGAGTTTTCAAGGAGCCAAATGACCCTTATTTATGACACATGAACAGCAATGATCTAGAAGATATAATTTATAACACAAAAGCTCACAAGTGTTTTTTAACTAAAAAGAAAAATGAAGTTCCATTTCTTCTTTTTTTATAAACGTTCAAGCAAACCAAACACTGAAATAGATGGGGCAAGTTATCATTATTCATATTCAACCAAAGTTTGAAGCTGTACAGCCTCAACACTAATTACAAAAACAGGAGGCCATGAAGCCCCACAAGTAGATAACAAACAATATAAGCAGAAAAGCACAGCCATACCTTCACAAAGTAATTTTATACAAAATTTGATATCACAATATGACAAAGACAGCGGTCTAATCCAGAAAACATAAGCTTACAATTTTAAGATAAAAAAAGTTTCACTTCTGTGTGTTGGGCCAGATTGTAACATCTTATTTTTGCCTTAAGATTCAAAAGATTTATGCCTATATGTGGTCTGGTAGAGCTAACTTAATAAATACCATATTTTCTGTCATATGTTATGTCTCTACTCTCTAATTAGGTTCACAAAAACAGGTTCTAAAAGTATTTTTAAATAGTGATCGTCGTGGCAGAATGGCATTGCAGATTTTGTGTCAGCCGCTACAAAATCAGAGTGACAATATTTAGTGGTTATTTAGTCCTTCAACATAAATTGATTAAAAACCTCCTAAAAGAATTATTTTACCTGCATACTTGTTTGATGTAAGATCCACAACAGAATGGTCTTCATAATCAGTGCTGAAAGATAAGCTTTCGCTCTTACTCATGTTCTCAATATGAGGAAAATGGTGCTTAATAGCATAGTCTGCCAAACCTCGAACAATATTCAGGTCCTCATTACCTCTGGAGGCATGTATTTGAAAGAGCCACATTAGTGGAAGTTCAATGAGCATACTCATAGAACATGTCTAGAGTGACCAACTTTCCAGTGGTCACAAGACAAAGAGCACGAGTAGTTGGTATCCCCAGGCGATGCATTGCTTCACTGCAAAGGAGCTCCCTGATACTGCTACGTAGCGCTGCAAGGCCATCAGCAAACCAACTGTAAGGAGTTTTCCCAGCACCTTTAAGATGCAGTTCCCACCTTTCAGACTTTGAATTCAGTATCTCCCCAAGCGAAATTGCCCTACCATCACCCAAATGCCCAGCCCACATACCAAATTGATGTCCACCATAGCACTGAGCATAAGGCAACCTGTATAGAAGAAGGTCAATCGTGTCTAATTCTACCACATTAACCAGCCAAATAAAAAAAATGCTGACATGTGTTTGAAGACTTATATCTCTAGTTGAAGTTGAAGCAGCAGCACTGGTGTAATAATTTCTCTAAAGTCAGTCAGAGCCAGCTCCATTGTAGGACATTGATAATAAAATCCTAAACATTCATAGATATCTGCTGATATTGAGATACTCCACACAGATACATACCCTTGTAGACGAGGTAGGTAGGAGTACATCAACATAAATAAATTATAATAATCTCATTACAGTTAGATTTGGTTACATACATTTCTATATTATGAGGTGAATATTTGATGCGATGGAACCATAGCAGGTCGAAAAGGTGCTAGTTTAGTGCCAGCCATCCTGATCCCATGGAAGTGGAGAAAGCAAAGAAAATGCTGCTACAAGTGAGTGAGTATCACCCACTTTCTCCTATTTTGACATAACAATGGTTCTCAAAACAAAGGAAGTTGTAGTACAAAAAGGATTGAGGAATCCCTTCTTATGGACTAATTTGATATTTATTTGGTTCAACCCCAATAAACAATGATGGTTTAGATAGAATATAACAACCCTATTTGTTGATTTGTTCCTACAATTCTCTTTCCATTTTGATTTAAACAGTGATAAATTACCACCAAGAGAGACCGGTGCTCCATTGGCAATCACACATATCCATTGTAATATGCAAATGCAAGCTTTTATCTATTATGTAGCGTAAAAGAAAAATCTAGTGGAACACGACATATATAATAAGTTGTAAATTAAACTTGAAAAATACAGTTTTTATGCATGTAATGTAATTATCCTCTCTCACTATCCAATCAGCAGCAGAAATACTTATTGTGTCAATTGTGATATTTTTAGAATATTGCCTAAAGGAAACAAATCAAGAGGCTAATCTGTAAACTTGGTAAGTCAAATTATATACACAAACTAATCCAAGTATCAAAGACAATTCACACTCAAAAATTGAGTTTTACAATGATTGAATAAATTTAATGATGAGATCAACCATATAAGCATCATAAGCAGGCCCTTCCATTTGGAAATGTCCTACCCCATCTATAAGATGTGTTTCGGCGCGTCCGGCTGCAGAGTTGAGCTTGTTTTTGAGCTGCTTTACACTTGTGAATCCATCCTGTGTTCCCATAATGAATAGTTTTGGTTTTGGAGACTTTAGGACAACTTTGTTGTGCCTTCCAAAAAGGATTGACGCTGTAATACCAAATGGGTAACCTATACTCACATACCCAATCACCCTTTCAATCTGATCAACAGCAGACCCTGCTATAGGAGCACCTGTTTTATAATTATAAACACAAAAAATAGTTCAAATGTGATTCATTATCATTATAATTTCAATATGATTAATAATTAATCCAAATAAAATAGCTGAAGGCACATACATATAACAATTAATTAAAGATATCCAACATTATTATTTATATGCGTCTATTATTGTTATTGTTAGAGATTAGTTAGAACTGGTTTAACCTAGTTAGAAGTGAGTTATGATCAGGTGGAAGTTGGTTATCGGTTATGTTAGCTACAGTAAGAGCAGTCTATAAATGTGTATCATATCTTAATTGTATAATATTATTCTTATTATTATCAAGAACTTCACGATTAATATTTCTCTGAATTATTTATCCCTTTATTGGACTGAACTATGTTTCTCGACAATTATGTTTAAATAAGTAATCAAAGTAATCAAAGTCAGAAATTAGGGAATTAAAAGTGACAGATCTGAGAATAGAGATAAGAAAGCAAACAATTTACCTGCAGAAGAACCAACGAGCAAAATGCTTTGAAGGGACAGAGAGTGAGAGAGGAAATTGGAGACGGCGATAACATCCTTAACTTCAGCGAAACCGGTGAGAGAAGGCCTACCAGTGGACTTACCAACGCCTCTCATGTCAAAAGTTACGGCGTTGTAACCATTTGAAGCCAAACCAGAAGCGATACCTTTGAGGAGACCCTGTGAACCACCCAAAACGGAGTATGGGTGAACCAAAACGATCCCTAACTTGTCATCTTTAACATCTATTCCTGGAGCAGGCTTGAACAACCTTGTATGAAGCTTCACTCCGTCGGTGCTTTCCACCGTGAACGACTCAACAGTGAAATCTGACATCGTCACGACTGTTAAGTTCGCGACAACTCAAAATCAATCAATCCAAATAAAGTAACTTGGAAAATGGATTGGGTCACTCACGCATTTGATGCCACCCTTTTCTTATTTTGGGCTGCTTTACTTGCTTACTGTGTTCCTATTTGAAAAATTGACCATGTACCCCCACTTTTATTCCTATACCCCACAATTTTTTGAAAATGTCAAAAATACCCTCAATTTTTTTCTTTCAAAATCCACTTTGAATTCCGGAAAACTATTTTTAAGAATTCCGGTACACAGATTTTTACCGGAAAACTTGTAAAAAGTTTTCCGGTACAGAAGGATGTTTCTGGAAAACTAAAAAAAAGATTTCCGGTACGGAAGGAAAAAGTGTGTGTACCGGAAAACTTTTTTCAACTTTTCCGGTACAGAACGTGTTTCCGGAAAACTTCTTTCCTGACAAGTTTTCCGGTACACACCCTTATTTTTTTTTAAAAAAAAATAAATTTTGTGAATTTTTTTATATCATTTAAAAAATTATTGAAAATTTTGGGATGGTCGTGCCAACTCTACATCATAACGAAGTCAGTGGCTATAATTTTGCCGTCTTTATCTCTATCCCATCCTGCCAACTCTATATCATAACGAAGTCAGTGGCTATAATTTTGCCGTCTTTATCTCTATCTCTACCCACCGAAACAAAATATAGTTAAAATCAAATGAATTAATTAAATACTAATATAATTAAAAAAAATTAAAATAAAAATAAAAAAATCTGAAACTACCGGAAAATTTGTGGGTGAAGTTTTCCGGTAACTTCCGTAAAAGTCATTAACAAGTTTTCCGGTAGTTCATTGTTTTCGGAAAACTTGAAAAAAGTTTTCCGGAAATTCCGGAAAACTTTTTTCAAATTTTCCAGTAAAAATGAAAATTTTGTTGAAATATATACGAGGGTATTATGGTATTTTCGCAAGCTTTTTGGGAGTATAGGAATAATTGTGGGGGTACGGGGTCAAATTTTCTTCCTATTTTAATGTAATAACTGCCCGTTACACACCATATAACTTCTACTGTCAATATA
>JBBPBP010000001.1:18209340-18236808 GCA_037974735.1 Cicer chorassanicum
TAATACAAAAAAAAATATGTTGTCAGTGATAAATATAAAAATTCTCGAACAAATATTTGTTACTAATACATAAAAAAATACGTGATAAATATTTATCATTGATAAATATTAAAAAAAATATCAATTCTTTGACATTGATAACTATAAAAAATATTAAACAAATATTTATCATTGATTAATAAAATAAACTTTTTTGTTTAAAATCTAAATCAACATATACTGGTTTCTTGCTAGTTGTATATTAAAAGATTTTGGAATGAGTCTAAATCAACATATACTTAAAGTTCTCATTCATTGAATTCTTCATCAAATCTAAAGCAAAAGATTTCCCTTTCATTTAAGTTGTGATCACTTATTTGTTGTTTGGACATGTTCTTAAAGAACATGAAGTTGATCACCTCTAGATGATGATCAATTTGGGTTGGCTCCTTGACATCTCGTAGGCTCGTACTCCAATATGAAGGGGTGTTGATAGAACAAGTGCACAATATTATCGCATATTAAAAATTATTCTTTCTACAACGACTTTATTATGAGTATTAATCTCTCTTTACTATAATGATTAACTTAAACAATGATTTTTGATTAAATTTCACAATAAAAATAAAGTATTGGGATTGCAGTTTTTCATATGGATGGATACAATAGCATAAAGAAATAGAAATTATTAGAGATCCATCGTTAGAAATCAAAACTTAAATATAAAAATGTTGGAAATATAAAATAAAAGAATAAAATAACATAATAAAAAGAGTAAATTAGATATTATTGAAATTACAAATTTGCTCTCTGAGATCATAAAATAAATTAATTATATTAATAAAATCAAACAAAATAAACTGAAACAACTTCACTCACAACTTTCTCCTATTTTACAGCCTCATGTTACAAATAAATCTACGATCCATCATGTATTGTCTTTTTACAAACGAAGAAATATTAAATTAATAAATACAAATAATAAAAAACTAAATTATATTAATTTCTTCAAAGTCACCTATTTCTGTGGCATCAATTGCAGTCTGGCAGAGATAGTTTCTGAGAATGTATCAAAATCTGAAGAAGAAAAAAAAACTTTATGATTATTTCGGGAAACTATTTGAGTTGTTTCTTGTTAAAGAATGGGTAGTAAGTTACAAAAAGAAAAAGTTATGGTTTACAAAAATCTATACGACATAAATCCTGTTTTTAAACATCCTTCTAATCACTATTTTCAAGTAAACAAATGAGCCGTTAATAGAACCAATGTTGCATACCGCCTCTAAATCGCCTAACACACATATCAACACTCACTTCTCCAAACTATAGGATCCATCGTTTTCATCAGCCGCAGCCTCCAAATTAATTCGAGCCTCCTCGAGTTTCTCAGCAATCTCGGACTCAGTATAACCTTGATCAATCAGCTTGTCTTCAAGAACGAAGAGCTTGAGCTGAATCTGACGCTTACGGTCGTGCTCTATAATTTCTTTGTTGGCCTTTCTGGTAACACCAACAGTACCATCCTCATAACCTTTCACATTCTCAGCAACCTTCGAAGTCCTCGGCTTGAACTTGTTGCTCTGAAGATATCCATTGGTACCTGACCCTCTTGGGGTCTGTAACCCTATTCCGTTATACATATCTTTCCCTACAAAAAACCACTGCAATTGAAACCCAAAACAATATATTAGAAACCCTAATTTCGAGAACAATGTGTAGATCTTACATAGATAGATGATGCAATTAACAAATTGAAAACCAAATTTGTTGTAAATAAAACCCGAAAAGAAAACAAAAGCAAAATATCATAAACCCTAATTTAAACGACGGAAATTAACATATCCAAAAATTACCGTATAAATGGTAGAAGAATATATATGATGTTTGATCTGATACAGATTGAAAACCGAAAGATGTATTTGTGAAGGAAACAGAGTGAATATGCAAAGTTTGTTGTGGTGGTACGGAGAAAAATCTTTAACTAATATGATTTGATTTGTTGCATGGAGGGATTCATAATTCCATTAGACTGGGATCAATTATTTTATTTTTATTCTCTCTGACAAAAGTTTACGGTATTTTGTTTTATAATTTACTTTTTAATATTAAATAATTGTTAAAACCATGTAATAAAAAATTAAAATTAAGATTGAGATTTAGATTAAGTTGTTAATGAAATAAGAATTATTTGAAAAAACTTTAGTTCAATTTTAACTAAAATAATTTTTAATCAGATTTTACTTATCTCTCCAACAAATTCTAAAGTACTACAATTATTTAAGAAAAGATGGTTAAAGGTTGTAACACTTTTATTTTTGTTTTCCATTTCCCTCATTTCTTAAATTATTTCTAAAAATTGGTCAAGCTACAGTATTTTAATTATATAATTTATCATATCATGATATAAAATTATTTAGATACATTAATTATTTAAATATTATTAATTAAATTACAAAAGTTGAAACTGAAGTTTTTAAAATTTATTGTAATTTCATGAGTATTAATCATTAAATATTACTGTATTATATGTCATGTCATTTAAAATATCACATCACTATTTTCTAAGTTAAAAAATATAAGAAAAATACAAAACTATAAGGTTTTAAAAATAAAGAGACCAATTTAGTTAATTGGTGAAAATAAGAAAACTGAAATTGCAATTAAACGTATTAATTATTACCATTAAAAAGTCTATATTTTTAATTAAATTAATGTTTTAAAATTAATTATAGACTTCCATGAATGTGTTCGAGCGACTCTAACCAAAGCGTATAAAAAGTTAATCACATATTATTGTACTAGTCACTTGAGTTATAAATATGCTTGCAAGCAGTGGCAGATCTTGAACAAATATATTAAGGTGACCGAAATTTGAAAATTTTAATATATAAACAAAAATTATAATATTGTATTGGATATAAAAAATTTAAGTTGTAAATTTACAAAAATATATTAGAGAGAGAGGTAGTAAATCAAATTTTGATTTATATTTTTAATAATTAAATTTTAGTTGGAATTTAGGTTGAAAAATTTATTTTAGCCTATAATTATAGTAGTTGTTTTTGTAATTTTTTTATAAATTATTCCCTCCGACATTTTTATAATAGACATCTGGATTATATTTTGGTCTACAAAAAATTTGTGTATTTAGTTCATCTTAAATATTTTGGAGACACTATTCTGATCTTAAAAATTGAGCCTAATAAAAAAATACAATTTTAATAATTAAAAAAGTTGGTAAAATAAATTTTAGTCCATATACATGTATCAATCTACATGATGTAATGAGAATCATGTCATTTGATTAGGTTAATTCGTGTAACAAGAAAAATGCACATATAACATGTCATTTGATTAGGTTAATTCGTGTAACAAGAAAAAGTGCACATATAGCATGTGATTTTAACATATTAGATTCAAATATATATCTCAACAACGATAGTCCAACAACCAGAATTTAACTCATATAAACAAATTCTACTCATAACACCGATTATGCATCCCAAAATTACAACAACATACACCACAATATCTATATTAATTAATATATTTATTAAGCTATGTCATGTCATGTTTAATCGAAATTTGTCACAAATTTGTCACAATTAATAAATATTCATTTTTTAATTTTTTTAACATAAATATTTTTTTTATATAAAATTTAACTACTTCTCTGCATAATTGTATTTTTTTTTAAAAACGAAGATATAATAAAAAAAAAAGTGCCAAACAACCCTAGGTAGCAATGTTTTGTTCGAAAACATAGGTAACTTTTCAACGAGACATGTTACGAGCTATATAATTCTAACATTTAATTAATATATACTAATTCGATGATATCATATTGACGATAATATAATCATACAGGTGTATTCGGATTTGAAAAAAAAACGTGTGCAGTTCTCTAGACTATGACGACGAGGACGACATGCGTGGACGAGGACGACGTGGACCATACCGTCATTAATATAGGATACGGCACACAAGATGGAAAGCCGTGTTGGCTTATACAAAATACTTGTGGGAAAACGAGGGATTCATAAAAATAGAAAGAAATCAAAATGCGTTTTACATAGCCAATCATATACTTGCTATCCTATGATTTCCATTTAAATTTCCATGTGTACATCTCTAAATCAATCATACTTGCTATCCTATTATTTCCATTTATGGAAAAACAAGGTGCTAAATTGTTGGTCGTTGATTCGGATGAAGGTAGAAATGTGTGTACAGATGGTAGAGTGGCGTGTGATGGTCGATTTGAATGCAATCACTCACCTTATAGTACAATGTGTGATATCCATCTTATGTGAAACCAGCTAACTCTATGATTTTCATCATCATTTTCAACAATAGAAGGTACTAATACATCATTAAAATATGAGTTCAAATTGTATAAAATTGATCCCTAAGGCTTTGATAAAATAGATCACATGTTTTGTTTCTCATTGCTTGTGCAATTGATTGCTCCACAATTTGCAAGGTTTTAAGGAGAGTAAATACTCAATTTAGTTTTTGACTTTGTTAAGTTGTATCAATCTAGTCCCTCATTCGTCAAAATTACAAAATAGTTTCCAACCTTTTTTTCAGCGTTAATCAATTCCATCCAAGATTTCCACTAATAGTTCTACAACCTGATGAGGTGGCACATCACGCAAGCAAATCTTAGGCAATTTTTTTATAATTTTATTTTCAAAAGTTGCCAAGTGTTCTCTAACAATGTTGGAAATTAAATTGACATATTTTGACTTATTTATATATCAAGTCAATAAAAAGGTACTTAGCAGTTTCATCATGTCTTAAATTTTAGTCCATATACATGTATCAATCTACATGATGTAATGAGAATCATGTCATTTGATTAGGTTAATTCGTGTAACAAGAAAAATGCACATATAACATGTCATTTGATTAAGTTAATTCGTGTAACAAGAAAAAGTGCACATATAGCATGTGATTTTAACATATTAGATTCAAATATACATCTCAACAACGATAGTCCAACAACCAGAATTTAACTCATATAAACAAATTCTACTCATAACACCGATTATGCATCCCAAAATTACAACAACATACACCACAATATCTATATTAATTAATATATTTATTAAGCTATGTCATGTCATGTTTAATCGAAATTTGTCACAAATTTGTCGCAATTAATAAATATTCATTTTTTAATTTTTTTAACATAAATATTTTTTTTAATATAAAATTTAACTACTTCTCTGCATAATTGTATTTTTTTTAAAAAACGAAGATATAATAAAAAAAAAAGTGCCAAACAACCCTAGGTAGCAATGTTTTGTTCGAAAACATAGGTAGCAATGTTTTGTTCGAAAACATAGGTAACTTTTCAACGAGACATGTTACGAGCTATATAATTCTAACATTTAATTAATATTTACTAATTCGATGATATCATATTGACGATAATATAATCATACAGGTGTATTCGGATTTGAAAAAAAAAAACGTGTGCAGTTCTCTACACTATGACGACGAGGACGACATGCGTGGACGAGGACGACGTGGACCATACCGTCCTTACTGTAGGATATGACACACAAGATGTAAAGCCGTATTGGCTTATACAAAATACTTGTGGGAAAACGAGGGATTCATAAAAATAGAAAGAAATCAAAATGCGTTTTACATAGCCAATCATATACTTGCTATCCTATGATTTCCATTTAAATTTCCATGTGTACATCTCTAAATCAATCATACTTGCTATCCTATTATTTCCATTTATGGAAAAACAAGGTGCTAAATTGTTGGTCGTTGATTCGGATGAAGGTAGAAATGTGTGTACAGATGGTAGTGGCTTGTGATGGTCGATTTGAATGCAATCACTCACCTTATAGTACAATGTGTATGTGTGATATCTATCTTATGTGAAACCAGCTAACTCTATGATTAGAATATGAGTTCAAATTGTATAAAATTGATCCATAAGGCTTTGATAAAATAGATCACATGTTTTGTTTCTCATTGCTTATGCAATTGATTGCTCCACAATTTGCAAGGTTTTAAGGAGAGTAAATACTCAATTTAGTTTTTGACTTTGTTAAGTTGTATCAATCTAGTCCCTCATTCGTCAAAATTACAAAATAGTTTCCAACCTTTTTTTCAGCGTTAATCAATTCCATCCAAGATTTCCACTAATAGTTCTACAACCTGATGAGGTGGCACATCACGCAAGCAAATCTTAGGCAATTTTTTTATAATTTTATTTTCAAAAGTTGCCAAGTGTTCTCTAACAATGTTGGGAATTAAATTGACATATTTTGACTTATTTATATATCAAGTCAATAAAAAGGTACTTAGCAGTTTCATCATGTCTTAAATTACCAATTTAGTATTTCCACTTCATAGATGAAGTAAATTGAGAGTCACCATTCAACCTATTTATATAGTTTTTTTTGCAAATATGGTTCTTTTTAAAAAAAAAAACAAAAGTCAAAAAATATATCAACAAAAAAATAAAATTGGGGAAGAAGACTTTGCAACTGACCTTGACAATCGAGACAAACGCGAAAATGGTACAAAAAGATGACGATTTGATTATGTGATTTTTGTTGTTGTTGAAATATGTTAATTTAGTCTCCAACGTTAACGTTCAAACAAAAAAAAACAATAAAAAACATCCTTAATATTTGCTGAAGTTAACGTGCCGCCTCATCAAATTGTAATATTGTTAGTGAAATTTTTTGAGTGATTGACGTTGAAAGAATTTAAGCACTATTTTAAAATTTTTTGAGTGAGGGACTAGACTAAATCGGATATTTATTCGATTTTAGGGATAATTCAACTCACCTATCTATTCTTTTGTTATTAAATAACATTTTTTTAATCAAATAACCTATCTATTCTCTTGTTATCAAATAACCTATCTTTTCCTCAATTATTTCTATATCACAATGGTGAGTGGTGACCACTCCAATCTCAGGCCTGTCTCTAAAAATATTTTGTTGCAGTGAGATAGAATTATAGTGTAGATATTAAAATTTGAACTTTATTCAAACTTATTGTCGAATGACTGAATTCTTTCAAGGAAATAAACACCGTACTTTTATAAAGAATAGAGAATATTGCCCTTAAATTGGCACCATCCCTATACATTCTTTTGTTTTCTTGTCTTTCAGTAATTAATTTCCGGACCTAAAAATAATAGTCAACACTTTTTCTTCTCAAAAAACACAAGCTTAGCCCAAAGATACCGATGCCCTCTCACTTTTGTTTTTAGTGATGAAGGAAAGAAATAATAGCTCCCCCAATTAAAATGACTGAACTTATTTACATTTTAAAATGTGAATTTTTATTTATTTTTTATCCAAAAATCGTGTCATATGAAACCGTCTTGAAAGATTTGAGATTAATTTGCATCAATTAGTTTAGTTTATAGTTATACATCTATTGAGATATTCATTAAATTTAATTAAACAACTGTGTAAAATTATATATATATATATATTAAACTCTATCTTTTTTATTTGATCAAATTATTCTTGAGAACAACCGTTGAAAGATTTAACAAGTATTTGTTCATCTTCTCACATAAACCACCAAACCTTGTGATTTTGTTGTGCTTAATTGTGAATTTGTTTCCCTTGCAACAGTTTGTTATTCAATTAAAGGCTTCAAAGTAATTAAAGATTATGCGAAACTTCAATTTAATGACAGAGGCTAGACAATGGAATCAAAGTCTAAATGATATTAAAGAGTTATTAAAAAATGTAGCCAATTTGATTTGCTCTTATATTAAAAAAGCACCATGCATTCAACTTTTTAAGCTTCCAATTGGAAAACAAAAGAAGCATGAGGGCTTATTATAATTGCTCCCCTTGACGTTACCTGAAATTGGTGATAAACATTAGTTGCAATATAAATAGCACAGAACATATTGATAGAATAACGTCAAATTATTTTCAAATGACATATAGGTTGTTTTCATATAACATACTCTGATGTCAAGGTAAAATAATGTGATAACAAAGTTTAATAAGTGTATGGAAAACATATATATTGACCCCCTATTTATTCTAGTTTAAATAGTTTTGAGTCTGGCGATATTAACTCTTTAATTGGTTGTTCGTTAATGTTTTATCTTGATTTAACAGTCATTACAACTCAGTCGCGATAAAGGCTATGGAGAACTTTTCTTATTCGAGTAGAAAGTGTTACTAATAGAGCGGTTGTGGTTCAATTTGGATGAGGATTGACGATGTTCCCTTAAGACTCGAGTCATTTGTTATCTCCGGAGCTCAAAGCCCATTTGCTGACACGAAGTTAGTGCTTATCGTTTTGGGTGATAGTGACCCTTTCTATTTCGTTCTTCAATTAATTCATTGGGTTAAGTTCAAATAACAGTGTCCTCTGAGGTTCAAAGATCAAACTTTAAATTAGATATATTTATTTATTGAAGGGTGTAAGGTGAAAACTTTTAAGTTGTGTCATCTCTAAAAAGATTGCTTATGTTATGTTGGTAAGTTTTGAAGTAGCAATGTCAATTTACAAGGAAGGGGGTTTGAATTGTAAATTCTCCCTTTTAAAATTTCTTGTTAAAACTTAAATATTTTAACTCAAGATTGATCTTGGTTGTAAAAACAGAAAACGGAGAACGTTATTGGTTAGTGAAAAACACACAATTTAACTTATCTATTTAATTTGATAATCAAAAGACTAGAAATAAATAGAGATAAGGGAAGATATATCACACAGAAATATATCCTAGTTCACCCAAATCGGGTTACGTCCAGTCCTCATAACTTTAAAATTTTCACTGTGTGCTTCATAACCAAGAATGTTCTTCTTCACACATTTTCTCTTGATCACACCTTGATCAATTACAATCTTCACCTTTCAACCTATAAAAGATTTTTACAATCACATTTCAGCCTTGAAAGGATTTTTACAAACACTTTTCAACCTTGGAAGGATTTTTACAAACACACTAAATCTAACATAAAAGATAGACTTGAATTACAAATGATGTGTATGTTAAAAGTGTTTGGGATCTTAAAACTTCTCAACACTTGTTTGAGATAAATAGATGACAAACTCAGTAAATAATGATCCAAAGATATAGTGAATAGAGCTAGAGTTTGCTTGAAGAGTTTTTGACTTGTTACTACTTGAACAAGTGCTAGTAGATTTGTAGATTAAACTCTTGCCTTCATCTTCCAATTGATCTTCAATTTATAGATGATAAAGGCCTTTGAATATTTAGTTTAAAATGAATATAGTCGTTGGACACACTTCTTAAGTGTCAAATATATTTTAAAGCAATTAAACATGTGTTTGTATTGTTGTCCTGAACGTTCTTGACAAACGGAGAATGTTCTTGCTTTTGAATCTGATAGAAAACGTGAATGAGTGAGTGTATGGGTTGTCAACTGACAGTTTAGTATTGTTTCATATCAGAATTATGCAGAGCTTTCTGCAGAATATTGTAACTACAATGTACTTGTGTCCTTGTTCACATCTCATCAATTTGGAGATTGATCTTGAGGTTGTTTTCCTCATTTGGGCATTCAGCTCGAGTTTTGGGTTTCACCATTGATTTGAGCAGTCTTGATACTCATTAAATTGTGGTTTGGACTGTGGAAACTGATTTGTTTTAATTATGTCTTTAAACGAGAATAACCAGAACGTTATTTTGTAAAACAAAAAATTCATCGTTTTTGTTTTGTATGAGTGTTGGATTTTAAACTTCTGACAGCTCTTGCGTGCCAAACTTTTATGTTATGTACATGTGTCAGTAATGCAGTGACTTTATCATTTCTATCCAGGTTGTACTTGCTTACTTTAGCCATCAACTTTGGGGATTAGTCTTGTTTTTTATTCTTGATGCATTGTTTTGCTTTTGTTGATCCTTTTCTCTTTGAATCTGTCCAAAATAATCTTGAGTATATGATTATGTTCCTTTGTAATGAATACTGGTGATTTGCAATGTAGATTGATGTATTTTCTTATCCCAAATCGATCTTAAATTACAACAGATTTTGCTCTTTGTAAACCAGAACGTTCTTGGATTAAAGTTGTGAAAACAGAAAACATTATTTGTTTCTATTTCGATTGATTACTGGATTTTGAACTTTTTACAGCTGTTGTGTGATTCCCTGTTTTTCATCACGTGTGCAGGCTGCTCAGAGGTACAGCTGAGGTGTCCAATCCAATTTTTCAGTTTAATGGATAAGATAAAATTTAAAACAAGAATGTTCTTGTATGAATATTCTTCGTTTTTCTACTTTATGAAGGATGCTGATCTATAGCCTTTGTATTATCCATTAGTGACAACAATTCATAGTCTTTTATCACTTGTGCATATATCTCAGAGATAGACTTGAAGTATACACTTCAAGATCGCTATTCGTTCTTGCCAATCAAACTGGAGAATGATCATTCTTGAATATGGAGAATGAACTTGCTTGATTCATCATGAGCCATAGCTTTTATCCTTTGCATTTTGGATTGATTCTTTGCTGAGATGAACCCTGTAATTTCGTTGGAGAATACTGATAACATGATTGTAAAATCCATGAGCAATTCTTTCTTTAACAGAGGAGATCATTTGTTCTTGTTAATTCATAACTGTGGAGAACATTCTCCATTTTCCAGACTTCTGTCGAGAACGTTCTCCGTTCCGCCTGTGTATTTTTGCTTCCTTTTAAATGTGATCTTGCTTGTTTGATTATGCAATTTATCTTCCTTAAATAAAACTCGAGTGCACTCATTATTAGATCATCATTCATAAAACTTAATTATTTATTTCATAAGGTTTGTTGTCGTTAAAACATACATCAATTTTTTTTTGCCTCAACAAGTTTCTCATTTCACTTTCTTATGTGAAAATTATAAACTATTCATAAAACTATCAAATTGGTTGGTTTGGTCGGTCCCATTCTAGTCTGAAGAGTTCAATCACATGAATGAATTAATTCAGTCTAACCCACTTTATAATAGAGATATAATTTATTAAGATTGATTTGCCTATTGTGGTTTATCCGCGCCAACAAGTCAGCTTGACCCATTTTTTACTTACGATATTTTCCTATTTTCATTTAAAAACAAAGTTATAACACAAAAATATTTTCAATCACCATAGACCACAATAAAAATGACAAAAAAAATTATAACAACCAATACCCCACAAATCAAGTAACAAATGTCAAACTTAGTTTAGAATACTTCTTACAAAGTGTAACTTTAGAGAATATAAAATGATATCATATATAACAAAATTGATAACCAAGTGCGATCCTACATAACAATATAGTTAACATAAAAAATATATAAATAGTCTAATAATTTATTTTTTATCTTAGAAGAAATGGTAAATTTCACCATAATTAACTCACACAACTATGAAGTTTAAATCTAAGACAAAATTTAACAATATCGACATTTGTCAATTAATATAAGACTCAAAGAAATTCAAATAGATGATAAAATACATAACTTCTTGGCCTATGTTGGTTGAGTATTTGCTTGTAATAATATTTTTTTTTTAATAATGAACTTCTATTTTTATAATTGTAACAAGCAATCCCCGCCTAACTCATCTTTAATAACAACTAAATTGACTGGACTAAAAAACACATTTCGTTTAAAATCTCTTTATACTAAAATGTGGACCAACATAGTCCGACTCGTTGGATTGGTCGATTTTAACATCCCTATAACCAGTATTCTTAGCTTTCAATTTTGGTGATTTTATGATCAATTTTGGTGATTCAATTTCTAGATCTATATTTTCATTACTATTTATTTTGAATATGTGATATTTAAAAAATTTATATTTAATTCATCTCAAGTTGAAAAAATTTAAATTTTTGTGAAAAAACTTTTTATAATGTTATAAACATTCATACAAAAATCATTAAAAAAAATTAAAGGACAGTTAATCATATTTTGTTCCAACAAGAAATAAAACCGCTTATAAGAACCTTATAAGAATTAAAAAAATGTGATTTTTTTACTTAAATTAAAAAAATAAACTTTTAAAATTTATTAAGACTAAAAATTTATTTATGTTATAGTCTATGCCATATCTCTAGCTTCCAAATTGTTAAAAAGAGCTCCAATCTCGAGCTGCCTCTAATTTAAATATTCAGTGGTGATTTGGTGATCAATTTTATGTTTTTTTTTTATTGATTTCGTGTTTCAGATTATTTAATTTAATAGGTCGCATGTTCCATGATATTTGTTAATAAGTCAATGAAGATTTAAAAAACGTCGCGTTAAGAATGCGTCGCAGAAAATGATAAGTCAGTAATGATTAATATTGATTTAATAAAAAAATGATTGATATATATTAGTAAAATACGCATAATAATTATTTTCTATGTTGTAAAAAAAAATATTTTTATTTTTATTTTTATTTTTGTAAGTTTTAATCAACATTAAAATAATTTCTAATTATCTAGAATGGAGGTACTATTATCTCATCTTAACTATTTTCATAAATAAATAATATAAATATTTTTTAGAAAATAATAATTTCATCCTCCCAATATTACTTCTTCCATTAAAAACCAATAAAAAATGCAATTTTTATAATTCTTTTCGTCTCACAATAATTGTTTTATTTATAAAAATATTGTCGTATCTCAAAATATTTTATAACTTCATATTTTAAAGTATTATTAATTATATATGTTTTTATAATTTAGGGTGACAGATTGATGATTTAAATCAAAATAGAAAAAACATTCAAGTAAATATTTATAAAGAAATTTTTATTTGTTTGTTCCTTTTAACAGCATAAGTATGATATCTAATATGGAATATAAAAACGAGTCAATTATTATAAATAAAAAAAGTATTTTCATAAAGATTTTATCAAAATCAATCATTGAATAAATTATATTTAAAAATTGAGTGATAATATGTTGTGTATCCTATAAAAAGGATAGGAGGTAGAATGAATGATTTATGCAATAGCATGAAGCAAATTACATAAGAATGGAATATTACGGGGTTGTGGGTTTGGTATTAGCCTGTTTGGCATGGATTTGGTTGGGAAATAGAAGATTGAAATTTGGTAATAAGCTTCCACCTGGTCCAACATGTTGGCCAATTGTTGGAAACATTTTGCAACTAGCAAGGTTGTCATCATCACCACCACATGAATCATTTGCAATACTTGCTCGTAAACACGGTCCAATCATGACCCTTTGGTTAGGTTCCATGTGTACCGTTGTTGTCTCCTCCAGTGAAGCTGCTCGTCAAATGTTCAAAAACAACGATGTTGTTCTTGCTGGTAGGAAGATTTATGAAGCCATGAAAGGTAATTATGAGAATGGTATTATTGAAGGTTCTCTTATTACTTCTCAATACAACTCACATTGGCGCATGTTGAAAAGATTGGGTACTCATGAGTTCTTTGTCACTAGTCGCTTAGATGCTATGCGAGATGTGCGTGCAAAATGCATAGATCGAATGTTGAATTTGATCAAACATGAATCTGTTAATTCTGTTGGTGGTGGTGTTGGTATTGATGTTGGTAACTACCTTTTCACCATGTCTTTTAACCTCATTGGGAACCTTATTTTTTCAAAGGATTTGTTAGGACCTGGAATGGAAATGGAAAGAGGAGCTAGATTCCATTACCATGCAGTTAAGATTATGGAGTATACTGGTAAACCAAATGTAGCTGATTATTTTCCAATGTTGAGGTGGCTTGATCCACAAGGTTTAAGGAGAAACACAAAGTTCCATGTTGAAGAAGCGTTTGAGATAGCAGGATGGTTCATCAAACAAAGAATGGAAAATGAAGAAGATGGAAACACGAAAGACTTCTTGGATGTGCTGTTGCAGTTTCGCGGAGATGCTGCCAGTGGGCCCTACAATTTTACTTCTAAAACTATTAACGTCGTTGTCTTGGTAACTCCCTCACCTCACTTTTGTTGCTTCATAATCTACGTACTATATAATAAATATACTCCACATCATCCACTCATCTGTTTAACAAAAAAATGTCAACGATCCCTTAGATTTTTAATTAGATTTTTAATTAATATTAATATTTTTTCTTATTATTTTCTCTAATTCAAATCCCCTCGTTTTTTTTTCAATTATTTATATTTCTTTTTTGTTTATTTTTGTTGAATTAAAATTTTATATCATATAGATCATACATAAAGTTTTACACAAATCTAAAGTCAATTTATATGTTATTCAGATTCATAAAAGATTAATAGTGTTCAATAAAAGTGTCCATTAATTTTAATGTATCTTAATAAAATATCAGATGATTTTAGATTTGTGTGAAAAAATTATACATGATCTATATGATATAAACTTTTAATTCAAATAAAAAATATTAAAGAAAAAAAATAAAATTAAGAGAAATAAAAAGAGTTTAGAGATTCAAGAATATTTAGATCGAGAGGATCTAAATCCTAAGTCATTTTCGATTCATTATTTTTTACTTTATATTGATATATAATATTGAATACATAACAATTGATAAAGTATCCTAGTAAAAATATTTTCTTTTATATACTTTTTTTAATATATATATTTTTTCTTAATCTATATGAAATGATCCAATGAATCATTTGTTATGGACACATATAATAATAAATTTAACAATACAAACTTCTTACAAAATTATCATATCTATCCTTAACCTAAATTCTTTCACAATATTTTTTTGATCAAATGTATCTTTTTTCCACTTCAACTTTCTCTTCCTTCCATAAACTTATTTCTCATTTTCTATCTTGGACGAAGATTTACTCCAGTAATTGCAGCACACATTTTTTCATTGTAGTAAATGTGAACAGTTGATTTGAGACCAAACGTTTTAAATTGCACAATTAATTTTACACCCGTTAATCAATTTCGTTCACTTATTCAGATCCGCGTCCAAGACGCAATATTATTTGACGTGGTTATTATGTCTAATACAAATCCTTCCATCTTTCCCTTCTTTTTAACATCATTCATTTTTATTTTTATTTTTTTCACTCATTCCATATACATTATTACTTATTATATCTAGGGGAAATATGTTAGACTGAACTATTGCCTTTCAAAAAGTTTAGCCTCGATTTATTATAAGCTTATTTTAAAACATATTTTATGTTAACATGTTTAAATAAATAATGAGACATATATTAACGAGTTAATAGATCAATAAAATTAAGTATATTTTTTACGATTTAATATGATATTTTAAAACATTTAACTTTATATTACATTATACTTCAATTCTATTTTATAATAATTTATTCAAAAATTAATGTAGAATAAAATGATTAAATTACTAAAAGGTTAGTAATCCTTTAATTTAACATAAAATTCAAAATATAATAATAATAATAATAATAATAATAATAATAGTAATAATAAATATTATTCATATGTTTAATTAAATAGATCGGTTTAATAGATTTAAAAGACTTTTTTTAGTCCACAAGTCTTTTTAGCTAAATACTCTTCTAAAAGAAAAAGCATTAGCCTTGTTAATTTAATAAAAGTTCAATCTAACATAAGCGAGATCATAGCCTTTTTGTAGAATATATATTTACATTGTATTAACTTGTAAAAGAGTTGTCAAAATGAACTAACTTATAAGCCGGTCCAAAAATCTCATATATATTGAGCTTGAACTCTAAATTTCAAACCCCAAATTTTAATTGGGTTTTTTTAGCCCGGGCCTAGAAACATTGTAACCATACGGGCTGGCCCGATCAGACTTAGGGTTACTCGCATGAAAAAGATAGTGTGTGTGTGTTTATTATGTCAAATCATTGGGTGGGATGAACAAAGATTGATAGAGGAAGAAATATGGTGTATTGTAACATTGATAAAGAATATTGGATTGTAGGAAATGTTCACTGCAGGGACAGACACGACAACAAGCACTATAGAATGGGCAATGGCGGAGCTTTTGCACAACCCAAGAACGCTAAAGAAAGTGCAAATGGAACTAAGGAGCAAAATAGGGAAAATTGAAGAAAATGACATTGAAAATCTTCCCTACCTCAAAGCAGTTATCAAGGAGACGTTGAGACTTCACCCACCGCTTCCTTTTTTGGTTCCTCACAAGGCCATGGACTCTTGCAACATTCAAGAATACTACATTCCCAAAGAGACACAAATTTTAGTGAATGTTTGGGCGATTGGGAGGGACCCCAAAGTGTGGGATGATCCCTTATTGTTCTTGCCAGAAAGGTTTATGGAGCCAAACATGGTAGATTACAAGGGACAGCATTTTGAGTTTATACCTTTTGGTTCGGGTCGAAGAATGTGCCCGGCAATGCCACTTGCCTCTCGTGTGCTTCCAATGGCACTAGGCTCCCTTCTCAAATCCTTTGATTGGATATTGCCTGATGGCATTAAGCCAGAGGAGATGGACATGACAGAGGGAACTGGAATAACACTGAGAAAAGCTGTTCCTTTGAAAGCCATACCTGTGCCTTACAGAGGAGGAACTCCTGTCCCAGTTGCAGATGCAGGGGAATAAAACATCCAACTGATAGCTATAGTGCTTAAATTGTTTGTTGCTGTTTAAGACTCATCACCATGCACAGGTGCTAAGCTGTTTTTCTGTGTTGGTTTGCTACACCAGTAGTGAATTACAGTTCATTGATTTCTGCTCAATTTGTTGTTAATTAAAAAGAACATTGCTTCAATAGTGTTGTAATGCCATCCGAACATAATAATGAGTTTAAACTACTGTTACACTTGAAAGATGTGCCAATTACATTTTCCTTAATTTCATGCACACTAGATAGGCTCTTACACCTCTTAGTGTACGTGTGCCAGCCCACAACAATTTTATGTACTGTCTTGCCAATTCTGTTTGATGAGTCCTAGCCGCCTTCGGCATCGCTTTTTTTTAACCTTAGTCTTGCCATATTCTACCAGAGTTGGCAAAAAAAATGCGGAAATTTTACTTCCATTCACACACGGATCAAGGGAGGCTCAACTATAACTAATAAAATGTTAAACAGGAACTTGCATCAAGTCATTCAATATTAAGTCATTTCCATTTAAATTCTTATTTTTCACAAAAGTTTCACCAACATAAGCAAACATAGCCATAAAAGTACTAATATATAATCCTTCAGATGAATTCTTACATCAATAGCCATAAATGTAAGAACTTCTTCATCCCCACCCCCTAAAACATTCATAAACCAATTATTTGTTGAAATGTAATGAGTTTTCCAAATCAGGTATACTAAAAAATGGCCATATTCAGAAGCCGATCACCAATTGTTTAACGTGTCACATTTCATCAATTTAACGACTGTACTTAAAAGAGATGTCAAATGAAGCAACATTCCAAAAGCCCATAAAAGAGAGATGTACAATGCATTATAAGCACTTGCATAATAAAACCAGCCTTCAAATAGCATTGTAATTCAAAGGATCTACAAATATTTACATCCTCTATACATAAGAAAAACTCAGTTTGAGATGCTGAGCAAAGCATAATAAAGTACATTCTATGTTGATCCATACTGTTAGCCAAAAAACAAAAAACCTGGACCTAGTATGCAATTTCTTAATGAATTTTACGTCTACATCTTCGAATTGCAGCAGCTCTAGAAGTAGTTTCCTTGTCACATTCAGGAGTTTCTTCCACAACGCTTTCCTCCTGCAGAACCCGCCCTCTGTTCCGGGATAGCTTCCTGATAGGAGTCACAGCCAAAGCTGGCGGGGAATTGTCAGCATCCATCTCTGCCTCAGGGTCAGCCACAGTGCTGAATTGACCCCTATGTGGCATTAGCTCTTCGCCATCAGGCACAATATCCTTCATTATCTGAAATTGATGTCAATGGAGTTACATATATAATCATAATTTAATGTTTAGGAATTCAAATGAACAATGTAATGTATTATTTGATAGCATAACTTCCATACAAATTAACAGTGTAAAAAATGTGTATGTTAATTTGCAGTAAAAAAAGCAAAAGCTAAATTCTGTTAAGCACCAATTCTTCATTTCCTTTACTCCTCTGAAGACCGACTGCTGGTTCAACAAAGTTCTATGCCAACTAGAATAAATTACTATCTGTTTTTCCTTTCTAAACATCAATGATACTGTTTTATTAAAATGACAGCTCCACCTTACAAAAATTCCGTCAATATTCATGATATGCCCTTAAATTTCCTCTAAACAAGAAGTGGTGGCATGTTCATACCTTCCAATCGTTGTAATCATATCTGAAGACAAAATGAGTATAAGAAACTTCTTTTGACATTACAGAATTGGCAGCAGGAGCATTTTTAGGCGCTGAAAAAATAAGATAGCATATATTTGATTAGTACAGACAGTGCAAAAAAGAAATCAGAAGGAAACATATTTACACAATAGTGACAGCAGCAGGACTTACAAACATAGTGTAAACGCTTATCGTCCATACTGATTTCAGCACGACCATCTTTGACTAAGAATGAGAGGGCAAACAAGTTTTCCACTGTCTGAGCAAAAGAAAATCTGTTCAAAATCATGTGTTCAAGTTGGACCTTTTTCTTATTCCTTAATATATCAAACATGATTGACATGTTTTTGTCAGTATCAGTTTTTTCCCCTCCCTCAGTCTCATCCAGCTGTTTCAAACAAACAATAAGCACCATTACATACAAAAAAAACTACTTGAAATATACAAATCACAGAAAAATTGATTCCCAGTCTGTATTGCAATTGGAACAACCAACCAACAACAAAACTACTATTAAGTTGAACATTGCAAAATCAAAGCAGGGACCTTCATTTTGTTCACATAAAAACAATGAAGTTCATGTTTTTTTGATGTATGGGGGAAAAAACAATTAGCAAAAGTGAAACAAATCTAAAGCATTGTCATATCAGTTAAGTTAAATTAAATTAAATGGTATCAAACCAACCATAAGGAGCATGCGAATGTTACCTGTTCAGGCCTAGCAGTTATAGTTGAAGGAAGAGCAGCACGCTTTCTAGGCACTGCCGTTTTACGCTGTTTCAACTGATTTTCCATGGGACCAAGCCTACAAACAATAAAAGAAACAGTAAGATAGAAACATTTCGAAATAGTAGTATATAAAAGGCATTGAGGAATGAAAGAGACATACATGGTAGAAGAGCCATGAACCATGAGGAAAATGGGAGAAACAGAAATGCCGAGTTTGTGCCAGTCAATAGAATCGTTGGGTGGGTGTGCATAGCTTTTGAGAAGAGATGAAACAAACTGAGAAGGAGTGACTCCTTCGTTGACAAGAGACTTAACGGATCCAAGCAAAGAGCGTGTGAGATCGAGAAGAGCTTCGGCATCAGCAACCTGCTCTCGGGGTTTCTTAACTTGGTCGTGTAACTTGTCGAACTCGTTGAGGATTGAATCGAACTTGTCAGAATCAGTGTTAATCAAATCATCCTTTTTCTCTGTTGGTTACCATTAATTAGCTAGGGTTAGTTCAATTGCTGTTGTTGTTATTGTGAAAATAATAAATATAAATATATAAATACCATTGATGAGAGACTTGAGTTTGAGAAACTCGGAGCGGATGATTCTGCGACTGGTGGTGTCCTGATCATCAGAGGCGGCGTTGTTTTCATTGAGGCGTTCTCTTTTCACGCGTCGTGAAACTTGTTCCTCTTCCTCCTCCTCCTCCTCGTTGTTGTTGTTGCTTTTGCGTACCATTCTTTAAACCCTAACAACAACAACAACACTGATACTGAATGAACCCTTTAAATTTCAATTAGATTAAATGAAAATCAAATTTATAGTATCTTTTTTTTTTCAATTTGAATTTCAATCTCTTTTATCAAAAAACAACTGGAGGTTACATTTCCCGCCGCTCAAATTCAGTTGACCTACCTTTACTTTCGTTCTTTCTGTTTTTACTTTTTTTTTACTTTCACCGCCATACTGCAATATAGGCTTCCTTATTTGGCCCACAAGATGCAAAGAACTCTAAAAATAGTCGACCTTACCTTATATCACCGTTTAATATTAAACCATCACACAGCCAATGATAGAATGACATTCAGAAATTTTTTGTTTTGTTTTATTTTTAATTACAATTTTACAAACTTTACCGCTTAGGATCTATTTGTTTGAAAACAATATTGTTTTTGTTTTGTTTTATTTTTAATTACAATTTTACAAACTTTACCGCTTAGGATCTATTTGTTTGAAAACAATATTGTATGTATTTCATGTTATCATTTTTCATTACAAACCACTTAGTTTTAATCTTTTTTTTTTTAAGAATTTAGTGAGGAATGGCGAATAAATTCTCCCATAACAAAATTGCAAATTTTATGGATAATAAATATAATGTGAAAGTTTTTTATAATAGAGTAAAAATAGAAACATTTTTTAATTGTAAATAAGGTTACAAGTAAATCAAAATTTAAGTAACGCGGTGTAAAATAAATATTTATCGTTTATAAACTACAATGAACTTTAATGGAGCGCATATGTTGTTATGAGCCAAGATAAAAAAACATCAATTGAAATCAAATTGGACTCTAATGTGTTATTGATTTTACATCTCCAAGTTTGGATTACTTGACTATTATTTGACTTTGACTTTTTAATTTCTATCTTGAGCACAACTTGTTTCTACAAAATTGATGGAATTATAATCCAAATAAAATAGATTTAGACATAAATTCTTTAAAATATTTTAGATTACGAGTCATCAATCTCTAAAAATATCTATTATAATAAATCATTGATATATTTGTTAAAATATGTTATTTATGTTTTGTTATAAATAAATAATTAATGGATTGTAATCATTACAAAAAAAATTAATTTTTAAAATAGTTTAACATTAGTACTTTAGTCTCATTTATAAATATTTTATTTTTCATTAATATACCCTTAACAAAGTTACATTACATGTGTTATGACCACTATTTGCATTGGCAGATGGACAATTGTAATTAAACAAGTTACATCTCTATAGACAAGATCAATGACGGACATGGAGGCATATAAATTGTACAATTTTGTATACAACTAATAAAGTATCAACACTTGTTTGACTATTCATTCTATCTCATGATTATTTTTATGTGATTTCTGAACTCAAATGCATGTTATTATACATTAAGAGGAACACATTCTTCCCTCAACAAGAAGGGACAATTAGAGAAAAGTAAAACGACAAATTGAATAAAACTACTATTTCTTCAGTTAATACTTACACCAAATAGCCTTAAACCTCCATGTGAATTAATACTTGTGGAATGAAACACATTTAAATCTATTCTATCTCGATCGTGTTGATCATCCACGTCATCATCTATTTCATTGTAAACTAATCTTTTTCCCAAAATCTGTTTGACATCCACATCTCTCTTATTTTGTTCAATAGAATGTCTTAATATTCTATCACCATCATTATCATAGATTACATCAATCAATGAAAACGCTTGTCTCTCTCCTCCTTTTGTGAAATTTATAGGTTCACACATATAAAACACAATGGTGTCTTTGGCATTTAATTTCTTATCTTTCACAAACCGATTCCATCCTCTAGTGAACACGTAGCTCTGACTACTCTTCCAATAACAATAACGAAACTTCCACAATCGCATGAGTTTGTCATAAAATGCAACCTCCACATCATCATTTTTTACATTGTTTCCACAAACACAAGGAAAATAGGTAAGTGCATGTTTTTTGGGGATAACAAGCCTGTTAAGTTTGCCAACATCACTAGGTGTTAATTCTTTTTGGAAAAGTTTTGTGCAAGAAAACTCTTCTTCACCATTCACCCCTAAATTCCCATTGTTTGTAACGTTGCTTTGGTTTTGAGTTTTAAGAAATGTGGAAAATATAGATTGGTAGGTGCCATTTCTAATCATGTTCAACACAATTTGTACACTATAATGGCTTTGAAATAGAGGTTCTTGTACTGTTTGATTATTCCATGGAAAGTTTCTGTGGCTTTCTCCACTTCTAAGCTTGATGGTGGCACTATCATAAGCCATTGCAGCCTCTATTTCAGATTTGAATGTCCCTAACCATATTCTTTGGTGCTTTGCATATATTTGTGCGCCCCAATTCCCGTTTTGTTGAGGCACAACACCTTTGTACTTTTCACACCTCCCATTCTCTACTTCATGCCTTGCACGTTTTGTAGAATAGTTAATTTGATTACTAGAATGTGAAGTTTCATAGCCTCCGTTAACCTCAGAGTTTGAATTAATCATGCTAGAATCATATCCTTCTTCTCTAAATTTTATTTTTATGTATTATAACGATTGATTGATTTATGGATGAAATTCGCCAATTATATATGGTATTATGTTGTTGTGTAAAATGGTAATTGATAATCATATAACTATATTTGGTTGTACCAACAATTCTATTAGTTAGTTAAGAAGTTTAAGTTGCGATGTGACAAATGTGAAGTTGCTTGGGCTTATTTTAGTTAATCTCCATGAGACAAATGTGAAGTTGTTTGGTTTTAATTTAGAAATTTTGTTTTATACGTTATGATCTATGAAATGTCATTTTATTGTGTTGGTATTATTTCCTCAACCATAATCTTTAACAGAAATAAATAAAATCCGCTAACCACCCAACTCTATATTCGCGAGTGAAAATATATTTATAAACAACTTATCTTGGAACTTGTCTTTTAATCATATAAATAAACCGCGAATAAATATTTTATAATATTTCTTTTTTTAATAAAGCAAGGCAAGATAATATAAGATGTGAAACTTGTCACCTTGAAATATATAGTCTCCTACTGTGCAACACAATCTCAAACATGCAATTAGATATTTTACACATTTTTTAAAACTTTACAATTATATAAGTAGACTTGATTATATAAGTAGACAATCTTTTGGCATTGAAACAACTTTCAAACTTTACAATTAACATCATCAACTAGCTCCTCTTGGCCACCCTCAACACTGATACTCTTGTACCATTTAGCACAGAACAAGTATAACACAAAATCAAAAGCAACTATTCCAGCAAGTAGGAAGAAAAACCTATCCATGTGTCCTGTGTTAAGGTTATCTGGAATCCAACCTTTGTCATGTCCTCTTGCAGTGATTCCCATAATCACGTTCACCAACATGCTACTCATATAGTTTCCAAGTGACATTGAAGCCATACAAAGTGAACTACCAAAACTTTTTATACCATCTGGAGCTTGTCCATTAAAGAACTCCAATTGACCAACATACATGAAAACCTCTGAAGCACCAACCAAAACATACTGTGGAATTTGATAGAATATGCTCATTGAACTACTCTTTTGTCCTGGAATAATATGTCTCAGCCTTGCAATCTCTGTCATACCTGTGGTATAAGTAGTTAGTAGGTAACATTTTTTATGCAATCAACAATAAACATTTGAATGAAAGCATTAACTAAATTTGTTTTTTTTACCTGATGCAACCATTGACAACATTCCAAATATTAAGCCAATTCCCATTCTTTGAAGCTCAGTAAGTCCTTTTGGATTACCACTCAATCTTCCAACTACTGGAACAAGGATTTGGCGATAAACTCCCGTGAATACAAGGACACTACAGATGTCAAATACAGACATGCTTGCTGCTGGTAAACGAAATTCTCCTATTTTGGAGTTCATTGCATCTCCTTGCTCAACAAAGAGTGAAGCCATTTGTGTAAATACAATTGAGTATGTTATAGTGCATAGCCAAACTGGTAGCATTCTTAAAATGCATTTTGTTTCCTCAACTTGTGTCACAGTGCAAAGCCTCCATGGATTGTTTCTACTATGCTCATCATCCTTCTCTGTAATTGTTGCTGCTTTGTCCATGAATCTGCCCCCACCCATCGCCACAAAATTAACAAGTTTCAAATTTTTAGTAATAAGTGTAGTACAATACAGAAACATAGATGCTTATAATAAAAAAAAACAATTAACATGCACTATGCATATATTTAGTTTAAATATTTAGTAGCTTACTTCAAATCATCACTGTGCAGGATCTTTCTACAACCTTTTATGGCAGATTTGGAGCCATTGACCTCAAAAAGTTTGTCTGGCTTAGCAGGAACAACATTCCATTTCCTAACAACAATGGTAAATACCTGTGCAATCCTTACCACAGGGTTTCCTGATGGCTTAAAATATCTGTATCTTTGAGATCCTGATAAGAAACACAAAAGTGCTACAACAGCAGAGATCAATGATATAAAGAAACCCATTGTCCACTTCCCTGTATCCTCATAATACACTAACACAGTATTGGAGAACAAAGATCCAAGATTGAGTGAAAAGTAAAAATAACAAAAGAAAGCTACTTTTAAATTCCTCTCTTTTGGATTTTTCTCATCATATTGGTCAGCACCAAAGGTTGCTAAAGTTGGTTGATGTCCTCCATAACCAAATGCAACTAGATATATAGACAGGTAGAAAATGTATACTCCAATTGATGATGTTGGTTTACAAGGAGTGTGTTCATCACCACAACCACTTGGGTTTATCAAGAAACGCCATGATGACAAAGTAGACAGTGCCAACCCCTATTCATTCATAACTTTTGTTAGATAGATAGATAGATAGATAATTATACAAAATTAAAAAACCAATTAAATATACCAACCAGAATAAAGAAGAGTTGAAAGATTGTGCAAGTTAAGTAACGACCCCAATAAGAGTCACTGAGAAATGCTCCAATCAATGAGAACATGTAAACTGTTCCTGTCCATTTGCTTACATTATTAGCAGCTTCAGCATTGTCTTGACCAAGAACTCTAGTGAGGAACAGAACCAAGTTCACTCCAACTCCATAGAAAGCTAAAGTAGCTAATGCTTGATTCACTGCATTCATTCATTATTCAATAATTGAGCTAGAATCAAACAAACAAATAAAGAATTAGCATGGGACCATTTCATTAGTACCAAGCAACAGGGTTGCAGCTTTTGTGCCTCCTCTTTTCTTCTCATTCATTATGTCAAATTTTTCCATAACTGCCTCTTCTATGTGATTTTCATTTTCTTCCATTACCTATTAACATATTTATTTCAAAACATTTTTGTCAAATATATTTATAATCATTTGGCCTTTCACCAGGTCTTACTCACACAGCTTTTCAAGTGAAAAAAGGGAAAATAAACATAGTAACGTGTCTATATGGACAAACGGACATGAGTATTTTTCACCTAAGTAAAGTGAATCAACAAAAAAAAAAATAAGAACATAGGAAGTAACTTTTAGTTTTTAGAATGGTCAATCACAAGTATATTATTTCAAAAATGCTACTTTAAGCGTAATGTTGTCCTTAAAATTCTACAATTGATTATGATTGATTGAGTGTAGGTGAATGGATATTTAATTTATATGCACATAAAGACTATTGATAAACCAAAATCATAATAATATTTAGATTAAAATTCATCCAAAATGTAATTTGTGATTAGTCGTTAGGGTAACAAGTTTTACCATGATGTTAATAGAAAAGAAGAAAAAAAATATCAACATGATAGTCCAACAATCATAGAAAAAACAACATACAATTCAATATTAAATACATTCATACAGATTGATTAATTTTAAACTGTATTAATTAATAACAAAGTGGTCGATAAATTATTACCATTGGACCTAATAAATATTAGATTAAATTCCCTTAACTTAATTTTAATTAACGATTTAGTCTTTTATTTTTTTTTCCAATTTGGTCCTTCATGTTTTTAAATAATTTCAACATTATCATTTAAGTGGGGTTCCGTTAAGAAAAAGTTAAAAAAAATTTCCTCCGTTTTTAGAAAAAGTTACCTTTTATGTTTTGAAAATATTTCAGAAAAATGTTAAAAGTTTGTTCTAAGTTTGTTAGTAGGATTGAGTCGTTAAAACTGAAGTTATGAGATATTTATACTCCATAGACATCACTTCAGATCAGTGACAATCGTTCTTAGAGGTTTGATGAACATATGCAATCATCCAGATGAGAGATTTTTTAATTTTTTCTTAACGGAACTTCACTTAAAAGATAACGCTGAAATTATTTAAAAACATAAATCACTAAATCGGGAAGAAAAAAAAAGATAAAGGAGTAAATCGTTAACCGAAATTAAGTTAAGGGACCACAAGTGATATTTAGCCTAAATATTAATAAAATTAATATTATTTGTTTGATAAAAAATTAATTTGAGATATACAAAATTTTGAGGCATGAGATAGTTGCTTTGACGGCAACCCATTAAGCCGTTCCTTTAGGAGTATATAAATGACATCTTAGGTCGGGTTTGGTGTGTTCTTTATTCGGTCTCAATATTTAATCGGATCAAATTTTAAACTCTAATTCATTCTTTAACCCGATCAAATCCGATGAGTTGCGGATTCATTAAGGACGAGACGAAATAAAGACAAGACCGATCCCAAAGAGAGACACGAAATAGTAACTCTTAATTTTTTTTAGAAAAAACAATTAAACATAAATATACTCATAATAAGTCACATTTAGTTACCACTTGTTAATTTATTTGAGAGTAATAACTCATAATATTGTTTTAGAAACTATAAATTACTAAGTTAATGATTTGTCCTTAAATTAATTCGAACTCGATCCTTTTTTTACTTTGTTTTTGTCCGTCTTTATTTTTTTGAGACCGGAACAAGACAAGTTGGCAGGACGGATCTAGTCTTGTACACTTGTACGATCTTTTAATGTGTATCAAACTTAATATCTTATATAATTACATTATAAACTATATTTATGTAATGTTGTATTTTCTTTTTTCCTAATCGTTGTCATAATATATACGATGTAGATGTAGATGTAGACGATGAGATAACATTTTAAAAACTCGGACTTTTTGTAATTTTACACGTATCTTCTATTTCTACCTTTGTAGCCTTTTATCTCAAATGAGACTTCCGTTATTTGTATCATTACCGAAGAATTCACACATTCTATCACCAAAAAAAAGGAAGAATTCACACATAAAATTAAAAATTAACTTAACATCAAAGCAAAATATTGTAAGAGTTTGGGTGCTTCAAAGATGAATTTTTGAATGTGGAGTGCTAATTATTCCAAGGATGAGTGATAATAATGAGAAGTTTAAGATATTTGTTTGTTTAGTCATTGTTCATTATTATCATATTTTTATCGTAATCAATTTTTCTAACATGGTATGAGAATTGTGAGATCCACCATTTTATGTTGCATTCTTTTTACTATTATAATAGTAAGATTAATTTACATGGTCGAATAAAAGTGATCTACGATAGACCTATACTATTAGAGATGTTAATAAACTCTTGAAGTCTAAAATTTCTTTAAAAAATTTCATACTAAATTTTTAATATTAAGTTTTTATTAGAATAAAATTTTCAAACTCTTAACTCATTATTTTATTATTTTTATTATTTTTTTGTAGGATTAAGTGAGAGGCGTCATAGGCATAATATTTTGTTAATTTAGATTTTTTATTTAAAAAACTTTTGAAATTTATTTTTCTCGAAAAAATTTGTGCAAAAAATTGATGTTTCTTGAATTAAAAAAATCGAGAAAAAATAAAAAAAAT
>JBBPBP010000001.1:18236842-18246984 GCA_037974735.1 Cicer chorassanicum
AGCTTTTTAACTCCATTAGTTATAGATTTAAAAAGTAATTTCGACATTCAATAATTTAAATATTTATTGTTAGAGATTTTAATATAATAGAAATTACATTTAAAAAAAAAGATATATCTTAAAAATAATTTTTATGAATAGCTACTCAAACTAGTTTCTTATTTTAACCATTTATTAAAATTTTATCATTCAAAAATGTTTGTAACAAAAAGATGAAATATTTAAAACTATTTTTATGAAAATATATTAAAACTAATTTTTCAGTTAAAACTTTTTTTAAATTATTTTTAAAAAAGTTTATAATTTGTTTTAAGTACTTTACAAAATTTAAACAAAAAATGTAACAAACGAGTCTATTATTATTGGCTCAGTTTGATTTGTATTTTTCCAAAGTGACATGTTTGGTTCTTGTATCGTTGGAAAAATGAAAACTCGACCAAATCAACATGAATATATTTATATATAAGGATTAATGTAAGTTTTAAGCAATATTTTTCCTATAAAAGTGTGTTCAACTTAATCAACTAATTTTATCATAAAAAATATGTAATTTGATTATTTAATTTCGAAGTAAACTAATTATTTTCATTTCGAATCCTTGTAATTTCCAATTAATATTGTTTGTTGCTTTTTCACACCATTCTACTAAATACATATAGAGTACCTTTGGTTGGTGCATTATTATAAATATTTGGGGAGTTAACACAGAATAAATTGTTCATTCATCTGCAGCCTACCTGCCAATGAACAGAATGGTGATTAATTAAGGCAAGAAGAAGTGACATCAATTGAATTTTGAACTACTATAAAGTACTTTAATAAAACCATTATGATTATTATTATCATTATTATAATAAAGTAAATGCATAAAGAAAAGCACTCACAATTAAGGCGTGGATCGAGAATCAGAATGAGTAGGTATAAAAAGTTAAGATGGAGAAAATCTTGAATTATAACATGCAATGCAATGCAATATATAGGAGAGTTGGGGAAGAAAGAGAGAAGGGAAAGGATATATCATTTTCAAAGAAAGCAATTTATTATTGATGTAGCATTAACTTAACTAAAAATACGGAGAGTGAGAGCGAAAGATATCTTAAATGAAAGCGACAATACTTAATACTGAACAACAGGGAAGAGTCTTAAACTCTAGTCTCTTCAATGGTGGGGCCTTTGGGTTTCTATTTCAGCTTAACAATGAATTCAACCTTTCTATTTTCTTTAATTGTTTCATTTGATTTGATACCCTCATTTCATTTTCACTTTTGAATTACTAGTATGTGGTCACTATTCATTCCGAATTTGCTATCGTCCATTGCCATGTGTCTTCTCTTTTGGGGAATATCTAATCTAACTCTGCAAGCTACCAAATTTCTGTCATGAAAACATACACATATATGATTATGATCCATCCATCCACAGCTAGCTAATTGCTTGAATTATGCAAGCTCGTACAATTAATACCTGAGGACCTACCCATATACTATAAACATACATACCAGGGGAAAGGGTAAGTTCCCATGCAAAATACCAACCCTTTTCTTCAGACCCTCTCGCTTGGTACAACAATTTGAGTCCAATTGAATTGTGACTTTGCCGTTTAATTCTATATCTTTCATAACTTTCTCTTCATTTCTCTCATCTCTTAACACATCATTCTCTCTCTCTCATCCAAACAATGTTATTTTAATCACATCAATACATCCTACAAATAGTGTTATTATTTTAAATTTAAAGAGGTACTTGATCAAACGACCTGCCTACAGGTCAACGCCTATTAAATCTGAAAACGAGAGCACAGCATGATAATGTTTTTTGCGGTAAGCTTACTCCCATAGTATAACAAATAAATATTAAAATCAGAACTGAAACCACATCTTGGCTTTATGATTCTGATACAAGTATTATAAAAAATGGTGACAAAGGAAGTCGATTGAATTTTAGAAGCTGAGGTAAGATTCCCCCAATCCCCACTAGTTAACATGAGGCAAATTAAAAATTGATTGACAAAATTATAGATAACTACAAAATTATGCAAGTTCAATCCTCGCCAAAAACCATGTAAACTAAAATTTCTATCACATTCCAGGCTTGCGTAATTCATCTATTCCATGAGCAAAGTGACACTTTTCCCCAAAAGTGCAGGATCCTTTGGTAAAGTTTTCGCACAGCTTGGTCTTGAAGTTGTTAGCAGGGGCAGAGGAATGTGAACTAATGTTTTTACCTGGAGGACCAGAGACCGAACTCACATTTAGAATGCGGTCATGAACCATGGCACTAGCTTGTTTGATCTGATCAAAAGTGCCTTCAAGCTCAATATTTTTAAGGTTAGGATCTGAGTCATGTTCTCTTATGGAAAGTTTAACTCCCGTTATGCGACAAATTTGCTTGGAGTTAACACCATTTTTGCCAATGATAGCTCCAACGAGGGAAGCATTGATACTAATTTTTGCAGTGGCTGAGGCTCCAAAGCCGACAGCAGGTCCATGAGGTGGAGGCTCAATTCGCCCACCAACCCTGCTGCTTTGCATTTGTCCCATGGCACGAGTATCTTCGTATGCAGGGACTGTGGGCCTGCCAAGCTCCCACTCACCATGGGCAAAGTGACATTTATCACCAAATTTGCAACCTTCGGCTGTATTGAACTTGTTGCACAATCGGGTCTTAACAACTGGTGGAGAAGACCCATCTGGGAATGATGGTGGAACATTTGGATTTCTACCAATTGGTGGAATAGCGGGATTGCTACCAACATTGATCATCTGAGAGACAGCTTTAAATCCCCCTGGAACGTAATGCAGGAAATGGCATCCTTCACCAAATGGACATCCAGAGGTGCTGCACAATAGATGAAAGCATATATCAGATTATCAGACAAATATACATAAATTAACCACGTGTTCAGCCTACAAAAATAGTTAATATCTGAATGACTTTAGGGATTCTCAAATCATTTTTGCAATTTGATGGAACCCAAATGAACAGATGTGTGCAAGTATTGTAACAAACAATTATCAAATATTGCACACATAATACACCAGTATCTTCCAATGCAGAAGATGGCACAGAAATGGTAACAACACAACTTATAATACTTCTACATATTCTAATATCAGCATTATTTCATCCGCAAATAGAGATTATCACCGATAGATACAGAAAATGTGAAATACCATGACCTCACTGCTTCTGATTCAAACAAAAATAATTATTTACCGCCAAAAATAAACCAGCAGGAGACCGTATAAAACTCAGGCACCAAAACAGGAAGGAGAACAAGACAGAGGTCTAGTCAAATCTTATGCCAAAAAATGATAGCAAAAGGATTAATCCTAATATCGCACAAACATAAACAACAGAGTAATAAAAAAAGTGGTACAATTTTTTCAAAGAAAACCAGAATATAAGCAGATAAAAGTGATAAAGAACAATACGGAACGTAACTACTTTAACAGAAAGCAGAAACATAATATATATTGTAAAAGATGGTGAGAATAGTAACATAAATTAGGCACTCATCCAGCAAGGGCTAGTTCCTAAAAAAGAGAGGTTGAGGATATTGCAAATGATCAAGATAAGATTCAGCAACAACATAGGATAGGTTTGCTCAGTAGATGAGTGCCAAGGGTTTATTTAAGCTCAAATCGTCATTTCACAACCTAAAACACTCAAACCACTATTTATTACACAACATCAACAAAATATACCAAAATGCCAAATACAGTGTCTTAAACCTCCATCAATCAAAACATAAAACCTGAAAATTCCCAACTTTTGCCATCTTCAAAACCGTAAACTCAAATTAAAAAATTCCAGATAATAAACCATTTAAATAATTTCATATTGCAAATCTATCCTATGCTCCCAATTCACTAAGGGAGGAGTTGGAGATTTAAGTTAAGGGAAAATAATGAAAGGAAAGGACTTGATTGTAACAATAAAAAACTGGGGGGACACCTTTCAATAAAAAATTTATCAAAGGATCAAATTTGCATAGTAGTCATTAGTCATAGTGGAGAAACTATAGTGCAATTAACCAAAAAAATAAGACATGTATGTAGTGATAATATTAAGAAAAATGTCATGATTGTAACAAAGATTGGTTGAAACAGCTGTTTATTATTCTAATTGAATATGCACCAGACACAACATGGTTATAAGTGATTAATAACCAGAAAATATAAGAAACAACCAACAACACATAGGAGATAAACGATATAATTAACAGGCATATCAACAGCACATACGTGATAAACAATATAGTCAACACACATTAAAATTATAATCTCAGGTCATGTATATTTAATGAATGCCAGAAAGTATCAAGTTTTCCAAACATAATCCACAACTAAGTATGTTTTGAATGCCTTGAGCATCAATTATATTTTGCTTTATTGAGAGATCATGCCATAAGCCATGTACTACTCTAGCCATTTTATTAATCTTTGTCATAAGGTTTTGCATAAAATTGTACAAAACCAATATATGTGGATCAAGTTTTGCATCCCCAAAAGATGATAGAAGTGCTTTTGTTTATATATAGCCTGTCAAGCACTTAAAAGAACTGATCTTGAGAATCAACAATTCTGTTCATAGTCTTGTTATCATGATTAGAAGTAGAACCTGTACCACAGCTTTAATTACCCAATTGATTAGTGAAATCATATGGATTGTTCTTGCAGAAGATTTTGTATCAATTATTTTCTGAAACATTAGAAAATTTGTACATATATGAAATTGCATTATATTTTATTTTAGATAAGTTAAAGATTTGAACCTGAAAAACTTTGTGCATGGCTTCAATTTGCTTCCTAAACCAGATTGAAAGGACTCCGTTTCTGTTGAAGAACATTAATTAAAATTTATTTTATCTTTTAGGCTTCAACTTAAAATAACACCCGACGACCATTTTATGTGACTTTTTAAGCAATTTTAGCTCGTTTGAATTTAAGAATATTCAGTGTTTTCGGAGCAGGATACGAAAATTAATAATTCAGCGTCTAATGCACAAAGCCTAAATTAACTAGAGTGTATGATGATAGGAGAGAAAATAAATTACAGAAAGGTATTAAAAATGGAGAACCTTCATTTGTTCATTCGACACATAGCAAAGTAAAGAAACAAGAAGGAAGTGATAAAGCATGCAAGAAGAAGAAGAAGAAGAAGAAGAGTAAAAAGAAAAACCTGGTCTTCCCCTCTTGGCGCCGCCATTGCCATTAAAGGCACCTTCAGGTCTTCCCCTCTTGCGATCCATTGAAGCAGTGCAAAAACCTCGTCCAATTTGAACTCTAGGGTTTCAAGCATACACAACGAACAACGAACATCGAACCACATAGCTAGTTACCTATTTTTTGCTTATATATATACGCAGGAGGTGACACGAATGCAACCCTCCACCTCCTGCCCTATCCTATTTGGATTCGCATCCTTTAATAATTTTCAATTTTTATTTTAAAGGTTGTTTCTAGATTCTTAAAAAATAATTTTATTATTAATAATAAAAAATCAGAATAATAATGTTATAAAAAATAATATTTTAAAAATCTATAAAAAATAATTTTTTATTTTCAGTAATTTAAATTCTTTTTTAGACGTGCATTTTAATAAAAAGTTTAATAAAAAGAGACAAATTTTCAAAAATGATTATATTTTTCTAAAAAAAAGTAATATTTTATAAATAAAGATATAAAAAACATCTACCGCAAACTACCATTAAAAAAACATGAATATAGTTGTAAAAAAGAAATTTGTTGCTTTTATTAAAGAGAGACTGATATAAATCATATGATCGATGCATCATCCAATCATCTTTAACTTTTTCTCATAAAAAAAAAGTAATATTTGCTTCAAATTTTGCCACAAATTTCTTTAGGGTCTAATGTGTCATTTTATTGATTTCATGTTCTACTTTCTTTTTCTTCCATCATTTCATCTCTCTCTCTCTTGCATCATCGTTCTTATTAGCCCTCCAACAAATCAAGAGAGACGAAAATAGATAAATAAAATAAGCAAGCTTATTTAACCACGACACCAATCACTTGTTACAACCCGATCAACTCCATTTCAATCCCACGAAACGGTTCATTTGCATTTTCTTTCACGTTTCTGAAAGTTCGTCGTCCCAACTCTCACTTATGTTCTAGTGGAATCAATCAGGTATCATGTTCTCTTCCCATGCTTGTTATTTAATCTTAATTTGTTTTGTTATCGCGTCTCTACGGTGTTTTATTCAAAGCCTATTAAAGTCAAATTTACATTGCCACAATGCATTCCTTTAAATATACGGTGAGGATGTGGTAAGTGATTTTCCTTTTCACGTGTCTTGTTACTTTGTACAAAAACTGGTTTTTTACTCCAAACCTCAATTTGTCTACAATTGATAAAAAAATACTTGTGTTAGGTTTAAATATTTATACTGAATTTTATAAAAACTTTGTTTTAGAGCAAAAACATTCAAATATAAATCACTTCTGTCCCAATATCATTTTAACTAAATCAATTTTGCAAAATTAAATTTATTTAGAAGCATGTTTGACAAATATTCAACCAAAATACATTCTTTATTGCTTTTTTTTATTTATTTGATTTTAAGTATACATATATGTATATAGAGAGGGAACGATGAATATAGTTTAAAAACACTTGAGTTAGGACTTATTTTTTTATCACCTTGATTTGCAGAGCTAGCAATCAATCAGCATATTAATTCTTGACAGACAAATGAAACTCAGAAGGAGGTGATTAGGAAGGTTATAATCTTTCTCTTTCAACATTGTCATTGATATGGTTTCCGTTATTTATTACCCATTTGTGTGATGGATAATTGTTTAAACATACCTACAATGCAGAAATATGGCAACTGGCTTGAGAAGCATGGCAAGAGTGGGAAGTCTTCTGTCAACAATTCATTGGGCCAATGAATGTCTTGAAGCTCTCCACCGAAACAAGGTTCATCCTATAACCGTTGAATAATTATTCCATTTAGGTTGTTTTCACATTTAGTTTCCTGAAACTGAAATTTCGATTAGAGTCATCTTACAACATTAGCCTTCAAGAGATTTTTGCCATCAATTTAATTTCTTAAATGATATTTAGATAATCAATTTAGAAGTTTACTCCTTTTTTTGAAAGTACCCAATTTTATTTCCATTAAAATCTTGTAAAATTAAAAACATATCTCAGATTATCTGTAAAAAATAAGCATTAGTATAAAAGGGAAAAAAAAATCAAATTATGAAAAAAAAGAGAGAAATGACCATTGACACTAGCAGCCTGATTTTGAAGATTTTTATAATTGAGGAGGGAAGATGTGTTTTATGGTAGGGTGCAAAGTGTTAGAATATAAAATAGAATCTTGATATTATCTTAGAATATCTTTTAGAATTAGCTTTCAATCTTTATCATATCATATCTTATAAATAGGGATACAATATTTGTAATTATCTTATTGCTTTTAAGTCTATATAAAGAGTCTCTGTGGTGTAGTTTAAACACACGATTTCATCATATTTCTTTATGTTTTCCTCTCATTCAACGTGGTATCTAGAGTCTAATTTGATCCTCCTTGAACTATTTCATCAGTATTTTACTGTCGAGTTCCCAAAAATTTGGGAATATAACCATAGTTTTCCTCTTTTCGGCTACTATCACTTCCAGCCACCATCGCCACCGCCGTTTGCTACCACTAGTAAAAAAATTTGGCAACTTTTCCGGTATAAGTAACCGCTTCCATTGAGTGTAGATTCTTCCGATTTACGCAGGCCAGAAGCTGCCCCACGCGCGCTCATGCGCCTCCAACATCTGATGTGTTCAGCCCATGCACCATCGCCAACAGCCACGCGAGCGGGCACAGCTGACAAACTTTCAACACATTTTTTTAGTCACTCAATCGGTTTTCCGTTCCGTATTTGGGTCTCTCTTCACTTTTTGATTTCAGGCCACAAACACCTAGGTTCCAGTTCAAACAATTTTTGTTTCTCGGTTTTTGGCACATTTTCTCTCCCCATTGACTGATCATGGTTTCTTTTTGGTTATAATCGTGTTCCTTCTTCTTTGGTGTTTGTCATTCAATTCTGTTTTTATTAATAGATCGTATTAGTAACTTCTATTCCTATCAACAATCATTCCGGTGGTGACATTTACATAGATAAAACATATCAGCAATGATTTCTTTTCTCGTTGAGATAGTTCAGACAATAACTTTTGTTGTTTACGACTCACACCACCCTGTCTTTGACCAAGATGCATTGGCATGCCCCTGTCTTCATCCCAGATGTACTGGTCTCATCCTTGAGTGCAGATGCTGTTTGCCCCAATTGTCTCTCAAGCATTAGCTAGCTAGAAGTCCGAGGGTAGAGTAAAATAAACTAGGCATTATTTTTTATTCGAAACAACTGTGGGTGCTGAGTCAGCTTCTAACAGCAAGTGGTGGCTAAAGTAATGAAGTCTACTAAAAGGCCCAAATCATACACATTAAGTGCTTTTAAAAGTACATGATATCACCAATGCCTTGAGTGGAAGAGGCTAGACTTAGCAATGTGGCAAACTAAATTTTAAGAGAGATGTCTCACATTTATTGTCTATTAGTGTTTGAATAAGATTACTTAATAAAAAACCTTTTGGAAACAAAAAAGTATGCGATCTTTAAATTTAAAAACACTAAATCATATTTAATTTGATACCAAACATATCATACTTCAAAAATAATTTTTAAAATTATTACAAAGAAGAAAGTTTAAACTTAAATAATTTATCATAAAACAAAACATTGTTAATTACACAATTTTTGGAAGTTTGTAACCAAAATATTCCACCTGACCATTTCAACCACTACTGATGGAGGAAATTTGTTGATTAATGTAGCAAAACTGAGCCCCGAGTCTTGTAGGATTATTTGGATAATTTACTGGATTCCTACCTAACTCCAAAACTAATGAAAAACACATGCCAAGAATTTTAAATTTTATAGGAATCAAGCAATGTGAAGAAATAGTTATCTTAGGCCGTCGGCAATTAACTCTTCAAAGGTCGATAATAGAAAACTTTTAAACAAGCTATTTTGTTGTTTGAGAGAATTGTGAATCAGAGTTTTTGTGCGAGCCATTGGAGCTATTTGAAATAGCAACAATCATGCTTTGAAATAAACACAAATTAGTTTGTGGATAGAAATGACTTGTTCTTCTTGGTTACTAACACTTATTTCAAACACAATACAAAAATGGCACAATAAATATAAAAGCAATCATACATGGCCATATTTATCTATGCACAAATAAATTAAAGAGATCACTAAAAGCATACTGTACTTATGACTTTCACTTGGCATTTACATTTCAAATATCGCTTCCTCATTTTGATTTGTTTGTCACTTGAACACAATAAGATTGCGATGTGCAAGATGGCCACCAAAGATATAAACTCAATCTTGTCTGAATCAAAAATATAGCTCTTTGATGATACATTCAGACTTTTATTCAAAGAACTTGGGCAGGAAGCTAAATGTTTCACTTTGTTCCAAATGGAGGTTACATTTATTCCTTGATGAAAACTAAAACCTGGAAAGAAATAACTTTCATTAGTAAAATTGATTCGTGTAGCTGTAATATTTATGAATGTTAAGATTATAACTTACATGATTTATAAGGAACGATGCTTTCAAATTCCCAGCTTACTTGTAGATTGGTGGTGGCGGGGAAGCATAAATGTAAACTGGTGGTGGCGGTGATTTCACTGGAGGGGGAGGTGATTTGTAAATGTATGTGGGAGCGGGAGATGGGGATGGAGGAGGTGGTGATGTGTAGTGGTATGGAGGTGGAGGAGATTTTATAGGTGGGGGAGGACTCACATAATGGTAAGGAGGTGGAGGAGACGGCGTTGGTGGTGGAGGGGATCTGTAGTAATAGGGAGTATGAGGAGTGGGAGATGGTGGAGGAGGACTTTGATAGTAATAAGGAGGTGGTGGAGATGGAGATGGAGGTGGGGGCGATTTGTAATAGTAAGGAGGTGGAGGTGATGGGGATGGTGGTGGAGGTGATTTGTAATAGTAGGGAGGTGGTGGAGATGGTGATGGTGGTGGTGGAGAGTGATAGTAGTATGGGGGAGGAGGGGAGGGAGACGGTGGGGGTGGGCTCTTGTAATAGTAT
>JBBPBP010000001.1:18269187-18285889 GCA_037974735.1 Cicer chorassanicum
ACTACCTTTTATAAAATATAACTTTTGAAATTTTCAATTATCCAATTTATTAGTTATTGGTGATAGTTTAGACAAAAGACTTAGTTTTCTTATTTATTTGAATTGCATAAATTAAATGTGATAAATTATTTTTTTAATGTTCATAATATGATTATTTTTGTTTATAGTTCATCTGGCAGGAAGTAATTAGGTCTCACCATTTTTTTAAAGCATTTAATTGACTCACTCATTATAACAAATGGAGTGTCATTTTACTATCCATATCAATACTTTTATCAATACATATTGTTTTATTTTTCTTTTTATGAGAATCAAAATGTATTAAAGAAGTACAATGGTACTTCAACCCATAAAATTACAAAGCTGTTACAACATAACCGACAAACACCTCACGTTAACTAAGACATTACAACAAAGATAAGTATAACATTGGATTAATAAACTAATCCGAATATTGAATATTAAGACTCATACCCAAATTAAAGATAAACCAGTCCCAAGAGGTTATCTTAATTTGAGCGATTAAACTTACACTCTTTACAACTACTCCTTAAAATATTATATTGTTTCTTAACAACCAAATATATCAAATGAGTCTAACCTTTTTCAACTTTTTACTCGATACAAGACTTTTATGATGTAGAAAATTAATAATAGGAATATTACGTAACACTATGTGATATTGTGGAATAATCTCCAAATGCAAATACTTATTAATTCTTCTATTTTCTAAGATAAGTATATAGTCCCATACAAATTTAATGTGATAAATTTCTGTATGAGAAGGAATAGGAAAAATAACGAAAATTAACATCTCATAAAACAAATTTCTTAATGTGATAATTATTTTAATAAATAATATTAGAGTAAATATAACTAATTTCTTAATAGGTGAGGAACATGAAATTTATGCTTAATTGCAAATAAGGCTGGGCGTATATATGTAGTACTTCTAAAACTAAGTTGATTTATACATTTTTATTAATTTATGTGAATTTTTTTTACTACGAGACAGAGAGAGTAGCAAGGAAGTAATAAAAGTATAAATATATCAACGTATCAAATGTTTCGTTTTTTATTATGACTAAGCAACTTATTAAAGACGACCTTTTTTTTCTGAATTAATAAACACGACCTTCTTTCTTACAAGCGACTTAAACAAAATAGATTAATTAATGATTAGGTTGGAGCTGTTTGAAAATGGGAGATGAATATATTATATTATATTATGAGAGCATTTTAAATGAGTGAAAAGCCAAAGAAAATCGTTTGAGAAGTTGCATCAAATAAAAAATTGCGTCACTCTTCTAACTAATCCCAGAAAAATTGCCCCACTCACTTAGTATATAATTTTCATAATAATCCAATCATAAACGTGTCACTTTCTTTCTCTCACTTTTTAATGAGACTGAGACTCGAAGCTTCCCTTTTTGTGTTGAATTATAGAAAGATTATTCGCCACTTTAAATTAAGCCTTCATGATGCTTTTATTATCGATTGATTTATTATTACTATTCCTACACAGTGTAGTAGTATTCACTAATTAAAGTTTAAATTTATTTGCTAGAGTTCTCCCTTTTATGTTTGGTTTTATCAATACTTCACTCATCCCGTAATAATAATTGACATAACTTATATATTTTACGTTTTTGAGGTGATACTAATTATATTTTTTCAGTATATTTTATGTTGTATTTTTAATAAAAGTTTAATTATCATCTACTATTATTCTTCTAAACAATTTTATAATATCCTACATCACATTTTATCTTGTATCTATATTTAAGAATTTTCTGAATTTCCGTAATTTATTAAAATATTTAAAGATAGAATTACAAAGAAAGGGCTGCATTCGAAAAGACACCAACCTCTAACTGCCTGGCTGCCTATATATAGACCATAAAACTATGATGTCATGAAAATTTATCACATACAAAGTGATTTCCATTATGCCACTCATTATTATTATTTTTTATGGGACCTATTGTCTCATATATTCTTAATATTCCATATTCCACGACACAAAGTGAAATTGAATACGACGGACATAAACTAAAACAGGAATCATATCTATATGCACCCTTCCATAAGGCGAATTTGGATTAGATAGTCTCAGCACATACAGTTACATGTATTTAGTTCGTTTGATTAAGATTATATTTGTGGAATTTTAAGAAAGATTTTATTATTTTTTAAACAAAAATTTATATCATAAATCACAAGATTGTGACGGCAAACAACATAGATATTCAATAACCCAAAAGACCACTTGTGCTACTTTAACTTTTTTTTCCATCATGTTATTAGATGCTTCTTGTTGGCGAGCACCAAACAAAAATAAAAAACAAATCAATGACCATATAAACTATATCAAATCTAAACCAATTAAATCGGTAAGGTACAAAAATCATTAAAACAGATTGATTGTTTTTATGTTTGGATTCAAACTAAATGATTCTAAATCCGTTGTAAATAAAACACTAAATGAATCTAAATAAATCCAATTTTTATTAGTTTAAGTATCTATTTTGTTTGGTAAAAAAAATGTATTGATTTTATGTTATTTAAAATTGATCATCCAAAACACAAATATTCTATTGTTATTACTTTAATTTCACATTAAAATTAATAGTGTTATCTTTAAAAATAGGTTGGGCGTGTATATGAATTTTTAACCATTATTTATTAATTTTTTCTTGTAGTGTATGTATTTGTTTTAATAGTATAACAAATCTAGAGTGTTTGAAAAACTAGATTAAACAAAATCAAACTAACTCCTTATTTAGTTAGAATCCCGTGAAAAAACATTACTCTATCCCTTACAAAATAATCAACCTATTTGACTATTTCACATTAAAAAAATGTATAAATGAAAAATAAATAATATTTCTTTCGTCTAAAAAATAATTGACACTTTTAATTTTTAATATTAATTTTTTTTAATTGTACTCTACACTACTCTCGATTCAAATTATTTCACTTTGATAAAGATAATTTAGTAAAAGTATTATTTTTTTTCTCTTTTATTTATACAATTTTCTATATGAAGTGGTCAAATATGTCGATTATTGTGAGACGAAGGGGTATTACTTTACTAAATTACTCAGATGAAGTGAATTTACTTTTACCATAAATGCAAAGTGAAAAATATTAAACTAAGTGCACGTAGAATTAATCAGATAATACAATTAAAATACAATTAATATCAACTTGAAATTTGAAATTATCAATTATTTCAAAGCAATTTTTTGTAAACAGATCAACCAATATTAAATTGTCCCACAATATCTCCCTTTGATTGTCCCATAATAACTGTATTTGTCGCAAAAGAACTATCATATTTAGTTTTCAATACAATATTTCTTTATTTCAATTGTATCATCTAATTATGTACATCACTTTTATAAAAAATGCTGCCCAGTTTCATGTGAGGGTTTGAGTGAATTGATTATTGGAACTTAATTTTAAAGACTCACCTAGAGGTTACAATACGATAAAATTAGGAACACCTATGTATTAACAGAATATAATTTCCTAAAAGAAAGAAAAAAAATCAGAATATGATATATTTTACATATATATTAAGAACATCAGCACGTATACTTCTCTTAAATGATTATCCACGCCTCATCAAAACTCAGAAGGCTCATTCCGTGCAAGACATCTTGATCTCACCTATAAGAGTCACAATACAAAGAATCCGGATGATAAAAATTTAATCCGGTTCATGTCACGTTCAGATTATGTGAGGTTCCATTGCTTTATCATTAGCAGTTTGATCTTTCAATATTTTTTGTAAGGCATTATGACATCTGAAAGTATCCAATTGAGTTATGTAAGAACTAAGAATATATGAATGAATCAATCAGGTTTAAGAATGAAAAAATGACCTGGCTATAATTTGTCATACCTCCAAGGGAGATGATCAAGGAACATGGATGGTGAAACAATTATATCTTTGAAGCTTTCTCTGTTTGCTACGTAAGCTCTATAATATGGTCTTTTCTGGTCTGGGACAATATGAATTACAAATCCTGGCAGATACATCTCTTGGGGATCATCAGCAGACTGATTTTCAGAAGTTGGAACAGAATCTATAAACTGAGACACGGGATCATCGATTGAATGTACATCTGTAGCAAAAGGATTTGTAAATTCGGCATTATTAATTTCAACAATATGGTCCGATGCCCTAGCACCAGTCCAGAGTGCACATTCATCATGCTCATCGTTGTCTGCAATATAACCAAAATAAGCAACATATAATAGCACCATGCCAACAATCAGAATCAGAACAATAAAATGATTCGAAATCTGCACTCCCAAAAGGATGCATATATTTACCTTGGTCAGCTGTAACAAGAAGATCCCTTTTAATAGCATCAGTCCATAGTGAAGCTTCTTGAACCACTTGTTTGTTGCTGCCTGCAGCATATGGCGGAAATCTTTTCAAATAAGGAATCTTTCACCAACCTAGTTTGATAAATTTTGAAGTAATACGCATGACTTTCATCACTCATAATAGTAACAATATCAATATGCACTGTTCAACATGCCTACTAACTTATTAAGATGAACAACCTTTAATATCAATCTCACACTGTGCTTCATGCTCTGCCTCCTGATTATTTCTTTCATATCGACTTATATATAGAAACCGACGGGCAAGTCTGAAAATCATGGCACTGTCTGCTTTAGGATCTTGTGCAAGTGATGTGATTGCAGCTGCCCTTAGCCTCATAATGGATCCAATTGAAAGGCGGGATGAAAACTCATTTCCAAATATAATGCTGCATCATAAACAACCAAGGCAAACAGCAAAGAAAACTGAAAGTGTTGCCAAAAGAGAATCAACTACAATCAAACTTTTCACCAGTAGAATTACCTTGTTATAAATGCCGAACATGCATTTGCCACAACAAAATCCACACATGGGAGTGGCCCATATGAGTAAACATGCAGATTAGGGTATCGGTTATAAAGCTGTAGAAAAACTCAGCAATTTATTTAAGAATAAAATCAAACAATTACAAAGATAACATGGCAAGTAAAAAACACAATGCAGAAAATGTCAACCTAAAGAAATACGTTAGCAAGAAAAAACAAACAGGAAAATGATGTGGAAAATTACTTCATTAACTAAGTGTGCACAGTAAAACAGAACACGTTAATTTCAGTAATGAAATGAAATAGCTATCATTTTTAAATTTTGAGTGCTGATTGTAGAATTTGAATACTGAAGGAATGAACTGTGATTTGATGATTTAAAAAATTATTGCAGCTGAGTTTATTAAATGACCTCCCATGTTGGATGTTTTCAGCATTTCTTCACTTTCACTCTTGGTCAGTACTAAATTAACAGTAATAAACCAGTTAAAGTGATTCCTTGAGTTTTCAACCAATCCATGAATCTGATGTAACACTTAAGTAATTCTTACAGATAATAATACATACAAAAATATTACTTGTTTCACAGAAGTCTTGGGAAGTTCAAAGTACTTAGGGGCCCATCAATCCAAGAGGAAAGCTAATTAAAATACATATCTAGACCAAGAACTAAATTAAGACACAATCGTAAATCCAATTTCCTTAATTATTTTGCAGGACAACTATACATGAGCTGAAATAGAAGCAATATGCTTATTTTTACCATGATTTGTTTCTGTTTCATTAGAACTAGGGAGTTTAGTATTAGTATAAATAAGGATTAGTGTTTTGTCGTTTGCGGTAAGATGCAATGTACCATTTTACATATACAATTTTTTCAGAATAGACCTTCAATGAAGACCTGATTCGGAATGCAATCAAAATGGAAGATTATGCTTACTGAAGAAACAAATTGAAGGTAAGTTCAGCCTTTAAAAGTGAGAAATGTCATACTTGCAGTCCAAGCAATGCAGCTATAGCACCCCCAAGTGAATGTCCAACTATGCGGACATTATACCCAAAGCATTCGCAGCCAAATCCCAGTAATTTTGAAAGAAGCCCATAGGACTCAGAGTCTGCATTTCAATTTAAAAAAAAACAACTAATGTTAAAAGAAGAGTTTCTGTTATGTAAGAAAGGCAAATGTTTTTAAATTAAACCAAATTTCAACTTTAGTTTGGGAATTCACAAAGAAAAAGTATAGTTTTGCTCAGTCATGTAACGTAACCATTAACTCCTACAAAGTGTTTGTCATAGAAAGCAGGAAAGAAGAAGACAAATTCATTTGACAAGATTGACCATTTATATCTAAGTACTGAAAGAACCTTAAACATTTCTTACCATGCTCTCCAGGATTTCCTTCAATCTGCATAAAAAGCTCTCTTGCAGCCTCAACTATACCCGAATGCCCATAGTGGGGGAACGATGAAGTCACATTTTTGTGTATATCAGAATGAATGTGGTTGCAGCTGCAAGGAGAAACTTAAAATATATTGAGTCGAGAGACCAAAGTATTGTGTTGGTGGAACAACTAAAATATCTATAAAGTTTGGGGCAAATAATCAATTACACATTGGAACCAAAATTGTAAAATACATAGAAGAGAAAATATGATGGTTCCATGATTCTCTCTGCAAATGTAAAGAACCCAATAGTGATGTCATTTGCAATTGTCCAAGGCTGACAAACATAATTGATACTTGATAATCACAGAGCATAATTCATCATAATTTGAGTTCGTAGTTATGTGACCAACTGCAGAGTCATTTGAAAACCATATTTCTGATTTGGCTACAACGTCAGAGAATGTGCAGTTGTCCTAAAATTTGTAATCCACATATTTCAATGAAGAAAGCAATAGCTCCCCCACGCCCGTCTCGGAGAAAACCTTGTGTGTAACTCAGAAAAATGCAATTTCAAATTCATATGGTGTAAGTATATGGGCTGCTACAATGTTTAAAACTCATGTGACTTTTATAATCGAATTAATTTGGAATTTTTGTGTTTTCACCTCCACCCTAAATCTCTATACATGTTTCAGAATGTATTCAAAGAGTGAAAAAGAGGAAGAGTAATAAATACTTTATCAAACCAGACAAGTCTTTTGCAGAAAGGGTGCCTTCCTTGCATAACCCATCAGTTATTAGGTCCTCAGGGGTTTCAGTTCCACGTATAGCAATTACTACAGTTTGTAGATGATGTAGAACCACAATAAAATATGCAGCTTGACACTTGACCTGACATGGATATGAGCCAAAAAAAACCTTTATACTTGTAGACTCTGCTAGTTAAACATAAAAAAAAAAATGTTCACAATATCATACACAGATTGAGTATATAATAATCTCAATTTGGATAGCTCTGGGTTTCCCCATATTTACAACCTTAACCAAAGCCTTTTTCCATTGGATCCATCTTCTCTAAAGTGAACAACTCACTTTAGAGTAGCGAGTAATATCAATTGTTGATGCATAAATTAATGATTGATATTATATACACATATATAATAATTCATGGGTGTTGCAATATCAACCTTTTATTTTCTTACTTTACTAACAATTCCCTTTATGGGAGCCAAATTTTTTCCCATTATATGGGGTCAACTTTATGGATCACCCCAACTTTATGGATCAGCCAAAATTCAATCTCGCACAACATCATAGATTTTTTTTTATCACATATTACACCTAAAGAGTTCCTTCATTTCATTTATGCTACCTGGATCCTATGGTTCACATCTGTCTCTATTTCCCCATCATTCTACACATGCTGGACCCAAGAGACTTAAATTGTAAGATCCATGGTAAAGTATGCTCTCTACATTTCATCACCTCTAACCTATAATTTTGTTCCTCTTACTAAACATGCATTCTAAATATTCTGTTTTACTTGCACAAAAGTTATATACTTCAAGGTTTGTCTCCATATCACTTTTCCAAGTTTCCATATATTTCCTCTATTGTTTTACTATGACGTTCATGTCCCTTTTCATCTTCATAAAACGTAGAGGACTTTCCAACTGAATTTCACTCTTCTGTATTTTGTATGGCAAGCCTTAGTCCTATGACCCATAGCACCTCATATAAAGCACATTTGGACATTTAAATTCTCTAACCTGGTTTACTCTCCCATGTCTGAGTGCTTCCGGAGGCAAATTGGCATACTTTAGAAAGGCTGCAGCATGACCTCGCCACCAGTTATCACCATCCAAAACAGGCCGTCTATGAAAATAAAATAGATGCATAAACATGTTGAAAATGAAATTCTTTAAATTCATGCATGTTGAAAAAAGACAGCAGGAAGGACGTAATAACGTAAAAATAGAGATAGAGAGGCCGAAAGAGTGTAGGAACCCGAAGATATGCCTAAGTGCCAAGATACATCTGGCCTAAATCTGAACACAACTATTCAGATGTCATCTACAGGTTTAAAACTTATGAGCTCACTGACATTAATTTGAGCATGTGTAGTATATATATAGAAAATGTAACATTGTGTATTGATCTACTAAACTACTTTGATATGATAAGTTTTGTTTATTTTGATGAAAGACATATCAACAAAGAAAAGAAAAAAGCTAGAGATAGGGAAAAGTATCTTTCTAAGAAAACTGAATGGAAAAGAATGAATGGAGGAACAATCAAAGTAGAGAAACACTTGCACACCAATATAGAAGATCCCTCCAAGTGCGTTACATATTTTGATAGTAATATAATTTTCGGATTTCAGAGACCATTTCTTGCACACAAATACAGAAGATCTCTCCAACCGCATTATATATTTTGATAAGTAATACATATTTCGGAGTTCAGAGACCATTTCAATGTTACGAAGAACAAGCATCAACACTAATAACATGAAAGTTGAACAGAAGATTCTGAGCTACTACGGATTCAGTTATATACGTCGTAAAGTTGAATATCCAACAAATCACCACCTGTTGCGTGTCCAAGGAGACAAAATTCCTTGCCTATAGAGCCATGAACAAAGAAACATGAAAGGATTTCGCCCAACATCAAGCAACGGACCCTGCATCGTTGAATGTAATATAAATGTTAAAAGCGAGTTGGTAAAAATAAAACATGAACATGTAATTAAGCTTTTAATGGCATTACAGTGTATGCAGCTTCAGCAAATTTATGAAGAGCTGCAGCCTCCTTAATTCGCATCTCTGGTGCTTCAATGGATCCTTCAAAGGATTCTGGAGATTTTTCATTGTTTTGGAGTAAAGTTAAAGCTGGACAACAAAAACTTCAAGGTTATATCGTGATGGTGAAGTTAAATTGATTCACGCTACACTCTCTCGATGAAAAATTGGTGTGATCAGCGTTACTTTTATATTAAAATGCAATATCATCCATTTAAAAAATGTCCCGTTAACTCAAACACACCTTTTTGGATGAGGTGATTGCTCATTCAGCCCCCATGTTTGCTCATTTATTCGACTTTTTCGAATGAACTTTTATTTATTTTAATTTGGTTTGTAATAATTCTTAGTTTTTTGTAATTTGGAATTGTAATAATTTTAATTTAGATTTAGTTGATGTCATGTGTAAGTGAGGATACTTTGCTTCCTTATATTTAGTTTATTTTAGAAAATATGATGTAAGCTCAATATGGACATAGAAAATAGTATCATTTATGGTCCATTTAGGTTTAGAGATAGTCTTACTATAAATATGTATTTGTAACCTCATTGAGACAAATTTAAAATCAAATTAAAATAAATAAATTTTAATTTGGATCATCTTTATACTCTTGAGGTCCTTATCATTCTCTCCTTCATGAAGAAATTCGACCACGAATTTAAGCTCTATTATATCACATGAAGAAAGAATTCAAATAAACCACAAGTTCATCATATCCACCAGGGTCAAATGGAAATTTGGAAAAGTCACTAAATGTGATAAGTCGGTGAAACACATTTCCATCTTGAACAATTAACAAATTTACTTTCTTTTGATTGAAATTGGTGACAAACACTAAGTTACTTTATATTTGCAGAGGTTTCAAAGCAAATTAAGTCTCATGAACATTCTCTTCAGTCTTCATCGCAAAACAAACGGTGACTCAATAATTTCCTTGCAAGCATCATTTGACCAATCACCTTCAAGCACTAACATTGCTACATTCACCTCACTCTCTTGTTTAAAGACACTTTCAATTTTACCATCATTTTTCTCTTCGCTTTCAAAGTCAATGTATTGATGACATTCCTCCTTTTCATTTTTCTCTCCGCTTTCAAAGTCAATGTATTGATGACATTCTTCCTTTAGATACACTTCTTCAAGCACTTGCACAAGAGAATTAAATTTTACTGATTTGTTTAAGGGAGGATATTATACCTACCCACCCTATTTGACATAGCTACCCAACACAAACCGCAAGAATGATCTGCACAATTAGTCATTTTCTTCACAATATTGTGTGTATGTAAATGTAGTTGAAGTAAGTTATTAAAGGGAATTTAAGTTTATTCACCATGTACTTTGAAGGGCTTATATTGAAATAAAGTGGAAAAGAGGTGAGTGAGGAACATATAATAACTGCGGATAAAATAAGTATGGACAAACCTGCCAAGAGTTCCATATGACCAGTTCCAGAAGCACGATAGGCAACAAGGTCGCCTAATAATCGAGCAACAGAATAGATATCATCTTGTTCTTCTATTGCAGTCAAGTATTTGACCCTGCCGAGACAGCACAAGGTCTCGCGTAAGCCGTTATCAAAAACCTCCCTATAATGGGATTTCCAAGCATTGTCATGAGTTTGATAAAAAGATCTCCATTTGAGAACATCAGATCCTGTAAAGCACTGGGCTACAGCAACGAAACAGGCAAGGATGAAGAAGAGAGAGAGTAACTTGTGGTTCCACCAGTCATGATTCCATCCCAATCCTGCATTGGCAGGATGACGAAAGTGAGGTGAGAAATGTAATTACTAGTAGTAATAATAATAATAATAATAATAATAATATTGAAGTGGAAAAGAGAGAGAGAGAGAGGGGGGAATGGAGGAACTCACCAACCTAAAAGACAATAATGAGTAGGGGGTGTATGTTTGGAGAAAAAGTAAGCTGAGTTGAGGAGAAGGTAAGTAGCGGAGAGAAATTGAATGAGTGTGAGGGCGATTGTACATCGACTCCACCAAAGCCATTTCTTATACCTAGCCTGTATGATTAGGATTGAAATGAGAAAATTGAAATGAGGAAATAGCAATCAATTAGGGAGGGCAGCTACTGACCCGTCTTTGGAAGCGTAGAAGAAGGTCGTCGTGATCGTCGGAAGAGTCGTTGAGAATGATGGTGGCAGCAGAATGTTGGGCGAAAGCAGTTTGAACCATGGCAACAATTCGGAGAAGGGAGGCAATAGTAACAGAGAGGAAAGGGAGCAAAGAATGGAGATCGCAGAGGTGATAACTATGGGAAATTAGAAGGACGCCAAAGAGGAAAACAAAACAATTGCAAACCCACAAAACAATTCCCACACGTCTCAGGTTTCTAACACCCATCCCCATTGCGTTCCGATTATTGCTTTGCTATTCTTTCCAGAAACTCTACATATTTTCGAGACGGGAAATGCTCTCCTCTCACCTGTACTTAAATCACCAAAATATCCCCTCTTATATATTTTTAGTTTATTTTTAAATAAAAAATAAAAAAATTCTCTAGTTACACTCCAAAATACCTTCCTAGTATTTTGTTCTGCCTGCCACATCCTTATCACTGCATTTCCTTATTCACCTGCCCTAACTATCAAGCTAACATTAATTCAACTTAACTTTCCTTTTTCGAATAAAAATTGAACTTTAAGTTTCCAAATTATATCATCCATCATCTCATTCTACCCTCTTCCTCTTCCTCTCATCTTCATTCATTGTTATTATTGTATAAACATATTAGCCAAAAAATCATTCAAAAAATACTTATTTATATTTTAATAGAGGTTAAAACTATGAAAGTTTTACAAGAACTGATAATATAATTTTTTGTAAAAATAAAATTTTAAAATATTATTGGAATAATTTTATATTAATTATATTTAAAAACAGTGTAAATGTTCTAAGTAAATAAAAATAAAAAAACAAGCATAAAACAAAAATAAATAGAACACTTTGTGAATGTGAAAAGCTTTGAAACAATTGTGTTTTGATGTAATAACTTTAAAAGACAAAAAATTACAGAAAATAACTTTAATTACAGAAAGATTTTAACTTTAAAAGACAAAAATTCAAACGTGATACATTATTTCATGGTAAACTATCTTAATAGGTGGTATATTATAAACTAATATTTGAAAATTATTCAAACCCCCAATGACAACTCACAGTATCTATTAGAAATAAAAATAACACATATTCTCGTTCTAACGGGTGAGACAATGACGTGATTGGTACCAATTTTTAAATAAAAAAATAGTAAAGGCAAATAATAATATAAAATAAAACTTGACAGGGTTGCTTGTTTAATTCTAAGTCTGGTTTTTTTTTTTTCCAAATTTCTGAGACTCTAACTCGTCCCATTCTCACTTCAATTCTATCCGAAGATTGCTCTAGACGTAGCCATACAAGAAATTAACAAATCAATCTGAACAGAAAATAAACCGCTACTTTGAAACACAACTATGAATTTGTGAAAAGGAAGATATTTTCGTAGGCTACATAGCCATGGTCTACCACAGATAGATTACAACATACACTGTACAATTTCCTTCATTATTATTCGTTTAAAGTAGGAAGGTACAAAAATCAGTTTCCATGCATTGTCATCAAAACCTTGACTTCTATTCTATGCACATTGCAATAGAATTAATCTCGTAAAACAAAATAAGATTATGTGCTTGGTTTGCATCCACAACTGCAGTTCTCAAGTTCTCCGTGAAGCTTCTGTAAGAGGACGAAAAGATGATGTATGTAGTCAAGATCAACAGCACTCATAAACTAATGCATACACATTATATTTTAATTTTAACAGTTATATACCAGTCTATCAAGGAAATCATAATTTTCAAAAATACCGTAGTCATATGAAGCACTTTTTAATTCGGAGATGTGCATGTACATAAAATATAATATAATATTCTACATAGAACATGCCAAGGTACTTTTACACACCTGAACTTGAGTTTGAAGACCTTTAATATGTTGAACAGCCAAATCCAGCATGTCTGAATAACTTGTTTGCTACAATTAATGACATTTTGAAACAACATTAAGCCACCTATAATATGTACTTTACACACTGATTTGATGCACATATATGTAAGAATAATATTATCGTAGCCAATTCAATTGAAGATACTCTCATACTTATTGTAGAAGAGATTTTAATTTCTGACTACTCTGTAATTATGAACTTGTCTAACTTCAATTTGATCTTGACTCCTTCTATAGGCAAATTTGGCATTCTATCTTACTATGAAAAATAACTAGACTCTGATACCATATTAAAGAATAAAAGACAAAGTCATCATTGATTATAGTTGAATAAGCTATTATATAAAAACAAGGATGATGATGATAACTAATCCTAAGAGAGAGAAAAACAAAAAATAACGGAAACATTATTAACTTTAATAACTAACTAAAACTAACAAAATCAGTTATTTAGTAACTGATCTAAGAAAAATAGAAAAGTAGGAAAAACTAAGACAATGGAAGAAGTTAGAATAAGAGACCTATCATCACAAGGAAAGCGAAAGCGGAAGCAACAGCTAAATTCTAGTTCCAAATAATGCTTCAACTATAAGAAGATTGCATACACCAAAAAATTTAAATTTCATTACAGAATGTAGTGAGAGCTTGGAGCTTGGCTTTTCTAAGTTTCATCTTACACCTTTTTATTTACTTGCAAGGTGCAAACTTAAGTTCAAGGTTTAGTAATTCAAAAAAGAACCGATAGCTAAGTTCTTCGTGAAGGAAATGCTTGTGCGAATATCTTTGTGAAAATGAGAACTAATGGCATGGATTTGTTGAACGTGGTTTATGAGCCACATTCTAGTTTATCTTTAGCTCTTTTGACTAATGCTATGGGTGTCTCCTTTTTAAGGACTTAGTAGTCTAGACAGTAGTTCTTTGTCCTGTTTATCTTTTTCCCTTTTTCACATGTTATAAAAAAAAAGGACTGATAGCAAGGCAGAGTCGGTTTTTAATTAGAATCTAAAATAAAGAGTAAATTATACTTCAGTCTCTTGTAGAAAATTGAAGTGCACTTCTCTTTTCTCTAATTTATTTTGAAACATATACACCTCCTTCAATGAGAAATAAATATTTATTAAAGTTGAGTTCATTATAATAGTAATGGTGAATAAGTATGAATGGGCGTTCCACTAAAATTATTTATTTTTGTATCACTTTTAGTGTCACTAGCAAATGATGTTGAATACTTTATCATTTATTCTAGTGTCACTAGCATGAGTAGGAAGCAATGAATTAATAATACCTTATCCATATTAGGTACAAGGTCCTGTAATTTCTTCAACTTGCCACTTATTCTAGTTCTTCTCTCCTGCATATATACATGAAAATGGATTACGATCCTGATGAGAGATATTTAGAATTAGAAGGAAAGAAGAAAAAGGATTTTGATTTACCCGTTCAGCAATGCTACGGGGATGAGTGGCACAGCCACGCTTGGCACGAATTTTACAAGGGACGGAATCTTGTGGAATATGCAATAGCTTGTCAACGCTTGCCATTTCAAGAGATGTTTGTGGCAGACTATACTGAAATGGTTGAAATTGAATTATTAAGTAATTAATTAATTAAAATGAAGAATGTGTTGTGATGAGTGGATACTGACTAACCTGAGTTTCGAGGGCATTGAGGCAATGTAGAAGAAGATCGGGATCGTCGTCGTTGTTGTTGTTGTCATTTCTAGAACGCTTATTATTTGAAGAAAATACTATCGAATTTGAATTATTATTTGAATTATCAGCCCCCCAAGTACTATGATGCAATCCTCCATTATTTGCTGCGGCGGCGGCATAAGAAGAAGGTGGACCATTTTCAGATATGCGAGAAAGACATTCTTGCCCTTGCCCTCCATCTCCCCTTGTAATTGTGAACCCCGCTGCATCCTCGTCATAAAAAATTAAATACTATATCAGATCTAATCTATATTGTTGACTTTTAAGTTGACTTTGACACCCTGCCCTAAATTAGAAATTAGAAATTAAAAATTAGAAATTTTATATACATACCATTATGATTGTGAGTGGCGAGATGGTTGAGGAAACCTGCGGGGGAGCTTTTCTGACGGAGCAACGCGGATCCATCAAAGGCGTCGTATGAAGAAGAAGATGACCTCTGCTGAGGGGAGTCCCCGGAGAAATAATGTCCCGTTCCCGGCGGGAAAAGGCGCGATCCTCCTGATGCTATGACGGCATCGACCGTGGTGGTGAGAAGAGAGCCAGGTGCAGAACCGTATCTGGTGAGGGAGGAGGACTGTTGGTGAGACGAAGAGGAGGAGGAAGAAGCCGAAGACGAAGGAGGACGATACATGTTTGAATATGGATGTAATGTAAGTGGGAAGTGGGATAAATGATGAGTTGATTTGATTAAATAAAGAAGCAAGTTGTTGTTAGTTGGGTTGTGGTTTGCAAATAGTACAAAAACAAGGATGAGGAGATATATTAGATGCGCTGCCTTCCCCACTTGTCCAACTAATATTAATACTTTAACCCAACTTGTTACTCTCACGTGCCTCTTTATACTTACAGGTGCATGAATTCATCCATACAGCCGCCAATTACATCTATGGATGGGAATACTGCTAAACAACATACTATATGTAAATACTCATACTCGTACTAACAAATATCCAAAAATTATCCCCAAATACCCCAATTACAATTTAAGAGATAAAGAAATTGAGTGAACAATGTTATACAATATGAGAGATAAAAATATAAGGTGTATAAAAATAATAGATGTATGTGTATCATTATTGATAAAAATATATGTTCAATGCATACCATAACATAACTAGTTGTTTATAAGAAAAAACTACAATAGTTTTTTTAAATTTCGATCAAGTGTGGTTGTGGATGGGTTAAGTGGCGTCAATTTCTCAAAATCGTTTTATCTTATTTTATATAAAATTTTAAAATTAAAATTTGAATTATTTTATTTTTCAGTAATGATATTAAACTTGTTAATTACGTGATTGTACTAGTTTATGATTGCACACAAGTCAAATTCACTTTATTGGTATAACCTACGATTGGTGTTGTGAAAATAAGTGTGAATAAAGTCGTTATTTGGGTAATTTTGATTAAGTAGATTTTAGAGATTTTTGAGATATTATTTCGGGGAATCACTTTTAGTTTTTTTTCGAATTTCTCAATTGCCAGTGAATTGGGATATAGTAACATTGTTATTGTTATTGAACTTTATTCCAATTTTACTTTAATTTTAATATTGGTGAAAAGAGGAAGTCTCCGGTATTCAAGATTAAAACCAAAGGTGGTTGGAATCACAATGCTACTATACTCACAGGCAATGAACAATCCATTCAAGATTGGCAACAATTCAAACATAAAGGTTAAAAGTAAAACCACGGAATTCATAATTGCCAATAAATCATTCACCGCAACAATTCCTCAAAATATGTTATACCAAAATTATTATCGAAAGAATTACCAACTACCTTAATTTTGACAATACCAATTGTAAGATGTTGCCAAGAAACTATGATGTGTATATTTGTATGCACTCAACCACACACACATATATATATATATATATATATATATATATATATATATATATATATATA
>JBBPBP010000001.1:18288171-18299658 GCA_037974735.1 Cicer chorassanicum
ATTACTTTTGTAGACAAAAGTCTAAAAAAAATACGAAATTAATCAAATATTTTAAGGCATACACATCCCGTAATAGTTTTTTTTTTTAATCCAAACAATTTTATTTTAAAAAAATTCAAAATATTATACTTTTTACGCTTTAACTAGGTCGCATCACATATAAATATTTTGTATAAAAAGATATGATTTATCACAATTTTAAAATACAGTGAATTTTGATTGATCTTTTAAATAGAAATTACAATATAACTAAAATAGATGAAGTGTCTATTACGATAATTCAAAACATTGTGGCAATCTTAGGGACGCTTCTGTTCAATCTTATTCTCTATTTTTTTTTTTTTTATAATTTTAATTAACTTTATATTATTATTAATCAATAGTTAATATTTTTAATTATTTATTTATAAAAAAAAACTATGTGGTAGAAGGTTGATAGTGAATGCCTTAAAAAAAGCGCATTGGAACGGGCTTGGTTGAAGGCCCAACCCAAGACGTTGATAAAATGTTAGGGCAACGCAACAACGGCGAGTGAGGCAAAGAGAAGAAGAATGGCGGTTGAGAAAGTAAAGCGAAAACGAAGTGCGACTGGAAATAATGACGATAGAAGTGAAAAGAAAAAGACGGCGGCTCCATCATCGTCATCATCGAAGGAGGGAGCTGGTGAGCAATTACGTTTTTTTGTTGATCAATTTCAGGAGGCCAACCATCTTCAACTTTCTTCCATTGAGTTACAGTCCCTCAAAGATACATCAATTTTAGAGCTATCTCATTCTCAAGACACAGACACAGATTTAGATGTCAAAATGTTGGGTGATGATATCAAAGCGGCATTTGGGAAATCATGGAAAGAGGTTCTTTGTGAAGGAGACCTCTTACAAGGCAAAATCCCTGCTGGTAGCCCCTCAGTTGTTATTCTCTCTTCCTCTGCTTTAAGATCCATACACCTTTTAAAGGGCTTTCGTTCCTTCACAAAACAATGTAGCGCTGTCAAGTTATTCTCTAAGCACATCAAACTCCAAGAACAGGTCAATATTTACTCTCCACAACTTCACTTCATCAATTCAAGTTAATGTCAAATGTTACATGATTATTAGGTAATATTGTAGCTTGGAACCCAAGTATTGATTTTGATTTATGTTCCCTGCAGACTTCCTTGTTGAAAAACCGAGTTAACATTGCTAGCGGCACACCAAGCAGGTTTGTCATCTTACATCATTTCATTAAAGAAAATCTTGTTGTTTTCCTACCAACTATCAAATCAAATAATTCTGTTTTCCTTTTTTTGGTGATTATATCATCTACCAAGCATTGACATTGTTAGATAGATTTGTTGTCATGTTTATGTTTTGTATAGTTATAGTTATACAACTTTTACATTACTCACCATCCAATGCAGGATAAAGAAGCTCATTGACATGGAGGCTTTAGGCCTTTCAAGGTTAAAAGTACTTGTGCTTGACATGCATCCTGATGTGAAGGGCTATTCCTTGTTTACCCTTCCACAAGTCAGGTGTGCTTCTCTCTTCCTCCCTATCTATTATAAAATCTTCTGTTGTCAATTCTTTCAAACTTATTTCTCACAAACTTAGAACTTATGGATTATATTGAAATTACCACCATTTACATTAAACTAACCCTATTAATCTGGCAGTGATGAATTCTGGGACCTGTTCAAGAATTATTTTTATCAACCAATGATCCAGGGTGATCTGCGCATCTGTCTCTATGGTCCATACCAGTCAGCTGTCCGTTTAAAAGGAAAAAAAAGACTTCCAGTTGCTGATAAATAATGTGTTATTAGTCATTAATCATACTTGTCTCGTGGCTTGTATTGGAACATCTGTTATTATGATTCCATTATCTTTAAATGACCATCACTATTGCCTTTGTCCATAAAGTGGAAGTGTATTGCCTAAAACAGTGAGTGTGTCACGATTTCTTACTGGCTTTAAACAGACCATATTTACTTTAGATACAATATCACAATATTACTTCAATGAAGTTATAAAACTTTTAACATGCATTATAGCTTAATAACATGTTGAACCGTGCATTATTGTGGTCGTGATATATTGCTTTGGTCTGGTTCTTGTTCTTTTTTCCTTTTGTAATGGAACTTTAGGCAAAAGAATCGAAGTGGCCTTCGGCCTATACTTGATCAGTAGAAAAAAATTCACTTTGATCTCAGATGGAGTTTTCATGTTGAGTTCAAGTTGAGTATGTAACAAAACAAAGTACATGACAAAGTGGCCGCTGGCCAGTTAATAGGGATCGGGCTTATGAATTTGCCTCCAATTTAGTATTTTATTATAGAATCCGATTTTGCATTTCTGTAACTCTAACAAAATATACCCGCCTGGAATAGAAGATTTCACGCATTTACAAATATTTTAACCAGAAATGGAGCTAAAATCTGGGACCAAATGACAATCAAGACAAAATGTCTACAGTGTAGAGATTTATCAAAAACTTAATTATATCTTTAACAGACACCCAATGATATAGATCAAACATTCATTGTGTATCTTATAATATATCAGTTCATCCTGTAGTTTATTGATCCAAACTCACCACTATTGAATATTTATACTACCAATAATAACTAAGTATGACCACTATTTCCAAGTGATTTTTTCTTTCTAGTCATACGTGAGTTGTTTGCCTCATCCACTTTGTAGCAGACCACTTCTCCCCAGCGGTTACTGGACATCCTCCATGCACACTATCCGGATCTGACTGTCCATCCAGTCCCTGAGAAAACCAAGCAGAAATATTTTAAAAAATAATGATTGTCTATTGCCTTATTTGGCAAGACATAAAAAGTTAGTATGAAAAACACTCGGCATAGAAAATAACTCTCTGTAATCCAATACTCTGAATATTGACATTTTCTATCAAAATAAAAGTATTGATTCGCTAAATATTTATCCAAATGGCCTCAAGATATATATTAATTACTTTTGCTTCTTATACTTGAGTGCTAATATAAGAACTAAAAGCATATAACAAGTTCTCTAGAACATTTAAGAAAATTGCTGCTCCTATTTTATAATCCCCATGAATGATGATGTCCTTAACAAGCAAAGTTATACTAACCATACTCCAGAAAAGCACCGCGTTTCCTTTAACTGGTTTCACGCATAACCCTTTCTCTAATTTCCCACCACAGCTACATTCACCTGAACCAGCCTGAAACACATTGCATACATATTATCAATAACAGCCTTGAGTATAGTCAAAATGTCCAATGAGAATGTTAGATAATACTATACACCACATAGTAGATAGCTGATACTTGCATTTTACACATGGTGTGTGTTTCTCAGGTAAAGCCAAATAGTCAATAAATCTATAAACATTGTAATTCAGGAAGGCACAAGAACTAAGAGTAACATATGCGCAGCAGTGAAACATAAACAAATAAATGAGAGGAATGTGGAATAAGATTGGGATTCTGGGGATAAAACACAATTTTGATAATTCTACAAACTAAAATAAATGAAAAACAAAAGAAACATGTATCTTGTTAGTCAACAAAATAAAACACATTTTCTTCCCATTAGCCTGTCACTTAAATTAAGGCTACTCATACGCTTCACAGCAATGTCTACAGCAACTACCAAAACATGCCAACACAATAGTTCAGAAAATGAGAAGCTTACCATTGGGAAATGTGTTTCTCCTCCCTCAACATTGTCACCTAAATACATAAGCATTGTAGCTATTCGCTGCCCACCACGCTTCAAGTTGAACTGTCTCGAAAAAGAAAGGCACAAAGGGTTGCAGATGATTTATTGAAGCCACTCGAGGTGATTCTCACGCTTACTATAAATCTAAAATAATTAAAATAGCAAAGACAGGAATACAATACAACTTACAGTATCAGAAAAATAGTCGTGATGGGGTCTGTAATACTGATTCTTCTCATACCTGTGCTGCTGCAGATGTTAGCGTTGACACTAGCAAAAGCCATCATGTTCAGATAGATATAAGAAAAATAAATAAATCATATCCTCACCTCAGGACTTGCATAAGCTCTCCATTTTCAATTGGTACTTGAGAATAGACAGAAATTCTTTTTTCAATTGCCTAGTTGAGAAAGGGAACATATTTTATCAGACTGCACAATTAATACTATCCAATAAAATGTGGTTTTTTTATAAAAAGTAAAATTGGGTAAAAGAAATTAAATCAAATGTTTCCATGGGAACTAAATATTTATACAACAATACCAAACAAGTTAGAACTATTATACATGTACACAAATCAAATTTAATATGAATAATTGATGCAGGGAACACTAGCATCAAGAAAGCGTAAACTTAAACATCACATCCTCTTGGTATTTTTGTTTTATTTATTTCGGGGTCGATTGCATTGTTCTACAAGGTTACTACTATATCACTATTATTAAAGGTACCATAGCCTTAATAAATTATTACTTATTTATGAACTTCAGTCCTAAGGGTATTTTATTAATTTTCACACTTACTGGTCCAGGGCTTGGACCTATGTTTTTGTTGGATTTTCTTGTGCTTCTTGAAGTATAAGTTATATAAAGAAAGTCATATGGTTCATTCAAAAGTTTTAGTGCTTCTTAAAGGATCATAGGTGTTGCACAATGTTTCAAAAACTAAACTAGTAACCACCCAAAAAGGGTTCTTAGTGTGTATCAGACCACAAAAACTGTCCAACTTTATGGACAAACCAGCTGGTGCAATCCAGGTTTTTAACATTCATTTGATGACAAAATTATGAGGCAAGAGATAAAGGTAAACTGGATAACTTACATGTACCATAGGATATTTTTTCTCGTCATAACTCAAAAACATACCAGAGCTTGTCCTGACATCACTCTTGACTCCCTGTGGAAAATAGAAAAATCATCATGGTTTGGGAAGAAATACATGGCCAGAGATGATAGTGACCACACATGTACTACAACACTACATATGTCCATTTGTTAAGATATTAATTTCCTTTCATTGTTAGTCTATGCAGCAAAAGCGGCATCTGAAAGTAGTTGTTTGGCCATGTTGGAAGAGGCAATTATAGTATTTTATTTTTCATGATTGGCTAAAAATTAGTCAAATAACCTCAAGATTAAAATTGTAGTTTAGTTGAAGCACATGTTGACACTTTTGTCCAATAACAGAAGAACTTGTCAAAGAACTTTTTCAGATGAAAGTAAATTTAAATAACTTTAGTTCTCGACAAGTTTAACTCATTCAAATTTTCCCTTTTCATAGTTTCAAATAAAAAGCACTTTCGTTTAAATGGCCATACACATTATCACTTCACACTAGGTTATTGACCCAACAATACATGTATGAGCTTATTTGGCCATACTGTGGAATTAACAAAAGCTTCGCTTAATCTTAAAGAACAGGGTGTTTTGTTAAATCACTACAAGGTGTTTTGTTAAATTCCTGAAGTGTTTGTATATGGTAATAGAGAAACAAATCCTAACTTAGGTAAAGATTGGAGAACTATAATACACATCTGGAGATAAAGGGAGATGTTAACCATAGGACCCAAGCAGAGTGGATGAAGTGGAAGAGTGCTTCGGATGTGATCTGCAACATAAATGGACCGCTCAAAATTCAAGGAAAATTTAAGCGCACAACTCTAAGATTTGTGATGTTGTATAGGACTAGATGTTGAGTGGTAAAGAACTCTTAGAATTTGGGCTTTACGCTTAACACAACCCCTAAAGCTAGATCAAGCGGTGAAGATTGCTCAGCCTTATAGTTATACGAACTACTTTGGCCCTATCAGTAGTTGACTTGGGATTGCATCACACCCCTCGTGCTCATTATTGGAAATCTAGAGTGTGGACAAACACATGTGGAATAATGGGGATCTCAACATAACCCCTCACATTCAGGACTACACATCTGGAGTATGAACAACTGCAGCGGGAATAACAGATATCTTGGACCAATAATAATCAAGGATATTCTTCGATACCATCTTAGAATTTGGGTTGGACTAACTCAACCAGGCCTTATAAGGACTACTTTGACTATATTTCTAGTCGATGTGGGATCACAACAAGAGCCAACAAGAAAGTAAACCCAATGTTGTAGAGATGAGTTTGACAATTAATTACTAGTCAAATAAGATAGTCCAGGATTAAATATACAATCATTATAGAGAAAATTGGGTGGCTTTCTTTGGATAGAAGATGGTAGAATCTCGTCTCAAGTTACTTGGGTTACAGTTATGAATTCCCTAGGTGAGTTAGATATTGGCAAATGAAACTAAAACCCACACAGAACATCTATTGATGATTATGACCACTCAAAATGAAATTTATAAGAAAATAAAACTATGTACCTTTCCAGTCTTTGAATCCACCACTGTTGAAATTTTCAGGCGAGGGAGGGCTACTGCCCTAAGATAATCACATTCCTGTAAAAAGATATAATAACTTCAATACGCATCTGCAAAACGTTTTCAGTTGGAAGCTGAACATTTTTTAAATACTGTTAATTGCCCAAGATTAGTATGTAATCCTCTTACAGTAGTGGATAGGAGGGTCTTATATGTGTCTAACAAGAACATCATACTTCACAGCCAGCAGCCTAACACCTCTTGAGGAACTTTCCACCCTCAAATAGATGTTAGAATCTAAGTAAACCCTCAACTTAGTCATCCAAAGGCAAGGGTGTTATTACATTAGTCCAAATATTTTTGTAAGCAAATTAGTTCTCCAAATTAGTTTCTCAGAGATACACATTTGCGACCAAATTCATTCATACAAAGGACTAAAGTGGTGATACAAAAGGAATAATTTGGCAACAGTTTTGTATCTTTGAAGATTTAAGTGAAAATTCTTGTAAGAACTAAGATGTGTTTGGAAGAGCATATTCAGAACCTACTTGAGCTTATATTATGACATAAACACTTATGTAAGTGTTTGGGAGAACTTGTGTAATTAGCTTATAACATGTCTGAAAACTGTTTTGAGCTAATTTCACTAAGCTTATCAGGATGGATAGCTTAAAAAAACAACTTACAACTTATATGAAAATAGTTTAATCACAATCTCTCGTTAACAATACAAATAGTTTATACGTAAGCGCCTATATGATAAGCATTATTCAATAAGCACTTAATCAACCTGTTTGTTGAAACACACACCCAATAAGGTTTCACTTAAAGATTGGAAATACATCAGATATATATATATATATATATATATATATATATATATATATACTAGATTACTAAACAACCAAATCCTATTAGTACTCATATATAACTAAATCCCTATTAGTACACATATATAACTAAATCCCTACTAGTACTCCTATTCAACTGAATCCTTATACTTGAGGGATACTAAACAGAAACATATTTTGACAGAGTTTGATGAGAAAACTTTTAGAGGATTAATGTGGCGACACCATAATGTTTGGAGGACCTAATTGGGAATTACTCAAATTTTAATTGACTCTTGGGTCTTCACTGATGGGTCTTCACCTAATTGTACTGTACTTTAGCCCAGAGAATTTAAAGAAAATGCAATTAAGCGGAAAAAGTTAAAGATAACAATAGTGAATGCTTCATACCAATTGCTACCACTCCATAAACTGATAAAAGTATGTGCAAATGCAAACAAAAAAAATCATGTAGAGGATTATCTTGAGCATGTACCAAAAAGGAGGAGATATAATCTGAAGGTTGGTTTGCATTGTGCAGTAGCCAGTAGGATTTCATTTTCAAGATAACACACACACACACAAACAATTTGGAGGTTGGTTTGCTTTTTGCAGTAGCCAGTAAGATACTCGCACACACATTTCATATATATTTCTCCAAAAATTGTTTAAAACCAGATGTGTAATTTCGAGTTATCCCAAAATTTAGAAGCACAGAATGTAATGATAATTACAGAATGATGTTACTGTTGGATTTGATATCTTTGTGACTACATCAATAGGTCTATTTGTGATAATAAAGGTTTATCATAACAGGGGCTTACATTGTAGTTCTGGAATCCTATGCTTTAAGAGTAAATATTACCTTTTATTTTTTTATTACTGACTAACATTCCAGGCTTAATAACAAGATGCCAGCAATACCATAATCAAACATATAAGAATGATTGTCTTTAACTGCAGAGACATTATAGATTTTATGTTGATGAAAAAGCCAATAAGCCATCTAATATTAGGTTGTGGTGTCCTTGATCCCTATTCCCAAATTTTAATAAGAAAATTCCCCAAGAATGCTGTAACTGAAAGAAATAATTTTTTTAGCTATTCATAGCTAAAACTAAAGAACAGATTTGTGAACATATAACTTGTGTAGTATATTAAACTATACAAGAGATTTTTTTTTAAAGCCAAAAAGAGAAAGAGTGCAAAAGCATCATATGGTAAATTTGGCATCCCAACTATGTTGGCACCCCAAATCAATCACCTATCATTTGCAGCACCCTAAAAAGTATATTAAAATGAAAAGAGGGAAAATAAAGCTTGGGGAAAATATACAAGAGATTTTAATGAACCCAGTCTAAGAATTAAAGAACGCAATATTTTTCATGTCGCAACATGCATATTATCTTATATGATCCCCCAAAAAGCATGGATCATGCTCATCTTATTTTACTGAAGAAGATAGTTCATTAGAAAGAAAAAACAAGTATTTGAGCCCAACATATTGACTCTATATAAATAAGTGAACACCAGAAACATAATTTTAATAATGAAAAAAGCACTTAGAAGAAAGGACATATACCTCCAAGCTCAGGAAGTTATGCAGTAAAATAATTCGTGGAGACCAGCTAAGCACCTCAGGTTTGATCTACATCAAGGATTGAGGATCAGAGATGAATAATCATCAAAATTCAAAACATGGAAACCAACTCTTTTCTCCTAAACATGAGAAGGATTTAAAATAGGAAACTATTTTTCATTGAGAAAAGAGAGCAAGCCAATTGAAAAAACAGCAACAGAAACAATGGTTAAATTAATGAGTCCAATGCAAGCTGGAATACACAGAATAACATAAAGACTTTAAAGCTCAAATAGTAAGATGCTCCTGATATACAATATGCCCGGGAAAGAAATCGCGTCATAACAGAACTATTAGACACATGGAGTACAGTCAAGCATTCTTCAACCATGTACATTTAATTGTTCACTGAAGAAAAAGTGACTAATTTTTCTTTTTTCCCCAATTAAGTGCTCATATTTTCATGCTTATGCACACTAAATTAGTAGGCTATGGTATTTTATTCATTTTATTTTACTTGAAGGTCATTCGTTCTATCAAACAGATTAAGAGAGTGAGGAAACAGTAGAAAAATATAAAAGTTTAGCAGATAAAAGGGGGACAACATACATATCCAAGGCGTAAAATTTCTGCCTCCTTGTCATTATTCCAATACGGAATGCCTGAAAATCATTAGAAATACTCAAAAAATTGAAAAGGAAGTTATTGAAACTGCATGCTGTTAATAGAATTAACATTTACAATCTAAAACAATATTGATGGTCTAACATACAAAATTTTTATTATTAAAAGGTTAAAAAGACAAATAGAATATCAGTAAGGTACAGAAATTTGAAAGTTTGAGGTTTTGTCATGGATAAAATAAGAAAAGATATTGCTATGGCATGACATTTGATTTGTTTTAGGCAAAACATCACTGATGGTGGAAAGCATATAGAACTACATATGTCCTGCCTGTGATAACGACTTTGGCAGTCATGTAACTTACTCTGGCAGGTACCTGCATCACACTTTAAAATAGATGAAAGCAATATACTAGGGATGAAATAGGATAAAAGCTAAAGAAATATATTTTGTGGAATTTCTTAAAAGCAATAACACTTGTACTCTATACAACAGTAAAACAATACTGACCTATGGGCAACTGAAGGTGACCATTTCTCTCCAATCCACGCAATCTTCTAAATGGTTGAGAATCAGTACCTAAATGGGTCGGTTAGGTTAACAGAGCATACGAATTACAATCAAATATATAGATCAGATATACAACCACCACAAATACTCAATTTGATTTCACCTTGTTAAACAAGTAAAAGAAAAAAAAATCACCTAAAGTTAGATGATGATATGGTATTAAAGCATTCATAATATGCTTTCTTTCACCTAACCTAACAGCTTAAATTTTTATTGTGATTTTCCCCAAACAAGTTATATAATTTTTTAAATCAGATAATTGTTCTTAAACTAAAAAAACAAATAGGTCCTTAAATAATATAAATATTAAACTGCAATTCTAAGAAAAAGAAAAAAAAGTTGATACCGTATGAGTCTTCCAATTTTCGTATGAATGCCAATTGAGAGAGAGCACCTGCAACTCGAAGTAGAAAAAATCCATTACACAATTTATTTATAGTGGTAACATATGTTAATTGACGTGATAATTGTAGTCATGCAATCAAAACAAGCCGGTGCAATTTTAGGAAATCGAAGAGAGAAATGATGTGTAAATTGTGCGTAACAAACGCAGTTTATGAATATCCCGAAACAGGGTGAGAGGGAGATGTAAACAGGGTGATATTAGGGGATTTGAAGGATCGAGGCTGTAATGTAATGTAAAGTAAAGTGAACAGAGAGTAAAGTGAACAAGTAGGGTAGCAGGTGCGTGATCGCACGGAAATGGTGTCGTAATTATGCAATGCAAACTAGTTGTAAGAGATGGCGTCGCAATGGCAATGGCAATGGCAATGACAGTGGCAATGGAAAATACCTATAATCATTCCGACAGTGACGAAAGTGAGAAGTCCGAAAACGATCTTCATCGCGGGCGCCATGAAAATGGAATTAAGTCAAAATGTCAACAAGTCAATTTGAAACTCCCTTCTTCTTAACTTTCACAATCCCCTCCTTTTATGCACGTTGTCTTCCCTTCATCGTCTCCTTTGTAAACTTTTTTTTTATTTACTTTTTTTTACAGAGATTTATTTCTTAATTTCTTTCCTTCTTTCTCTGGTCAAAAATATAATAATTCTTTTTTGCCAAATTATTATTATTCTTTTCCACCCTTTCACTCATTTGCCCACGGTATTTATTTACGGATGGATATTAATTAACTATTAAGTGTCATTTTCTATCTCATCAAAACAAAAAAGTGTCACTTTACTATTTTTTGTTATGGTTGGTTGAATGGGTAAATTAGGATTACAAAATAGTAGTAGCATTTTTCAATTTCGTAAAAAAAACAGTATTTTTCAATTTTATGTCACTCTCATTGATATTAAAGTACAGTTATGAAAATAGATTTAGCAACCAAAACAAAAACTAATATTAGTCTTAATGGATTAATCAACTTTAACAATAAAATTTCTGAAGAAGATGAACTCGAGTTGAAATTTTATTAGAATAATTATTAATTAAAAATTACTTATTTTTTACTGAATAATTAATATTAGAGAAAGTAGTTTTTTATTTGATATTTAATAATATAAATTTAATTTATATTGACTGTACATATCTTTAAAT
>JBBPBP010000001.1:18299874-18310678 GCA_037974735.1 Cicer chorassanicum
ATTCATAAACATATTCAATAAAACAACATTATATAAGTGTATTTAATATTTCATCTACCAATAAAAAGTTATAGTTGAGAATTATTTAAACAATGAGATATTATATTCTATTTTATTTTTTGAAGTTTTACTTTTTGGCAAATTCATTCTTTTTAAATTTTTCTAATTACTAAGGATTTAATTTATATGTATTATTAATGTAATAAATTTTTATATTACTATAATAATTATATTATTAAAGATATTTAATTTTTTTGTAATTATCTTTAAAATAATATTTATAAATGATTGTAATTTACTAACATTATAAAATTTGTTACATTAATATTAGATGAGGATTAAACTTATCACTAAACACTAATTTAAACACAGTGTGTGCAAAGATTAATGCAACAATATTACACAATCTCTTCTTACAAACAAACAATATTCCACAATATCGAGAAAGATCTAGATAACACCAATTGAAAGCCACGAGCCTTTTGAGTTTATCCATATGAACTAGTCTCCCACAATCTAATGAATATGAATTTGAAAATATCAATTCAAAGCAACGAGCCTTTTGAATTTAGCAATACGGACTAGTCTTATACAATTAAATGAATATGGGTTTGAGATTTCACCGTGAGATATCAAGATATATTTGACGTGCTTCAAATAAAAATAATCTAACATTTCAATCTTTTACGTAATGATTAATTGTATAATAATATAAAAACTATTTACATTAAAAATATATATGAATTAGATTCTAAAAATATTATCTATTTATTATATGTCTATAACAACAACAAAAAGTGAGACTATTCCTAAGAGAAGTAAAATTAGGTTACAGGTTTTTTTATCTTATTTACATTTAACAATTAAGACATTTATTTATTTTTAAATTTTTTATTAATTTATCTTTTGTTATATACTTAGATGTAAATATGGTAAAAAGTTTGCAGTATAATTTTGGTAAAATGGTGGAGTAGTGGGAATTGAAATATAAAATATGTTTTGTAAGGTAAAGCCTAAAGGGGTGAAATGAAACGGTTGGTTGGGATTAGGAGGGAGGCAAGAAGAGAAATGAAATTGGTGTTAGAATTAGAATAGCAATAACATGGAAGTAAAAGAATAGAATCCTCCAATAATGAATGTGAGGTTGTTGTTGGCGCCACGAATTTGCCGTTGATGCTATGCGATACGAGGAAACAAATGGCATCTCTCTATCTCCATTCCATTGGGAGAAGGGAGAAAGGAGGGAGGGAAAACACAAGAAAAGAATTCAGTAATATCAATTTAATCTCTCTATTTGTTTCTAGTAATAATAATAATAATGCCGTGGTTTTCGTATTCTTCCTACTTGGCGTCCGTCCTCGTTCTCTCATTCGTCTTCGTTGCAGCAGATGCCTATGACAATAATGCCTCCTGCAATCACGACATGCAATTGGTAATACTCTACTAATTTCCATTTCCCTTTGCATTTCATTTTTATATATTAATATTTAATTTGAATTGTTACAACAGGTGAAGGTGAAGAACTGGGTTGATGGCAAGGAAGGTGACATGCTCAATGGTATGACCGCAACATTTGGCTCTTTTCTGCCCGAGGATGCCGATCAAACTCACAAAGCTCCTCTTCTTTATGCTAATCCCAATGACTGCTGTTCCCTTTCAACTTCAAAGGTTTTTCTCATTTATGCATTAATTAATTCCATCTTTATTATGTTTTCTCATTCATTCATTCATTCATTCACATCGCATTTCAGTTATCTGGATCAGCTGCTATTTGTGTTCGTGGTAACTGTGACTACACAACTAAAGCTGCATTCGCACAGTCAGGGGGTGCTACTGCTGTCGTGATGATTAATGAGCGTAACTTCTCCACCTTTCACTCAAATCAAATGTATTTCTTCCTGCATGTTTCATTGCCATCACTAATTCCGAAACACCTTCCCCGCAATTTTACTTCTTCTCATTCATTTTTATTTTTACTTCCTTTTAGCCATTTTGGTTTTACATTATCCTATTTCTCCAAAATCTATTTCTTTCTTTTCTCTCAGAGCTCTATCAGATGGACTGCCCCGCTGATGCTACTGAAAAGATAAACATTTCAATTCCAGTTGTCGAAATGACTGAGGCTGTTGCAGATTCTCTCGTCAATCTTTTGAAGTCTGGAAGGAGAGGTCAGGATTTCAATTTCTAAAACTTCTCTTCGGATTTCTATACTGTTTCAGAAAGATATTTGCACCTTTTTTTTTTTTTTTTATCTATTATGCTGTCTCAAATTCTCAATGTATATTATTATCTGCCTGTCGCAATGTCTAATTCTTTAACCACGATAAGAACTATAGGAGGGAACATGGTTAATTCAATAACTATGTGGAGGCGTGTATCTTGCAGTCAGTATGTTATTTGACTGTCTCAAATTCATTTGTGGTGAAGAATGAGAAGGAAGTTCTTATATATAGGAAAAGGGAATGGTCAATTTCGTTATTATTGTATGTGTACTTTCGATATAGCACATGGAGATATGGTTATTACTAGAGGCTTGATAGGTTAAAACTTAGATGTTTTTTCAATCTCCATTCTCTATGTGCTGATTCAAGTAATTTCAGTTGCAGTGATTAACTTCCCCATTGAGTACATTGTATTTGTACCTAAGTGTTATATTATATCCTGGACTTCTTATGTTGCCCCGTTTCATATACTCTACAATGAACTAAACATTAAGTTTAAACTAGTAGGGCTACAAGGTGTTATTTTGACGGGAATATGTTTTTGGCTGAGCTCTCTCTTCCATATAAACACATGCATGCACCCACACATTCTTCTCATAAATTCATTGAATAAATAAGTTAAAAGGAAAATATTACTGGTTTTATCAAGAAAAATAATATATATTTCTATTAGATGCTTATTCCCACATGATTTACAGATGGTTAATTCTGAGTTGACCATTGCAGTGGAAGTTCTACTATATGCTCCAACTCGTCCAATTGTAGACTTCTCTGTTGGAGTTTTGTGGTTGATGTCAGTTGGAACAGTTATATGCGCTTCATTATGGTCAGACTTCACTGCTCCTGATCAGTTTGATGAACACTATAATGGATTGTCTCCCAAGGTTTTTCCATGCAACCTTATATCTTCATTGAACTAATATTTTAACAATAGTTAAACATGAAATTTGTAATCACTGACTGACCTTAGCATGTATGGTTCAACAAAGCATGCCTTTTTCTCTTCTTTTTTAATGATTACATGGTTATTTTAGTTCTTTTTCCAATGCACCTTCAGGCAAATTAATTTATAAATGTATGTTTCTTTTCTATTGCTAGGGATCTTCCAGTGCTGAATTAGTGAAAGATGATTCTGAAAATGAAATTGTTAACATAGATGCAAGGGGTGCTGTCATCTTTGTCATTACAGCTTCTACTTTTCTTGTGCTACTGTTCTTCTTCATGTCATCTTGGTTTATCTGGGTGCTGATTATACTTTTCTGCATTGGTGGTATTGAGGTAAGGTAGCTCATTTTCGTTGATCTTATTCCTAACTGTACTAATTGATATATATATACATACAAATATGTGTTGTATGTATTTCATGGTTTGCTCAATGTATTGGTTCCCTACTCTACCTATGATCAAATCCCTATAACGATAAAAACTAAAAACATATAATTCTAAGAGGAGGGCTAGCAACACACTCTATTTGATTGGCTAAAATTTACATAGGTCCCACTAAAACATGTGGGCCCCATATAAATTTGGTGGGATCATGTGTATTTCAACCAATCAAAGAAAATGTGTTAAACAGTGTGTTACTAGCATTATCCTAATTCTAATTCAATCAAACATATACCATTTGAAATTTCGAATTATATTGTATTGGTCTTGTTGGATTTCATAACCGACAGCATGTGTGGTTATTTGAGAAGCTGTGCCTGGAGTTCGAAGCGCTTTAAGAGCACAAATAAATATCTGCACCATCACTGTCATCAACATACACAACCAAAATAACAACCCAGGCTAGATTTCACATTCAAATTGGATGTCATTACCCCAGCCAATTAAATTCCTGAACTAAGGATATATATGCTCAATCCTATTACGTCGGAAGTGCTTCATATTAATGTTCGATCCAGCAAGATAAACTCCTAAAATCTCCTTCAGCAACACAGCTAAACAATGGCCCCATATACAACAGCAAATCACCTTACAGAAATATTTTTCATCTCTAATTGATGAGGCGGACAGTAGTGAGTGACATTCAAGATTTAATAGGAAGTGAAAAAGTATTGGATTATTCTCTTCCACAAGTTTGCACATAGCTCTTGGAGACCAACCAGGCTTTCAAGCAGGCAATGGACACCAGATTTACTTCTAAAAGACTGCTAGCATCACACACTCTCTAGCACATTATTTTTAACACACTCTCTAATTCTAATTGATTGAAACTCAAATAGATCCCACAAAATCATGCAGGCCCCACATATTTAGTGGGACCCATTTGAATTTCAACCAATTAGAGAGTGTGCATTTGAAAAGATTGAAAAGAATGTGTTGTTAGCATAATTCTTACTTCTACCGTACAAACCTGTTTATTTATTCGTGCTAGTTTCAAGGGAACTACTGTTTCACATACAGAGAGAATGGGAAACTTTGCTGCATTCTTGAGTCTGTTTATTGTTGTATCCATTTTCATCTTTGGGGGATATTTTGTCTGCCCCTGGCTCTATTCTTCCTCCTCTCTGAAATAAAATTTAGTTTTGCTATCAAAAATATATCGGAGGGTATTATTCTTTTCACTTCAATTGGGTTTTAGCTTTTCCTAATTGCTTAGCTCCTCTTTTCATTAAATGAAGTGTTTTTTTTCATTTTCAGGGGATGCATAATTGTATTGTAAGCCTCGTTTTAAGGTATAATCTATGTCTTCTTTCTTCCCATAAAAAGTAAAATTACTGTTCTTTCTGAATTTTATTACGTGTTTATTAGTTTTTCATTTAATTTTCAAATATATGAGCAGAAAACGGCCCAGTTATGGTCAGAAGAATGTGAATTTACCTCTGTTCGGAGAAGTTTCTGTATTCTCACTAGCAGTGTTACTATTTTGTGTGGCATTTGCGGTATTATGGGTTGCTACTCGACGGGAATCATTTTCGTGGTTTGGCCAAGATGTTCTTGTAAGTTTCAGTTTCTAGTGCCAGCACAATTTTTGTCATCATTGCAGTTTCTGTATCAAAACTGTAAGACAGAGAGGCAAACTTTGGAAAGTATTGTTCATAATGCTTACTATATAAGATTCAGTGTCTTTTCTTTCATCATGTCATTTAATGACTCTAATTGGAGAACTGAGACAAACCCAGGAAGTTGGTTTCAGAAACAAAGGCAGAAGTTGCACTGGTTTCTAGTTGTAGGTCTACCTTTGTTGATAAGTTCATATCTCCTTAGAATTTTTTTGCATGCATTGCACCCTCTTATCTACCGTATTTACATACAAATTCACATATCAGCGTGTGCACAAGCAAATACGCATGCATGTATTTTTTTTCCATGTTAATCCTTGTGACTTTGTAATGTCGATGGCAATATTGCTATGTTGTTTGATTCTGTAGCAACCTTTAGCAGTAGTGCACTGAAAAGTGGTTTGTTGTCTTGATAATGATGTTACCATTCACTGGTGATGGGTTGTTTATTTTATTTTATTTGATACAGTTCACTTGAAATACAACTTTATTCTTTACAGGGTATTTGTTTAATGATTACAGTATTGCAAATGGCTCGCTTGCCTAATATTAAGGTAAATGATTGGAACCCTTGTGTTTTATAATTTTGTTTCCCTACTCATTTTCTTATGATATTAGTTATATCATTTCTGATCATTTTCTTATGCATTTGATATCCTAGGTTGCAACTGTACTCCTTTGTTGTGCATTTGTATATGACATTTTTTGGGTATTCATATCTCCGGTGATATTCCGCAAGAGTGTTATGATTACAGTAAGTCTCATTTTTTCATTTGTATAGTTCTTTTACTTGGATTGTTTCATTGCATTTTGAATCTCTAATATAAATTCTCAAATCAAATGCCCTAAATCATCCTGTTTCTCTCCTTTCATTTTTTTATTTGATATTTGTGTTTCATCTTGCTATAAATATTTCAATTATATATTTATTTTTATATTTCTTTCCAAATGTTTCTTGTGTTTCTTCCATCTAATATAAGTTATTTGTTACACCAAAGAAAAATGGTTTCCTATAGTTATACGTTTTCTTTTCTAGGTTGCTCGTGGAGACAAGGCTGGTGGTGAAGCAATTCCTATGCTTTTGAGATTTCCTCGACCTTCTGATCCTTGGGGTGGCTATGATATGATTGGATTTGGAGACATTCTCTTTCCTGGTTTGCTTGTTTCCTTTACTCGTAGGTACTGAATTCCTTATTGAGTTAGCAACTTAAATAAGTGGAAGATGTGTAAACTTGAAACTCTACACTACTAACTTTAAATAGAGTAAAATTCAATGCATAGTTGTAATGATATGCATCGAACCTTTTCCGGTTTGGTAAATACGTTTCCTTTTGATTTCAAAGTTTAAGCATTCTGTGACTCCTCTTTGCCTTGTCTCTAGCGAGCTGGGAGATCTACAACTTAGTTATGTTAGGTAAGAGTATATGAAATAGATGCACTAGTTCTAGCTTGGGCAAATATCTTTTTATGAAATTGATAAAAACTCATTGCCCCCTTTTTCTCAGGTGTGAACAAATCTCACAATCATTTTTTGTATTACTAAGCTTCTGAACAATGTAAATTTTAGATAATGCTAATGATGTTGTTCAATGGGATTTTTTTTTTCGTGCTTCAATTTTCTAGGATGGGATCAATATGGATCACGTATATTTAACATCAAGTTAGAAAGCCAACAAATTATTTTTGAACCTGCTAGCCTTTTGTCTTTTGGATTGTGATTCATGCATAAGCACAGTGATTTCATGCCATTAAAGAACTTTCAAATATTTATGTTATCTTTTTTCATTAATGTATATTAGACTTTTGTTTTTAATGCATTTGTTATGGCTTTTGATGGTCTCAGATTCGACAAAGATCATAAGAAGGGGGTCTTTGGTGGATATTTTCTTTGGTTGGTAATTGGCTATGGCATTGGTAAGTTATTTTGCAGTTGCTAAGTATTGATTTTCTTTTTGTTTACTTTTTTTGTGTCCTCATTGAATGAAATAAGAAAGCAGTTGCTAAGTATTGATTTTTTTTTTCTTTACTTTTTTTGTGTCCTCATTGAATGAAATAAGAAAGCACAGACGAAATAAGCAAGGGAGTAAGTAATATAGTTAGATGAACTTAAATTGAAACTAAAAGTGTTTAATGTTTTTTCGGAAGTCCTTCTAATGAGTATCTTAAGGACACTGGTTAATTAATAATGCTGCCAATTAATTAGAAAAATAAATATCAAGTGATTTTGTGTTATCAATATTATATGTGCTCTTATTTTCATTAAATACTTGTGTGTATTTCTTTAACATGTGTTTTATACACATTAGCTATTCCGTGTATTTGACCTTTTTAATCCTTCTGTTAACCGCTTAAGCTTAAATTACTGGAACTTTTATGTCTGAAAATAATTACTATTAAGTTACTTTTGTTTTTACCGTGGGTACATTCAGTGCCGAGATAAAATAGCATTTATTAAACACTGGTTGATTAGAGTTGCTATCAATTGCTTGCTTGTGCAATAACCCTGTTATTCATGACTTAGTATAGGCATCTTATGTATGTTTTGTTTACATAAAAGTTTCTTCTCCGCTTGAGTTTGAATTAGTAGTAAGAGCATAGTCTTGTAACCTCAAGGTATTGAATTCCAATTCCCTCAAGAACTGTTGTAAAATGGTCATTAATGACACTTTAATTAATAAAAATTTCTCCTTTCTCCAATTTTTTTTTTAAATAGTAGTATTGATTCAACTGGTTTTTCTAATGCTACTAGAAATACTAGTTTATGGCATCCTGGATCTTCCATGTTGATTGGTCATTTATTTAAACTTGTACTTTATTTTTAAAAGCTGCTATGCTTTAAAGTTCTGACAGAGAATGGTTTACTGTGTAAGGCCTTTTCTTCACATATTTTGCGCTATATATGATGAACGGTCATGGACAACCTGCACTTCTCTATCTTGTTCCATGTACACTAGGTAACTAGTTTTGTGCTTTAGATTATATATATGCATTGATGCTCATCATTTAGCTTGTCTGATGCTTAAATGCTGTCGAATTAAATCAACAGGAGTCGCTGTGATATTGGGATGCATAAGAGGTGAACTGAAGTTTCTTTGGAGTTATAAGGCAGACTCGTCTTCATCGAGAGACCCTTCTGAAGTTTGAACCATCAGACTGTTCAATGCAACTGGGAAAAAGATCTCAAATCCATTGATATGAATGTAATTAATGGCATGCGATTTATTCAATGGTTAGGAAAAATACCAGGTGTACATGCTACTTTTTCTTGGGCTTCCGTAAATATATTTTGTATTTACTAATTAATTAATTAATTAATTAATGAAAATGAATGTTCTTTCTCTACTGCTTCAGTGCTTCTTAGTTCTTATGATCAAAAAGGAAAATAAAGTGTTCTGAAACTTACCGTCACTTCTTGACATTGCAGGTGAAGTTTACTTGTAAGTTGTAATTACATGTTACTATTTACACCATTCCATTTGTTGTAAATTTAAGTATCCTCGGTACTCAATTATAGTGATCAATCCTTCGAGAGATGAATAGGAACACACTAGGTAGCAAAGATTTTCCTTAAGAATTACATTTCCATAGATTGATTAAAATTTAGGACCTCTAGATAAACTAACACTTGGAAGAAAACTCTAATCATATAATCAAAATGTGGTATTTTAATTCTTGAAAATGTAGGGGTGCTATTATTGTCGACTCGTCAAAAATTCAAATTAGTCATCAAAATGTCAATTAATTTAGTCTATGACGTTATAATGGTCATTGACTATTTTGATAGTGAGTTTTATCATTCGAAGACTTTTATGACTAATTTGAATTTCCTACACTTTCAAAACTAAATTTGTAGCTTATCCGTTAAATACCTCTATTTATTATCAAATATTAATTGCAATATATGTAAATATACTGTATTATTTACACAAATAAATTAAATTAATGATACTAAGATATTATTAAATTAGTTATTTAACATACTTTTAAAAAAAACATATAGTAAGAAATATATTAAATGAAAAAATATTTTAAAAAATTAAAAGGATGGCTTACTCTTTTGTCTTTTTGTAAAAGCAAAATTTGAAAGATCCACGTAATCATATGTCATTATTTGTGTGGTCTGTATTTATTGGAACGCATAAACGTTTTGTCGATTTGCAATTTGGAATCTTTTTGGAATTACATCGTCATTCTATTGCAGACACAGCAAACCTAATTTGGATTATTCAATTATTTTTCTTATCTTCTTATTTTGAGCTAATCCATAGTAGAGTAAACCCACAAACTTTTACCATTATTTAGACACACAAAATTAAATATTAATTATTTTGAATGATGTATTATTGCGTGTTTAAGCAATAAACTTTGTAATTATTACTATATTCGTTCTAAAATATAAGATTCTTTTAAATAATTTTCATATGTTTTTATAAGATCGCTATAAATTTTTTAATTATATTAATTATTATTTTATTAATTTAATCTTAAGTATAATATATTATATTTTTTAATCTGTAATAAATATTACAATAAAATTATAAATTAATTTTTCTATGATAAATTAATTAATAAAATAATTCAAATAATCTATAAATTTAATACTATAATCAACTGAATCAATTTGATCTTATGTAACCACAAATTTTATAAATTTTTTGGAGCTATATGTTTTCCCTTGAAAATACATTTTTTTGGGAGAATGTTTCTGGAAATACATTATACTACTATACCGTGGCGTGAGAATAAAATACATACAACAAGAAAAAAGCCCTTGTTGGCTATTTAGCTTTTAGCTTTTTACTAGGTGTGTAATTTAATTTAACTATCATATGATATACTAGTATTCGTTTGCTTAATTAGTACATTATACTTTAAATATATGTGATATAAACTGCACACAGCACACTGATCAAACAAACGCTCAACGGAGAGCAAACTTCCTTTCCCTCTCAATCCCCAATAAATTAGCAAGGAAAGAGTCGTAATCCCATGCTTTATAATCTGTTAATTAGTATAATTAATTAATTTAAATTGTATATGCTCTATAGTTAATTCACTTGAAAAATACATATTTAATAAGAACTTAATTAATAAACTGTGTTCTAATGTGAAGGGCATGCATGCTGATGTACCCATCCATGCCAAAACTGCATGCGCGGTGCCGTACATGACGTGTATTAATATAAAATTGAAACATTATTGGTGGATATACACATATACTGTTTTGACACTTTTTGAGAGAAAGATAATTAGATATAATCAACGGATAGATGTAATATATTAATGTAAAAAGAAAGAGAAATAAATAGAACATGAGACGTTGAACGAACGAAAGAAAATTAATTATAAATGTTCACATATTACTAATAAAAAGTTCGTGTTACAACAAATGCGTTGTTAATATTTTATATGTATCTCGTTTAAACCTCAAATAATAAATTTTATTTTATGTATATGTGGTAAATATATGTCGTATTTTATTTATATTTATTATTTTTAAATATTTATTTTGTGTTTTTTTATGTATAAATGAGAAATATATGTTTCGTGTTTTTTTTAATAATTATGAACGTGTAT